>JAVJAQ010005408.1:0-314002 GCA_032362365.1 Zygogramma bicolorata
GTAGATAACATAGTTCAGTCTGTCTTCTGTTCTCAAACATGTCTCCTGTTTGGATGTCGAAAAGTCGAGCAACAAAAACATCTCTTATACGAATTGATTCCCGAAAAGACTATCTTTTATATTCAACCGTCAATGGAAAAATTCATTTCAGTATGACACATTTTTTTATATCAGACTTACATACAGTCTTTTCAGATACTGTGATGTGAAAACTCAACCAGGCATTCCACAGGAAACAGTCAAATCACATTATGTTAGATTGAAGGAAATCAATGAATGGTACTGGTTCAAACTTCCATTAACTAAAACTAATATAATCTTACCTTATTGAAATCGATGTTGGTCTGCAAGTGGGAAATATTGTTTTGAATTTCATGACACTGAGGAAGCCTGCATTTTTGTAGTGTCGAAAGAAGATCTCTCTTTACTTTTCTCATCGCTATAATAATGAAAATTATGAATGAAATAGTTGAAAAGTGTTGTTGTATTTTGATAGATCTTTCTCCAGTTGATAAAAACAGAAACATTACGTTATTTTCTGCAATCCATAATGTGACTCAGAATATAGAAGAAAAATGTGTTGGGCTCCAACAGCACACGAAACTTCCAGAGTATTTTTGAACGGTTTGTGAACAGGCATTAAAGAAAAATATTTTCAATAGAGGGCAAACTTTATCGTCTATTATATACTTTCAAGTCCAACCTTATCAATTATAATCGACAAAATGTTATATACAATGTTTCAAAATTTCAGGCACACAGTGAAATTTATTATCAATTTGATGGGATATTTATATGTGGGGCGTAAAAGTCCGAAATGAATATGAATTGAAAATAAACTATGGGGTAAATAATGATAGTCACCCAAAACGTAAGGAAGTTTACAAGAATGATGAAAATATCATATGCATTTCAGATCCTAATCTATTGCATATGAGCAAAGTAGCGGTAATTTTGTGGGTATCCATCTTTGTCTAACTAATCGAGTTAATTGAAATCGGAAACAGCAAAGAAATATTTTTTGATTTGACAATTTCAAAGCCTCTCGAACAAGAAAGGCCCATTTCATGACACAAATACCCTCTATCTCATTTTTCATTACTTCATAATAAAAGTCCTCTTCCAAATTTCCGCAACCAATCATGCAGCACATTGAATACTATTGAGAATAATTCTTTTGTGGTACATTTTTGAACTTACCATCATTCAGTTGAGAGGCTGATGTACGCAAACTGTTTGTATCATCTTTCAAAGTGTGCAAGTCCCTAGATATATTTGGTATAGTAGCAACGAAAGTATTCAAATGCATCATGGCTGTGGCATTGCTCCAGATATTGAGTTGCTGCATCACATGAAATCCAGCCTCTGAAATTGAAGACTCTAACTAAGCCAACTGTCTTTGTTATATCTAAATCTCCGTTTGTTCGTTATCGGGTTATTGGTGTGCTTGCTCTAGAGTTTGCCTCTGATAATGGTGATAGTCACTAAATTTTCAAAGTTTGAAATTATTTCAGATTGAAAGATTTTGAAAAAAAAACGAATTATTGAAAGCTAATATTATGTTTTTTTGATGAGGTTTAGCTACTGGCCCACTTTTACTTTTGATACCACCAATAATCTTCATGTAATTATGTGAACTTGCAGTCATTTCCAAGAATCACATCAGAACATATAATGAAGAGAATGGAGGCTAATTTTGCCACATAAAATATTACTTTAAAAAAAGTCCCCCCAACATAATGATATAAGTAGACTGCAACAACCATTATTCGTTATATTCGTTAAAATAGTTACAATTGGAAACAAAATATCTGACTTAATTTTTTAGGGAGTTTTGTATAAATGACAAAACGAAGTAAACATTTTTCAATTTCTACACATCGAAAATTTAGTTTTTTTCACGAAATCATTGTAACGTCGCAAAAATCTACGCACGTAAGAGCATATATCATCCACTCCGTTCATTCGGTATCGATAAATACCTACAAAAATGTTTTGACAGTTTTGGCTTAATAGATGGTGCAAGGATCGAGTAATGTCCGAGATCTATCTATCCAAACATATAACAGCTAACATAGTGTCGTTCGGTGTATTTGGTATCGGTAGTTTCACACAACGTTCTACCTAAATAGCGACATAAACAGGGACGAGCATTTGAAGCTCATTACCAATTTAGATTTACCTAGTGTATGGATCACATTGTTGAATAAAACATTTTGAAATTCATGAAAAAAGTTGTGAAAATATTATAATCAGAAGAATCATCAATGGAAAACACTACTACAAATCGAGACAATATCTATTTTCCTGGGTTGTATCATAAAAAATTAAATTTTATATTCCATGAATATTTTTGAGGGCTTGAAGTAGAGATATGCTTTCAGTCTGTTTGCAATGCTTTCTCAGCATACAAAATTGGTTGAAATTAACCTTGCAACTAGTGAGGTATTTTATATTAGGGAAATTCTGTGATTTTTTTCAAATGATTGGGAATTCAATAGTTTACAAACCTAGGCTTGAGTCTCATTCAATTATTCAGAAATTGTTTACTTAGGCTGTATTTTTCTCCATATTATATACCTCGGTATGCAAATATGCCATTTCTGACCAGACAGTAAAAGTTACTCTTTCCAATATTGATATGAAAAGGATGCATATTAGTGTAATGAGATAATCGTACAGGAAACCAATATAGATTTTCTAATCATTATAGGCAATATCACTACTTTTATTCGGGTTTGAAGGCCGTCGTTTTTTGGAATTTCTTCCTGACCGATGACCAGTCATCGGAGTGAATTTCAAGATGAATGAGCCTCTGAAGAAGCTAGCCACTCGAGCCAGCGAAATGTCGGGAAGAAATTCCAAAAAACGACGGCCTTCAAACCCGAATGAAAGTAGTGATACTGAAAACCTCGGCCGCGAAAGTCTTAACTATTTTAACAATTATAGGCAAGTTTAATTCGATATCATAGGTGATTCAGAAGAAAAAAAAGGTTTTTTGTGTAACTGTATTGGTCAACAGTCTCGTGTACGGGTCGCCCATCATTCTCTATTCTTTCGCCACACAAAGCATAACTGTTTCTCCAAATAACATAATTTAAAACTTTTACTCTTTTCGTGAATAAATAAATCCAAATCTCGAAAGAAAACATTTTGGGTGCAAACAATACTCATAGAATATACACGCTGAACTTATTACTTTTGGAAATGGAATTTAAATTATCGAAATTGAATAATTAGTAATTTCCTTTTTGACTTGTTTATTTCATATATGACAACTACATATCAACGGACTACTTAATATCACATAATAAAAAATATAACGCATTTATTTTATTGTAACTCAATACTCCCCTTCAATAAAATAAAAAATGAAACCATGCATCATCATCATCTAAACTTCAACTAAACCAAGACTGCTTCTGTGTTTCTCGAAAAGTGTTCTTCCCAAAGGTTTTGTGAGTATATCAGCAACCTGTTCATTGGAATTGATATACTTTATATCGATTACGCCTTCAGTAATCTTTTCTCGTAGGAAATGATATCTCACATCTACATGTTTCAGTCTCTTAGTACTTTCTGGGTTTTTCGATACCTTTATTGCGGACTGATTATCTTCCCAGATAATTGTGGGTTCCTTCATCTCTAGTCCAAGCTCGTGTAGAATATTTCGAATCCAACATGCTTCAGCAACTGATTGACTGAGAGACATATATTCGGCCTCTGTAGAAGACAATGCGACACTTTGCTGCTTTCTTGAAGACCATGATACTGTGCAACCAAATACTTTGAATAAATAACCTGAAGTGGATTTTCTATCTCCAGTGTCACCAGCCCAATCAGCATCCGCATATCCAATCAATACAGGTATGTCCTCATTCCTCTTGTAGATCAACTTCATCTGAACAGTTCCTTTGATATATCTTAGCACCCTTTTCAGCGCTTTCCATAAATCGGAGTTTGGCGTACTTTGGTATCTGCTCAAAAAATGAACTGATTCACACAAATCGGGTCTAGAACCTTGGACCGCATACATAAGGCACCCAATCAATTGCCTACATTTCCTTTCTAATTCTTCGTCTTCTATCCGTTCAGAGGAAATTTTCATTTTCGGGTCCAATGGAGTAGAAACCGGTTTACAATCAGCCATACCAAAACGTTGGAGAATACTCTCGAGATATGTTTTCTGGGTAATTTCCAGATGATGTTCTTTCTGAGTTATATTTATTCCCAGGTAATTCGAAACTCGACCCAAATCTTTCATTCTGAAAGTATTTTTCAATGACGTTTGGAAAAATTTGACATCTATCAAATTATTTCCAAAGATAATCAAATCGTCGACATATAGGAGGATACACAGAATATTATTCTCCTTTCTTTTGTAATACAAACAATAATCGGCCTTCGATCTATGAAATTCTTGGTTTTCCATGAAGTTATTGAATTTTTCGTTCCAGTATCTTGGAGATTTCTTCAGACCGTATAAAGATTTGTTCAATTTGAGTACACGTCCTTCTGCCGACTCCATACCCTCAGGTATCGTCATGTATACTTCTTCTCTGATATCACCATATAAAAAGGCACTCTTGACATCCATTTGGAAAATAGGAAAGTTAAACTGATTGGCTATGGAAAGGAGGATTCTGAGACTTGACAATTTGGCGACAGGAGCATAAATTTCAGAAAAATCAAATTCATCTTTCTGTTGGAAACCTTTTGCTACAAGCCTTGCTTTATACTCTGCATTTTCTCCTTCTCCATTACATTTCACTTTGAAAACCCATTTCGCTTGAATCGGTTGCTTATTCTCTGGTAAGTCGACTTCTGTCCAAGTATTGTTTTCATTTAGGGCTTCGAATTCTTTCCTTATCGCTTCTTTCCAGCAAGCACTATCCTTTCCATTGACTGCCTTTTCATAGCTCAAAATTTCTTCTGTCATATGTGTAGTTTGTAAATATGTTTCACGTGTGGTTTCCCCTGTTGTCTGCAAACATGTTTCATCAACTCCTAGTCTTTCTGGTTTTCTAATTGTGTCTCTATTTCTAAATAAATATCTTTCACTCTTCTGATTGTGATCTGATTCAATCAAGTCCATATCTTCTTCACTTTCTTTTTCCGAAATCTGTTCCCTTGAGTCAGATTGTTCTTGGTGTTGAAAAATTTGATCATCTTCTGAATCGGTACTCTCTGGATTTGAAGATATACTCGTGATTTTATTGGTTTGGGTTTCAGAACTCAGGTTTGGTTTGAAAATTACATCTCTTACTATTGAAATGCAATTTTGATCGTAGCAAAAAACTCTGTAACCTTTTACATTTCCTTCGTATCCGACAAATATTCCCTTTTGACTTTTCGAGTCCCATTTCTTACGTTTCTCTTTGGGCACGTGAACGTAGACTTCTGAACCAAAAATATGAAAATCATCAAGTTTCGGTTGTTTATTAAACCACAACTCATAAGGACATTTTCCATCCACTGAGCTGCTTCCAGATCGATTCAGGACAAACACTGCTGTATTCACAGCTTCGGCCCAAAACTTTTTATCCAAATCTTTAGCTCGTAACATAGTTCTGGCAGACTCTACGACTGTTCTGATTTCTCTTTCAATTTTTCCGTTCTGCTCTGGCGTAAATGGAACTGATCTCTGATGACGAATACCTTGGCTTTCGAGGAGCTTCTTCATCTCAAAGTTCACCTGTTCTGAACCATTATCTGTTCTCAGGATCTTCACCTCCTTTCCGGTATCTTTTTCTGCAGTCGATAAAAATAATTTCAGTTTTCCGGTGACTTCTGACTTATTCTTCAGGAAGAATACTTGTTTATAATGTGAGTAATCATCTTTGACCAACAAGAAATATTTTGATCTGCCCAAGCTCTCAACTTCCATGGGACCACATATATCCATGTGAATAAGTGAACATGGCTCTGTTGTTTTAGATATACTTGAGGGAAAAGTTAGTCGGTGCTGTTTACCTTCCAAGCATTTTTCGCAGAATGTATCTTGAGTTTCTTTATATGGTATATTATGATTCTTCAGAACATTTCTGACGTGATTGAAATTCTGATGTGCCAGTTTTTCGTGCCAAATTTGCAAAGAATCTCTGCTGCTCAATGATATGTTTGCATGTTCACTTTCTAATCGAATTTTCATTATGAAAACTTTGTCTCTTCTCTCTGCTTCAGCGAATATTCTTCCATCCTTTTCAAAGCGGCAAACTTTGGAGTCTCCGACCATGGTGAAACCCTTATCCAGTGCAGTCGAGACAGAAAATAAGTTCAATTTCAGCTTCGGAACAAGCATCACGTTCCTCAAAACTGTGTGAATTGACGTCGAATTGACATAAGCTACTACTTGAATGTCTCCAACTCCTATTGCTTCCAAAAGAGTTCCATCGCCAATTTTGACAAACTTTTTAATTGGTTTAATATTCAAAAACCACTCTCTATTGAAGGTCATGTGCTCGCTTGCTCCACTGTCAAGAAACCAACAGTTTTCTTCCAGATTTTCGATGTTATACAGTGCCATACTTATAAATGCGTTCCTCCAATCTGTACTGCTAACTTCCTCGGCTTTTTCTTTCTTCTCTTTTGATTTTCTTAGCCAGCAGTTCCTTATGAAATGTCCGGGTTTTTTACAAAAGTGGCATAAGACAGAAGGGCGTTTACTTTGATGCGAATATTTAGTATTACTTGAACCCTTTCTATCATAATACTTTTTGTTTTGATTCGAAACTAGAGCACATTCTTCTTGAGTATCCTGTTTATCGTTCTTCGATCGTTCTTCTTCAATCAGTAATCTTGATATGAGGTTGTTCAATGTCTGATTATGTATCGGCACAGACTCCCAGGCAGAAATAAAATATCTGAATTCTGGTGGTAGAGACATCAAAATTTTCGTTATCAGCATCTGGTCTGATATATTTTCACCAGCTTGTTTCAACTGATTTGAAATTTCCTCTAACTTCGAAATATGAACGGATACACCTTGATTCTCGTACTGGTAATTGAAGAATTTTTGCTGCAGAACATGTAAATTAACTTCGGACTGTTGTTCGTAAACGGATAATAGCTTTCGCCACATCTGATTTGCAGATTGACATGTTAATAAATGGCTCATAGGACCCTCTTCAATTCGTGTCACTATCAACTCTTTCGCTTTATTATCTTTCTGGATCCATTCTTTCAGTCTTCTGTCGAAAGTATCGTCACCTTCCTCTCTGACGGGCCTTGCATCATTTTCTATAACTTCAGAGTATCCTTTTGAGGCAAATACGATTTTGATTTGGAACTTCCATATACCCCAGTTGGATTTTCCTCTCAATTTGATGAGGTTACTTCCCTGCTCCATATTTATCACTGGATTCTGATATACCCAACTGAATATCGACGACTGGTAGCAGTAAAATGACGACCTAATTATTCTTCTGGGCCCATAACCTTTTGGAAATGGAATTTAAATTATCGAAATTGAATAATTAGTAATTTCCTTTTTGACTTGTTTATTTCATATATGACAACTACATATCAACGGACTACTTAATATCACATAATAAAAAATATAACGCATGTTTTATTTTATTGTAACTCAATAATTACCTCCTCCCTTCGATTGCAAAAACAGTCTTTGGTTGTAACTATAAAGATATTTTCGTGCTAATGCAATTCATTCATTTCTTTTCGTTAATATTTTCCACGTTCAACTTTACATTGTATATTTTTCAAAATTATGCACCACTATAAAGAATTGATGAATGATTAATATCAATAGAGACTATAGTGGGGCCGTTCAAAAGATAGAATTCAAGGACGCATGAACAGTGAATGCCTGCATCTATATATAGCCTGCGCGGCGTACGATGCCACGCCTTCTAAACTGAAATAAATGAAGAACTGTTTACACTGTACTGTACTCATTTGTGCTTTGTATTTACGTGTGTTACGTTTTTGTGTGTGTGTTTTTGTTGAGTGGTGTAAATCAGACTTGTAACATTGGGGAGAGCAACATTCAAAGAGTGCGTGCCGTTCACGTGATCATTCTATCTTTTCAGCGGCTACACTGGCTACACTATAACACCAGATTGCATCGACTTTTTATGACTCTTTATGAGGGTTCATCAATGGGTGTTTAATGATCTCTTAAACTATGGTGCAATCGCTGCAGTCCGTTAAATGACTTTTTATGGCCCATTAGCTTAATGCTCCAATAAGAATGAGTCAGTGCAATCGGCTGTAAATGAAGAAAAATAAATGGTGAATGAATAATATATAACTTTTGTATAGCTGAATTCGAGAAAATGGGACCTGATTGTACCTTTTAGAAATAAATCAAGTCTTCAATAAATCGAAAAGGCCTACTTACGCTGTATGGTGGATTTGAACAACGTGGAGAAATCTGCGTAATTTTTGATGCACAAGTTTTGAGCTTGATTTTTTGTACTATTAAGATATGTGACGGCGTCCTTCCTTACATTCTTCACATTTTGCGGAAATTCGTCTATTCCATTCTGTAACTGTTGGTTAGTCGCGAAAGCGCAAACAACACAAAACCTAGAAAAAATATAAAATATAGTCATCGGTCGAAACCTGAGCTAGGATGCCTTTTGTTTTGTTTTAACTATTTTTTCGAAAACTTACAGCAATGCTGTTCCCAATACGATCAACAGCGTTCCTTGGAATATTTTTTTGCAGAGATCCCTTTTCTTGTCGCAAGGTTGAGATCTAGCACCACAATTTCCACAGCATCGGCAGCAGCAGAAAAATAATCCACATAATGGCACGAATACGGTGATCAGTACCAGCAGAAGAACGACCACCAATAATCCCCAGTAGTGCTTGAGAGCTTGACCAATAGTAATTTCATCATTCACACGAACGTTCCTACCAGAAACTTCTATAAAATCTGAAAAGAAAGGAATGGCTCTCTAAAGTTGAGTCGAATGTCAAATGGATGAGTTGAAAAAAATCAGGTCACTACCTTGAGTAACCTTGATCTCAACAGGGGTATAAATCAGCACGAAATCGAATACCACAAATAGTTTTATACGGAATTTAATACTGCGTAAATCAATATTAGCGTATAAAAATCTGTGAATTGTTTCACTGAAAAATAAATGAAGATTACTGAGGAGAATGAGTTAGGTCAGATCAGGTTGGGTTGATGAGGTTATAGATGAATTAAACAGTGCAAAAACACGCTATGCGGTAAGGTTTATCACGAATATATGCGCAAAGAAGAAATGGCGATGCATTATTTCTCTATGAAAAATGGGATTCGAAGTCATACAGTTCCATCGTAAAGTGAGGAAACTTGAAGTTATCTCAAGAATGACTAATTTGACAAAAATGCTGAGGAATTCCAATTCTTGCATAAAAGAAATACCGAGTGAAATACTCTTACTTGGACTTATCTGTCACATTCACCAAGTTTATTAACATTTTCGAAAAATAACTTCATTGTTAAATCAATATTGGAGGTGTTCATTTCTACAATTCGAGTGTTTGACCAATTACCCAAATATTAGCTGAATTTCAAATCTAGGTGAATCAATTTTAACTTTAGCCGAACTGAGATTCAGCTTTCGATCAAATTCTCTTTTCGAGAAGTCGGCTTCGTATAATAATAATAATGCGGTTGAACGTACGTTCCTGGGTAAATGTTGAAAGTGAAAGAGGGTGAAATTACGAAAATGTTTCGAAATGAGTTAGATTACACATCGAATCCAATAGCGTTGTTAATTATTGGTTTATATCTATCAGAAAACAATTGCTTACAAGCTTATAATATATTCTTATGAGCGAACGAAAGAAACCGGATTATCGCAAACAAGGTCCCACCTGTATCAAAGTTTTCGGTCCTCATAAGTACAAAGCATGTTAATACCGAAACAATACTTGCACCGAGCACCTAGTACCTGTGCTATTCAAGAGCTAGCAACAGAGAAAAAAGAAGTAGCTACAATTATGGCCTCATTAAAAATTTTTGTACGTGGTTCTGTGAGATGCAGTTGTTCGTTGGGATATCGGTCAAAAAAGTTGCTTTTTACAAATATTAAAGATTCAATTTGGGAGGGTTGGTTTTTCTGAAAAGAATAGGTTCAAATCAGGGGTGTTTTTCTCGATTACATGTCACGTCGTAAATCACCAACCAATTACGAATGAAAGTGAATGTAAACGCTCTTGATTGACATTTCATTCCACCATTCTATCATACATTCCTACTACGCCAGTAGACTAATACATGAGTTCTATTCAACAGCTGTGCCAAATCGCCAATTTTTTTGTAGGTAGTTTGGACCTCAAGAAATATATGTGTGAAATTTGTGGAATCGAGAAATGACGATTTCTGTCAAAAAAAGTTATTAAAAAAAACAAAAGACATATTTTAATGTTATTATCTTTGGAATTAGATTTATCGAAAAATGTTTCCTACAAAAAATGTGCGTCTTGATGAAATCTACAAAATAAATCCTATGCAAAAATCACGTAGAACTATTAGTTTGGCGGTAAATCACGGTTGAACAAAAATTTTTCAAAACAATTATTATTGTATTTACGAGGTTTATTTATAAAGAACCGTCCTCGAACTCATTCACCATCTGAAAGAAACTGTCCAGAAGAGATACCGGTATGGTTTATCCAGCCACGTTATATAGTTTAGCAACAATTACCGATTTTCGTAAATCTGGCGTGTCGCTATAGCATTTGTTCCACAAGACCGCGAAGGTGCAAAAAAATCAGGGTCTTTTTTTCAGCATGTACATTCAGGATTTGAGTGAAATTTTTTTTTTATTTTTCTTAACATGTTTTTCGAATATGTAAGATTTTAGCTCATGAACAAATAGAAGTTACGCCTTATATATTCAAGTTATTTGAGATGTTCCTTAAGATTCCCGTAGGTCTTAGCGAGACGCGTGATTTAAAACAAAAAAAGTTCTAATATCTTTATTCTAGGCCGAGATACAATAATTTTTACGTTTGTATCATTTTCTCGTGCGCCATATAGCGTCCTCTGTACAAGCAGGGAGAAGCCAAATTGATTAAACTTTTGACGAGTGACAGTAATTATCTCCAGAGGAAAGCTAGTTTTTTCAATGATCCAAATGCGTTGAAAGTTCGATACAGGCAGCAGGACAGAACATCGTTATGATAGCTTCTCTTTTGATGAATTTCGCTACTTATGTTTTACGAAGTCAACCCTCAAAAGTACGTTCAATTTAAGCTGTCTTCCCCAAACCGCTGAGGCATGCGATGAACATTCGCTTCGCACTTATTTACAAGTGTGCGAATGGCAAGGCGATTGTTCAAAGGATCCAATGCAATGGGGGTGGAAAAGAAGCAACGGTATGTTGGTGTCGATCACTTGTAAAAAAGACCCAACTCCGGCCAATTTATTATAAATAATTTCTTGCTGTTGCGATACAAATAAATGTCAAACTAATTGTGCGTGTCGAAAAGTAGGGCTGAAATGCACAATATTGTGAAAAAATGTTGCGGACAAAATTGTTCGAATGTCATCGAACCTGAAATAGTAGGATGTAACGTTTGCATTAAGTGACGATAATAATAATGTAGGAAATAACGATGATAACGCTAGCTATGAACCGGAGAGGAAAAAAAATGTATTTCATAAGGTACTTGTAAGAATGTATGTAGATGATAGTTGTAATAAAAAAATTACGAACGAATTCAAATTTACTTTTTTTCTCCTCACCTTTTAAATATAAGATTATTTATTGTCCTCCCAATATCAACATTGAATTTAAATAAAATTTTTGGGGCACGTATTGAAAAAAATTGATTTTCACGAACATTTTTGAATTCACGAGAAAAAACTACGTTGAATAAAAAAAAATCATTTGTTTACGACAATTTATAAGGGAGGTATGGAAATTGTTAAGTAAGCCGCGCGAGAGGAGCCTTGGAGCGAATGCAATCATGATCTGCCATGAGATTAATGCTCAAAACGGTTTCTATAATATCAAATATTATGCCTAACACTATTACGAATGCCCGAAAACTTCAATTTCGCGAAAGTGTTTATTTAAACAATAACAAATAAAACAAACGTAAAAATGATTGTATCTCGGCCTTTTGTTTTAAATTACGCGTCTCGCTAAGACCTACGGGAATCTTAAGGAACATTTCAAATAACTTGAATATATAAGGCGTTAACTTCTATTTGTTTATAAGCTAAAATCTTACATATTCGAAAAACATGTTAAAAAAAATTAAAAAAAAAAAATTCACTCAAATCCTGAATGTACATGCTGGATAAACCTTATCGGTATCTCTTCAGGACAGTTTCTTTCAGATGGTGGATGAGTTTGAGGACAGTACTTTATTAATAAACCTCGTAAATACAATGATAATTTTTTTGAAAAATTTTTGTTTAACAGTGATTCACCGCCAAACTAATAATTCTACGTGATTTTTGCATAGGGCTAATTTTGTAGATTTCATCACGGCGCACTTTTTTTGTAGGAAACATTTTTCGATAAATCTAATTCCAAAGATAATAACGTCAAAATATGTCTTTTGTTTTTTTTTTTTAATTTTTTTTTGACAGAAATCGTCATTTCTCGATTCCACAAATTTCACACTATATTCCTTGAAGTCCGACCTACCTACAAAAAAATTGGCGATTTGGCACGGCTGTTGAATAGAAGTCGTCCAAATTCATGTACATTCTGTCTGAACTATACATACGACCGTGAATTTTGATGAAATCTAAATTTCGGCTCATGGTTGATACAGTAGTCGGGAAATGTGGGTTTGATGCAGTCGAGTGATTTCTCTTGCTAAAAATTTTGTTATTGTTGAGTCAAGGTCCAAGTGTTTTAATAATAGCGCATAAACAATGTACAACCTTGAAATCAGTGTATCAACTCACAAAGGAAATTAAGGGATTAGCGGAACGTTTATACTCAAAGATCTTTCGACAAGTTGCACTTGATTATATTGAATTTGAAAAACAATAAACGTTGATAAACTGCCCTAATCAGTCTAAAATGTAATACAAATTGGGTGGAACAATCCTTCATCTTGCGCTGTTATCATTTTTAATTGTCACGACCATTCTCTACTAATTAGTATACAATAAATAATGGAACGGAAGCTCAAGTAATTAACAAATTATGTCGCGAAACCAGCTTTCCTGAATTAGATTATAATAATTTGTTGGGGAGTTCATACATGGCAAACTTCACTGCGGCATTTGCTTTCGTTGACCTTCGTCGTTGAAGATCTGTATCTAGCTTTATTTTTCTGATGAAACTACTCAGCCTTGATTTTGGCGCCTCTACATACATTGTTCTCTCTCCTGCACATCATATGTCGTAGCCTTGCCAATACTTAGCGCTGGAATAGGACATATTTCATCCTCCTCTACTTTGCCTAAGATGCTCATATGTTCTGGATCTTTAGATTCGTAAATATCGGAGGGTGGGCGCAGCTAACAGTACTAAGGCCTCATTGAGCGCCTTGTGCTTTCTCCGCGTAAGACCTGGTGGCTTACACGGGGATTTATCAACCACAACTTCTCCAGATAATCTCGCTCATATCAACTATGTCGAGTCGGTACTCGATAGGGCAGTCGGATATGGCTTGCTATAAGCTTTAGACTTTCTGTTTCCTGCAAAAAGCCGAGTCAGTAACCCTTATTTTGGAGAGAAATGGCTGGAACAACCGTGGTTAGCCAAATATTCATCCCTGACATTACGCGGGCCCCTTTATGAACTCATTCGCCTGCCTCATTCAATGATAACGCGATTTGGCTTACATTCCTGAGTTGAGGAAAGGCTTTATGCATGTTTACGTTAACACGCTGATAGATTCTGGATGGGCTGAAGAAATGGCCTTCTTGTTCTCGTGACCGTCATGTTCAGGTTCACAAATTAGGACCTGGATTATCAGTGAAACACTGGCGATGCATAGAAAAATCGACTGAACAAGCAAATGCAGAGCCTTATTCAGAGTTGTGTTATGAACCATTATGACTCTCAGGTGGTTGCAAATGCATATCTGCCATATATTCCGAGGGTCACTGACAGAATTGGGAAACTCTTGGGGAAATATAACATAAAAACGGTTTTCAAGCCGACCAAGAAGATCCAACAAAGCCTCAGGTCGGCTGAAGACAAAAGAGACCCACTGTCATTAGCAAGGGTTTATCGCATACCGTGCACCTGTGGGAAGGTTTACATCGGTACCACGAAAAGATCCATGGGTACAAGGCTCAAAGAGCATGAAAGGAACTGCGGGCTGGGGCAAACCGACAAATCGGCGGTGGCGGAACATGCACTGAGTGAGGGTGACCACAGGATTCTGTTTGAAAATGCTAAACTGATTGCCCCCAACCAGTGTTACCATAGCCGACTGGTACGGGAGGCAATAGAGATCCAAAAACGTGCGAACAATTTCAACAGAAAAGAAGAAGCTTTGAGTCTAACCGGAATTTGGAATCCCATTCTGAGGAAATCAAGAATAACTAATGAAATCACGGCAGGTAGTGCGGAAACTAATAATGATGATTATCCCCCGAACCAGACAGAAGTAAGTAACACTCCAGACTACCTGCATCAACATAAATACGCCTTAAGAAATCGAAACGTTTAGTCAAAGGAAATGATGAAGATCAAAATCTCAACCAATCGACGTTTTTTCTTGTTTATTTCGATTACATTTGTTAGGTTTGATGGAAATATTCAATCACCTTTTTCAATTTTTTATGACTCGTGTATAGGTACTTGAAATACAAGAAACAAACTCTTGAATTCAATTTCTGAATATTAGTAATATTAATTACCAGACTGCTGTATTGATGGAAGTGAATTGTCAAGTTTTTGATTATGAATCAATTTAACAAACACAGCGAAGTGACTAGGTTGTATTGTATTTTTTGTCGCTTTTCTTCATATCAGGTCAGGCCCGGATAAGGAATTCTGGCGCTATTAACGGCCTACTTCCTACACTGCTGAACATCAAAAACAATGATGGCACAGATTGAACGAAATGTAGACATGAGCCCGGGGCCGTATGAGGTCGACCAAGCGCCTTTAATATGGGCACTATATAGAACACTGACCTTAGTGAAATATTTTCAACAGGGTTGTATCGTATTTAGGGGGTTGTAGCATATTCAGTTGAATATCTATAATTATAACATGGAAAATTTGTGAAGGTTTGCCATTCAATTGTACTGCCTTTCGTTTCGAAAATGATTAAAAAAGCAAATAAGTTCGTGCTGACAGCAAAGCAGTGCACTCTGCACACAATACAATCCGTGTTCCATTCCAGGATGTTAATAAGTATACATTTCTATGTATGTACTCTGATATGGACTGAAATTATATTTATTCAAATAAAAATTGTTTTTTTCGATTGCCTAACTCGCCTGATAGGTCCGCCGGTCCTTGGTTGGTGGAAGCAACGCCAGGGTATTCAATCATCTCAGCCCAAACTAACAAGGGAATGAAAAAAAAATCTCAAAAGCATGAAAACAATGACTCCACACCAATGCTTGTTGAGTTCGCATGTTTGACGATTATTTACAATCAACGACCAGCTGCAAGTTGCACATCAAGTGGTGCCTATTTCGCATGAACAATAGATCTTTCCCCATTTATGAACCTTCAGGTAGGAATAATAATCAAAAAATTATCGAAAGCCATGAGACAGGCGAGATGAAAGGACAATTTGTCAAATACATATGTATGTATTCCTTTATCGCATTGACCAACAAAATATCCTGTTCCAACAAAAAATTCGGATTTTGAAGCGGCACAGGCTTCCAGATAATTCAATTGCGAGTTTGATCAATTCAGGATGTTTTTTGACCCGTGCGCGTCCCTCAATATGTTGGTATACCACACTTCTCGCGTTTCGTCATAGAAACGACGACTAATCAACAGGCTATTCTCATCACTACAGTTATTCGAAATGACGTTCTTGGGTAATCACCGAGACAATAGTTATCTGAATCGTGATTGCAGGTTTCAATTCACCGATAACACTCCAATGAACCGGAAAACTGAGCCCAGATTAAAGGCAATATTCCACTTTCACTAGAACTGCGAGCGTTCGAAGTGGGTTAACAATAAATATGTGTTTTCCTTGGCATTGGCTTACATATATTTTCTAATAACCGTGTTTTAATTTGCAACGAAATATCTCCTTGAACATCAGATGACGAAGCATTATTAACGATTGTTGACACGCGATACATGACATTTTTGTAAACGGGAATCTCCAAATGGATCGTAGCTAAGTTACGAGTATCGAAAAAAAGCTTTAAGAAAGATCTCGAAGTGACAATTCACCCGTCGAACTTAATCATTTGGCTGAATCTTCGAATAATCTAGCAACTAGTCCTCAGTAAATAACTTGAACATAAAAATGATAACCTACCTCATATTCGAAATGTCGTGAGTGGCTTCATTTTGAGTAGTCAACTTTTCCCATAATGATTACGATACGATATAGGTATATATTGAAATGAATTTTTCCATTTTTCAATTTACTACCGGCAAAAAACCACCCTCAAATGACGAAACCTCGGACGAAACGGTCTCAACTTTTACCCTGCCATGTCTACCACAGGCAAATATGAAGGGTGAAGTTATTTTTCAAAATGGAAGAGAAC
This sequence comes from Zygogramma bicolorata, assembly GCA_032362365.1. Taxonomy (NCBI): domain Eukaryota; kingdom Metazoa; phylum Arthropoda; class Insecta; order Coleoptera; family Chrysomelidae; genus Zygogramma; species Zygogramma bicolorata. The sequence continues at coordinate 16,640 of JAVJAQ010005408.1, forward strand.
ATTCGACGGCCAAAAAAAATATGTCATAGTCAACATTATTTGTGGCAGAAAACTACTGAACGAATGATACATAACTTCAATAACGAAAAATTACATCTCCCAATTAAATAATACAAAACACCTAATATACCTACGATCTACAATTTCTTGCTCTACCCAAGGGCGGCGTCTCTCAAGGGCAAGGGGGGGTGCCCCACCCTGGATTTTAGATTTTTCAGTCTATACATTGCGTAAGACACGATATTATATAAGTTTGCATGTTTTTTTAAACCACACTCGTAAGTATTGTTCGAAATGATTTTACTTTGATTAAAAAAAATGGTACCCTATCAACTTGACAACGTGATACATGATTGCGTATGGTTAAACAAATTTGTAGGTTCTCACCCGGTTTTGGAAAAAAATTGAACCTTTCTGCATAGCACGATATTCCATAAAAAATTGAGAAAGGTATGTTAAGATCTGTCGACTCCTTGCTAGGTTAGCCAACTGATACCTATATCAACTAAATATCCATTCGCGAACATATTCTATTCAAATCTAAATATCAATAAATATAATGTGTGAAACTTAACTAAAGTTAGTCTAACGTTTGCTTGAATGTGGTTTGCAATGTTCCTTGCTGTTATGGTTCAGACTTCCATTGTGTATATTATTAACTCTACTGAAACCTGTTGCTAAGAACGAAAGGATAAAAATACAAATCAAGTGGGAAAATCAAATCAAAATCAAATTTTTCTGGTCAATAATGAAATCGAGGATTGATTGATCGAAGAAAATAATGTTGTTACAAAAAATAGAGATATCTAATATGGAATATGAGTCAAAGAGAAATTTTATATAAAGAAATAAATGAACTAATATTGTGACAAGAAAAAAAAGGCATCGAATGTGAAATAGTCGAAAAATGTAAATGAAGAAATAAATGAAATATTATGAAAAAATGTTGAAACCAAGTTTCAAGTTGAGTGTACTCAACGACGTTTCGATTGCTGGTATCCGCAATGGTCTTCGGGTGTAATCAATTGAATGTATGACAATATACAGTTATGCTTGACCTGGTGATCAAATTCGACATATTCGCGATGCTACATAGTTGATGTCTCTAAGACATCTCAAACAGAATGACCTCTTGATATCTCAATTGTTACGTACCACCAAAACATCTAGCATATATCGCAGTGATGTAATCAAATGATATTAGATATTAGAAGACACATTTAGCCTAAACAAGTCTGCGATGGCATCAACTAAAGGATAGGATAGCTACATGAAAAAAACAAGTATAAGGTACACGGAATATTCATACCAATCCATCTTGGCACAAACTCAGATACCGTTCCAGTTGCAAACTGGGAGTGTAGACCATGACGGAAGAAAAAACACCATCTAGGAATGAATTTCGACACAGTGAACACATATAATAGGTGTTTTTTTATTCCAGTATACTTCACAGAGATTGCTGGGCATATACGTTATTAGTTCTGTGCCAAGATGGATTGGATAAGCTGTAAATATTTTGAAAATTGGAACACTACATCAACAGAGTGCCAGTTCAGCTGGTGAACTGGAGCAGTGACGGGAACTCAGGGGTCAAATTCCGCATTTTTCTTGTATATAAGAAATGTCTAAATCCCAAAATTATATAAAGATGCAATCTGATCGAAATAAGTGTTTGTATTCGAATTCAACATACCAAGATGAAATCACTTTTCTGAACTTCGTCGTAAACTGTAAAAAACTAATTGAAGAAGAAAGAGTTATATCCGAAATAAAAAGATACTTATAACTTTTACTGAATGTTTTATCAGAAAAGTTTATTCATTTGTTTTCTTTTTGAATTGCAGGAGTAGGAAAAAATTATAATAACTCAACATCGACATTATTTCGAAAAAGTGATAGATGAAAGTAGCAGGTGCACCACTGAAAAATTGAAAGATATTGCAAAATGTTATTTCTTGTCGTCACGTCGGAGAAAATTCAGAAACAAATACAGCTACAGTAATGGATTCTTCCTTACATGTACCTACCTCATAATTAATTTTTCATGCAGTTACCTCTTAGTCTAAACACCGGTTCGAGTTCGAATGTTTCAAAAAAGTACATTTATTCTCGCATTTCGCAGAAAATCTGATTACTCATCAGTCGAACATCTCGTGAGCATCATTGCAGTGATTGCTAACTACTCAAATGGAATGAGTATATAATTTTTGCATTGATTGTTCTAGTAGTACATTTTTCATTCAACCAAATTATATTCATGGTACTTTCAACAAGAAGGGGTCGACTTGTGGGGATAATTGGTTGATTTGAATTACGATGTGGTCGTTTCCCAGAAATTGTATTCGTATCTCTATAATTAATTTGGGGTATATTTTTCTATACTCATAAAATAAAAAAAAAAACGACAAGTATCTCGATAAATCGAGTTCCTGTTCAGAATGAAAGCTACTGAAGAAAAATTGTTCTGCATACACTTAGTCATTTCAGAAGAGATAGAGCCAATAAAAAACGTCATACCTTTCATCAACAAGTCGTCAGGTTTCAGAATCCATTCCATAAATTTCACCGTCAAGTTGTACAGCCCGACCATACCTCTGGAATTGAAGGGCGCATTGCTGCTCAGGTACACCTCATTCCCTTTGTAGTCCGTGTAGTTGGGCAAGTCGTTTCCGAGATCTTCCAGGACGACCTCGAGATTCTTGCTGATTCTGTCGATGCTATTCAAGAATCCCCCGTCGGAGGCATTGACGGCAACGACTAGTACGGCACACGTCAGAAACAAACTCAGCACCGTCACGGGCAACCTCTTCTCGGGGAAGGCCGCATTGACCGCCTTAGATTTTCGCCGGCTCATTTTCGACTGAATTCACGAATCCGTCTCCAACGATTGCATTTTATCTCTTATCTGTTATCAGTGGGAAAACTGCTAATTATGAAGATGGATTCAGTTTATGACACAGTGCCGGGGATAGTTTCGGAACTGAAAAAGAAACATGAATATAAATATTGCTGCGAGCGGGGGTTCTATCTTTGGTGAATGTACAAGGTCGAGGACTAGGTATTCCTGGATTAGAGGTTAGAATTATTTTGTTTTGTGGGTTGACATATTATTTGCAAGTAAATACCTTGACTTCAAGCACCATTGACTATCGAAGTATGGAAAATTGAATTTTCCACGCAAAATGGAACGACCCAATATTCCGATACATGTTTCTTCAATATAATAGATCATAACAAAACTAACACGAAGAACCCAGTACTTTGAGAAAATTATGGCTCCGGAAGCCATTAAAAGGTTTTTTCGAAAATCGCCAATTTAATCGGTTAAAATGTGTGCACAGCCAGTATTATTAGTAGTAAATATGATTGTTGGTATTATACTGTTACGAAATCTCCTAGCGCCGGCCCTGTTGCTCATTAAACGCAAAATAATACGAGGGGTCGAAGAAACGATGTAACGTTCCAGGAATTCCCGAAAATTCTATACACATCATCGAGACCTGTCTGGAAGATTCTCCAAAGGCGTACGCAAATAGAAATAGGAAGATACTTCATCGCGACAAAACGCCATCGACTTCTATCGAAGTCGTTCAGCACGTAGGCTTGTTACCAACTCCCTACGCCATGTCTCAGGAGCAGCATGGTTATTCGCGAACCCATCAACCATGAATCGTGACAAGAGTCATTCGCCAATACGACAGAGAAATTCTCATGAAGAAAAATCTCTGCCCTGTTGGGGAAGCGAACCCGGGACCTCTGGGTCCACAGGCGGATGCGGAACCACAGCACCAACTCATTCATGTGCACAACCAATAATTTAAAAAAATACAAATGACCTGAATGTACAAAGTCCTGGAACCGCAATTCAAAGAACTTCATATACAATTATTACAAACGAAAGAGATTGCATAAAAGAAAAATTTTGAAAATTATGAATTGCACGCATTTTGACCGACTGAGCTCATAATGAATACAGATCATATGAACAAAAACCAATGGTAGCAACCAGCGCAGTATGAGTTACGAGTTCCTAACAATCTTGCATTAAAATTCCTACAAGGTTGGAAAGTTGACACAAAAATATTACTAATCCAATGAACAAACTGGGAAAACTTCGCCATTGCTTGATTTAATTTATATTCATGGTGTACCATTTGTTGATAATAGGTGTTCATCCAATTTCGACTTATCTATTACTCGTCTTCCCAAGTTGTTTTTATGTTCAGCTATCCTTATCCTTAATGGCCTCGATGTTTTACCGATCTATACACTGCCACATACACATGGGATACTATAAACACAATTTTTTGCAGAATGTTCCACATTTCATAAAGATTTGTTTTGACTCAATAGGATATAATAATAATAATAATAAATGGACTTTATTCAATTAAGAAAAGGCGGGGTGTCAGCAGATGCTGTTTTTCAATTGTGTTATCTGTTTTGAATATTGTTCTTACAGTGAATATATCTCCTATACGTTTGAGTACAGGACAATTCTTCCTCCTCAAAAACATTTAAACAATTTTTATAGTTTTTAAATAGTTTGCCTTTTTGCTATTTCAGCCTTCACTGGAAACAGATTACCTGTTGATTCTTCGCCAGGACTTCATAGACCACATGCAGTTGTCAGGATCATTCTTGAAAATGCCTGTCAACAAAAACCAAGCCGATCAAGCTATCGATAAGCTCGTGGCACAGTTACCCAGCGCCAAGGAAAAATTCGATTGGACCAGGTTTCCCTCAGAGCTGAGGCCTAAAATGATGGCAAAGAGGACTGTCGTGAAGGAAAAGACCGTTAAAGAAGTGGACATTGAACAAAGGTATCCAGTGGTGTTCCTCAGGGATCCCTCCTTGACCCCTGATGCTGATTTTCATACTTTTTTCAGGTTGAGTGCTCTGGAAAAGCTGGAAGAAAAATCCGATGACGCGGAAGTGGCCGTCAGAACGCAAGATAATGACGATGAAAATGAAGAAATGGAACCTGCTGATGATGAAGATGAAGAGATGGATGATGGTACTGATTATGCCAATAATTATTTCGATACCGGAGAAGATTATGAAGACGAGGATGATAATTTGGATGATGGGGCTATTTACTGAAGATATTTTCATAAAATGAGCTGGCTGTCAAAAAACACTATCCTTTGGCAAGTACCAGGAGATGCATCTGGAACACGACTCCATAATAATCATCATCATAATAAGAGTAAGAGCCCTCATAATTGGTGTCTCTTTGAGTATGCATGTGAAGCTTCATGATGTGGTAGCTAACTATGAGCATTTTTTATTATCTCGTCAACGTTTCACTTACACGATTGTATTCGTTTCATAGGATTTCAGACCACACAATTATAAAATAATATATTCAACAGCGTTCCTTTTGAATCTATCGATTGTGAAAGCAAAAATGATGAACTTAAAATTATACAAACGTCAAGTTGGCTTATATCTCACTTGGTGAAAGAAAATTTAGGAATCAACCATTTTTCCAAAAATATCAATATAATATTAATCTTTCTGTTTCGAAAGAATCGAATCAGAATATTTATGAGGATATCTTTTCAACTAGCTAAAACATCTATCAAATTTTCATTTTTTTTTTGTGATGCATACGTTATGACCATCTCTGAGTGTTCCTCTAAAAACTTGAAGGTACATTCAGTGAACGGCTTTTGTTTTCCTTCTCCCCATATTTTTCTATGTTAAATAAATGTAATATCAATCGCTTCTCCTTATATTAATTTCGAGAAAAAAATTTGAAGTGCTTTTGGAACAATTACAACCGAACCTACATCTGCTGTAATTAGTAAGAAGACGAGTGGGATGAAACAGGTATATCTGATCTCTGATCGAACAAATATGCCATGAAAAGCATAGTTTCACGTTACATTTTCAGTTGTGATCACGCTGAACATAATGGTAACCCTTTATTTTGTAGCCATTATTCGTGTTCATTGTTGATGAGAATTAATTGCTGCCATCAATAATTGCTTAGACAACTATATGTATTGCTAGTAGCCTACCGCCTACCTTTTCATGTGTCAATGGCTGCGTCTAACAGCTTAGAGTGCTTAAAGCCGCTGCACAAAATTTGACAGTTTTTCATGGTGAGATGTCATATTTTGTTCAGTGGCTTTTACCGCTGTAAGCTGTTAGACGCAGCCACTCAATCTGTCGTGCGAGGGAATTTACGATAAGCTGAAGTGAGTTTTTCGCATTTTCAGCTCCTTGTTTTTTCTCTTGTTTTTACTCATTCATTGTATCTTGGTCTTTTCGTTCCAATAATCACGAGAGTACAGTTGATGTCTTGTATCCTGCGATAAATTAACTCTGAATTGATTATGTCTGATTTAAGTATTATATTGTTAAATATGTTACAATCTTGGCATTCGGTCATTTATTTTCAGGTAAGGGAATTTTAACAATATGTAATTCTTTCCATGATAAAGGAAATATTTTTGAAGATACAAAAAGTCACTTTATATCGTTTTCACTGTGGATTCAGCATATTCCTATGATAAAAATATTTCTAGGACTCTCACGGAGTTCTTTATTTAACGGCCACAGCTCAACCCACGAGAGTTTCAGCTCGACCTACGAATTGAAATTCATTTCGAAACAGTGAATAGAAATCCACAGTATACAACAGAGTTCTGACAAGTGATTTTTTATTGTATCATAGATTCTTGTTATTTATATTCAGTAAATGATTATAAAATATTATGCAAGAATATAAGGTACCAACCACTTTCAGAGCCTGATAAATGATGATACTTCACTTAAATGTATCACCAATAGTGGCATACTACTTGAACCAATTGTGGTGATTTCAATAATCAATAGATGGTACCTGAACTCATTCAATATTTTTATAGAGAAATAGCTTTGATATGACGATGAACCTTGATGATTATAGCAGATCTTCAGTATGAAAAATTATGGTTGAAATACAGTTCAAAAAAATGTGATATGAGACATAAAATTACTAAATATTCTAGATCCACAGGCCTGTTGTGTTAACATGGTTGTGTTCTGCAGTGATGAGTATTGCAATAACCAATTTTCACAACTTCAGTTCAAATTGTAACATTTCCAAAGCCCTATCAATCGTCACTGTCTAGAGTTATACTATTTCAGTATCTTTTCGAACATGTGTTACGCAATATTTGGGTTGGTCACGTACCCACGGTCGGGTACAGGTAAATAATTAATTTAGACACTGCTGGGTCCCCTATTGGTATTTTTTGTTTCATGTCGGAATCTTGTGTAATAGAAGTGATAGATATGTTAAAAAACAGTTATTTCCTTTCTAGCACTTTTCCTCGGCATATGAAAAACTATTTTTTATTTTTCAATGTAGCTATCTATGGGTTAGGCAGAAAAATATTTCATTTGTCATGTATATAAAGGTACTCACTGTATGAGAAGTCGGTATAAAGGTGTGTAATGCACTGAACATTTTTATGGCATGGGATGAAAGTGAAAGCTAGAGAATGATATTGCCGTGATCTCTGAAAATAATTTAGGAGCAATGCTTTGTTTTCCTCGTATCGAGGATGCCTTTCGTTGACATCCTGATGATCCTATACTACACTGACAATTTTTCATATGCTATACCTAGACAATCAGACGCAGATACACACCGTTTTGACCAATCTAAATTTCAAAGAATAAAACACTTATAAAATCCTTATCAATTTCAAATTCTTGACACAGTCATTATTTGTAATTTTTTCACGAAATTACCGGAAATGAAGTTGAGTAAATCACACAAAAATCCTGTTTACACGCTTGTAGTCATATAATTTGAGAAACTTAGAATATAAAAATTTACTGATATAATTATTTCAGAATTTGTGATTATAGAGTTTGCCCAGGAGAATCTGCAGTACCTAGGTATTCTTATTCATTAAAATATCGAAAATTTCACAATGAGGAATGTTGGTTGTGAAAACAACTTTCACACAAATTTGCAACTTGAATGTTCTATTCGTTACAATCAATGAAAGTATGGAGTTATCAAATAAAATTATTCAGAGAATGAAGAAAATACAATGGTTCTATATTTAGATGGTGTCAATTGCAAATTATCTGTATTTACAAACATTTCCGTATGAATATGTTCGATCTTGAAGTGTGGGTACTATGATAGAATTTACATTTTTTCAAGTTCCTGATATATGATATAATATATTGGAAATTAGTCTATTGCATCTTGGGATATATCTTTCATGAAAACTTCATTTGCTTACATCTAGTACAGAATTACTGGCAAACACTGCATATTCGTATCAATCACTTGGTATTGGGAAGATAGTAAGACGTACATTTTTGGTCAAATGATAAAACAATGAGTTGAAATTGTGACTAAGTATTGAGTAGACGCAAAAATGCAAATGAAGTTGTCGAGCAGTTTTTTGATCATTTATTGGAACTACCAACAGATGGGTTCAAGACACAAAATGCTATGGTCCGCCACGCCACTCCATATTTACACTCTTTCCTTCCACAAAAAATAAGGCGTCGTTCTAGGTTCCCAAGTCGTTTCAAAGGAAGTCACCCTATCAATTCAAAAGAGACTGTCCTGTTTTGATTACAGCCCTAAACAGATAAGCATGTTATCGATAAGAAATGTTTTATTTACCAATACAAGTTCTCGGTAGGCGTAGTTTATTATCATAACACTTCACACTGCATCGATAACAATGTTTTAATGTCTTCATTTTCCGTATGAATCACCATCTGCCCTCATTAGGTATATTTTATCAAGCAAGAGTGGAATATAAACAGAGAACCAGCATTCGGATGAATGAAACATTTCAATAACAATCTAATTGCTTCTGATGTGACATTACGACCTTTTATTTACAGTGACTGTACACAGTTGCGAAGAAGTAAGTAGTCAGGCATTGAGCAAAGCTCAGCTGCAATTAAGTTCAATTAATGTTTGTTACATATAGTAATAAGTGCTGGCCAGTAACGCATGTCTCGCTAAACATAAGAGTCTGCAATGAATTTCAGTGAAACTGAAATTACTGTTACGGAATTATCTTCCTTTTGCGTAAGAACCATCATCTATTATCTGGATGAAGACCGAGGAAGGGAATTAGTCGATATTTTCATTGAACAAAAAAAAATTGATGTATGATAAAATAATTGTGTCAATTTTTCATGAACATAGCTAGTATTTTAAAAGTGTCATTTGTTTTTTTCATTCAATTTTAGAGTTGTCATGGCTCCCTATTTCATTTTTTAATTCAAATTTTCCTTTTTGAAATAATCTCAGAAGTGCGACCAGAAGGAAATAGGCGGCTAACCGTAGTTAGATCGGAAGATGAAATAGACATTTCTTCCCATTGGAATTAGAAACTCATAAGGACTCCAAAACTATAGTTTTAAACAAGATCTTCCGGAAGTGGACACAACGTGTCTTTAGCAAGTATATTCGATATTGAAGATTTTAAAAATATGTTATTCGTAGTGAAAACATACATTTTGACTTCTTCACATTTCAATTTACATTAGAGAATAACCCCAATTTGTTCCTTCAAAAACACCATGCCGTATCTTCCGCCCTGTGAATAACCGTTTTCTTCATAAAATAGATTAGATTAGTTGACGCAATAACTTTCAGGAACACTTGAATATGATTTTTTTTTAATCTCACATAATTTTGAGATAACCAACAGATTGCTTCGGTTCATAGGATTGTGCAGACTGAAAAAATATTGATGAAAAACTCTGTCAGCAACAAACTATATTGTAAATAATTTTAAATATTGTGATTTCAATTCACAATTCTTAAGCAGAATTCAAGTGAAAAAAATATTCAGTCAATGATTTGAATTTACTGAAAATGAGTTCTTGATTACAAAACCTCGGAGAAGGCAGAGTTTACATCTTCCTATGTACGATTCCAAGCAAGAATATTCCAACGATTATTGGAATTATCTCTATTTTTCAATGAAGATGTTTCAACATATGTATTAAATCAGAGTTGAACTATAAACAAACACCACCAAGTCTTCTCCTAGAGACATGTTTATACATCCATTTGTAATCATAATAAACTTTTCAGTATATCACTTTAGCCGATTGTATTGATTTCAGAAATTTACTTCGTTTCTTGTTACCAGTCAGCCATAAAAAATATATATGTATTCGGAAACTAGAGCATCTTGGCTTCAAAACGATGTGCATGGCAAGTCGATAAAATGGCTAATAATTTTTTAATTCGCGGTTGATCCGCAGATTCTACATAACTCCAAAATCGCATGAAAAATGTAAATAAACAAATGGATCATTTATTAGAACGAGGGGAAACTACAAAAAAAATTCAGAGATCATTCAAGACCCCCCAAGGACCCATTATAAAGAAAGAAAAATTTCCGATAAGACTATTTTTGAAAAAATATTAAGAAAAATTTCCGATAAAAGACTAAACAAATTAATAAAACAGTGTCGAAATGGTGCGAAAAAAAACTTTCACAGCTTTTTAAATCTTTTTGCCAAATAAGAAAGAACTTCGAAATACATGGAATGATAGCTACGGGTTTCCTCATTATCTTGAACTTTGAATCATTGAAAAATGTCAGTTTTTGTCTGAGTTATGAAACAATTCGTCCGCCCGCCTCCAAGCGAATTCATAGACAACAGAATTCCTATAGAGAAAGCGGCAGCTGAAATGAGAGTTTTGGGTCCCTTTATCTCGAAAACTGTCGAGTTTTCGGAAAAAATTATGAGGGTCATTTTTGTAGATAATGAGACGATCTTTAATTTTTGTATGAACGAAAATTCTCTAATTCGTATATTTAGCCAGATATTGGCGGGAAACCCATTTTTCTGGGTTTGGGAGGCCATTTTCGGCCATTTCCATGAACGCAATCGTTTTAAGTTTTGGGTCCTTTGAAAACATCTGTGACGACCTACAAATTGAGCCACAAGTGAAGAACTCATAGACTTATTCACAGGTTTGTCCCTTCATTTACTGGACTAATAGGTTGATTGCAAGTTACGAATCTTGGTAAGTGGGGTCTATCAATTGAATACACCGACCGAAAACCCCTACTAGGAATGAATTTCAACATATTGAACACATAATAGGTGTTTTTTATCTCACTAAACTTCACAGAGATTGCTGGGCATATACCGCATAGCTGGGCATATACCGATATACGTCATCAGTTTTTTGCCAAGATGGATTGGGTAAGCTGTAAATGAAAAAAAAACAGCATTTCAGGCGACAAGCCTTCAAAAAAAAATAACTCAGCTCATATTAAGGGTTTTCCAACAATGGGAAAGATATCTTCTGGAATCAAATTTTCAGTCTCGTTCCATGAAGAACTGGATGAATATCAGTATCTACATAGCACAAAAAATAGGTTAGAAACCCAGAAAACAAACTAGGAAGAAATGATATAAGCTATATTGCATTATGATTAAACCAAAAATTCAGGGCAAAATAATTTTATATTTAAATCGAGTCGGAGAAAAGCGGGCGAGATGTGATGCTTTACCGGCGTGCGCTGAGAAAACAGTTCGGTTCGACTGCTACGCGGACGAAGTCGCGGGCAACAGCTAGTCAAGAATAACGTAGAGTGGGTTCGCATATTCAACGGCAATAATTCAGCTCTACTTCATGCTTGGAATAGACTAAGCATTTTTCTACCATCCTAACCTTGGTAGCAATAAATATTTCCCATCAGTTTTAGTTAGGATGTGATATTTGAACGTCGTTTACTTCCTGTCGGGACGATTTTATTCCTCGAGTCTCACCTGTTTACCATTCAAGAGCAAAAAATGTCTGCAAAAATTATGGCTCTAGCGAAAGATTATTTTCACATGGTGATTCTGAAACAATTTTATGTTGTGATTTGTTCTCGAGTTAATTCTATAAAACCAAAATTGTGTTATCCGGAGATTTATTACCCTCGATCAAAACTTGAAGTCTGGTTTTAGTACATACTTGACTTGAATAAAAGCATGTTACAGATAAAGTTTTTGATTTCTCTACTTCACGTCAATTGACAATTCATTTCATCTCGTGATAATAATTTTGGAATTCAATAAACGAGACTAGTGAATTCAACCGCCTTCGTAGTTATGAAAAAAAGTGATTATGTTAATGCTACCATCACCATTTTTGCGTTTTAATTCATTACGGGAACGTTCTCCCAACACAATGCTGTTGTTTAAGTAATTGAGCATGAACCTGTCGCTAGTTTTTTCATTCCCCCTTTATTGTTTCCTTCATGCACATAAATTGGCACGCAAACCGGAAATGTTCCGACTGCTGCTATGGTTAATATTTGGTTTTGTCCCTGAACGTTCAACGTTGTGACTCACTCTGGAGCAATTAATAACTACCAACCGTAGCGTAAAAACGGTAAGAGGTCGAGTGAATGAAACTTGCTGTTTCCAGAAGACCAAAAGAATTACGAAATTAAAAATGTTTCAGTTGGTGCTGTCATTCAAGGATGAAATTGCAGAAAACTCAATTCTTTAATATAAGAGTCACATAATTCCTAAAACTATTAATTATCTGAAATGAGAAAACCTGATTTTTTTTATAGTCGATCATTTATTTATTTATCATTTATTTTCATTTAGTGTGTCGAACAAAATTTCGTTACACGCGTCAAGAGCAACTTGAAATATGTTAAAAACATATAAGTAAGCTTATCATAAATACAATCACACTTTACATAGTAAAAGAGACAAAATTCACATTACAAAAAAAAATATTAAAAAGAGACTAAAACGTACCTTGAACTAATAAGTTGACAGATTGAATATTGAAGAAAAACACTCACAAAAAATAAAAGATGGAGTCATCCACTCCTGTTTTGAGCAAAAAGTTTTGAATATTGCATTTTAATGCGGATGGCAGACAGGCTCTTGATGAAAGGTTTTTTTTTAAGTGACAGCATAGTATTCATCAATGGAATATACTTACTGTGCTTGAGCAAACATTGTTTGAGCAGTTTCTTGAACTTCAATGAATTTAACGATTTTAAATGATTCGGGAGATTGTTGTATAAATTAACATCCAGTGTATTTTTCTGTGAAGTTGCAAGACGAAATTTGGGAGCCGTCATGTTACTATTTCGTGTATGATATTTATGATTATCCTTATGTTTGCTATAAGAGTCCAGATTGTTATGTATTTCTATCAGAGAATGATATATAAAAAGGGTTGGTGAAGTCATCATACCGAGCTCAATAAAAATACTCCTGCATGATTCACTTGGACCTGCACCTACAATAGTTCTGACAGCCTTTTTTTGCATGATAAAGATTTTTTTGCATGCGGCGAACCACCCCATAAAGTGATGCCATATGCCAAGTGCGAATGAAAAAGGGAATAATAGGCAGATATGAGAGTCTCATGATCCATTGATTTCTTTAGGTTGCGTAATAAAAATAATTGCGTCCACAATTTCTTTCGTAGGTTTTCAACATTATTATACCATTTTAGACCGCTATCCAGTGTTATCCCTAGCAATTTGACTATGTTATTTCCATAACAATTTGTATTAATAACAACAGAATTTGTAGTGAAGATAATTTTTTGAGATTTGTCTGGGTTGTCCACTAGTTTATTTGATATTAGCCATTCCTTGGCCTTGCACAGGGTGGCTTCGTCCCTCCCAAGTAGTTTACTAATTTTGGTATCTGATTTATAAAAAGTTATATCATCTGCAAAGAGAATGCAATGTGAAGGCTTTACAGGCACATACTTTGGTCGGTCAAGCACTCATTAGGACATGTACTTCCGGTAAATGGAGGTGTAAATGGAGAAATGAGGCCACGCATTTCTAATGACTGTAGAATACTTAACTGACAGCGAACTTTCTTGAAGGTAGATTGAAAATCCAGCAACAAGCAAAAGATCTTCTGTTTTTCAAATGAAAATAAGTTTATGAGCATCATTATTCCACTTATATGCAAATATCCTATGATGCAAATTATAAAAATCAACATATTCAGTAAATCGATATAATCCGATTGGAATCTAAGTGATATACTCTGTTTCACAAGATCCATTTTAGTGAACTTCCGTTCAGGGCATCGAAAATTATGAATATCTCGGAAATTATTTAAGATATGCAGAATTTGAAAGAAGATCCTTGAAGAGGAGGGAATTTCCTAAAAAAAAAGATCGTCCTCCCGGAACTCTATCACCAATATTTATAATTTTAATGTAGGGGCGAAAATAGTGCTAAAGGCAGATGATGCACGTCCCGCATGCCCTGACTGATATCATCGACCTTTGAAAAATAAAAATAATTTCAACCCATTAAATATGATTGAGAAAAAATCCCATACCTTCTAAACACTTCAATAATCGAAAATCCATGGAAAAAATTTTTGCCGTAATAATTCTATTAGATATACTATTGTTAATTAACTAATTTTTACAAGTTTCAAATTTACATAATAACCCTGAAAATTGTTTAACTAAAAACCACAAACTTTTTTCACTTCGTGGAGCTTTTCTCTAAAGGTTAAGAAGCGATCCCTGTTGATAAAATTTGAAAATTTTGATTTTCCACTTCGTTATTAATAGTTGTTTTTTTTTTTTTCAAATCTTTGATTCTCAATAAAAAAGTGGAAAATGAAAATTTTAAAATTTTATCAACGGGGATCGCCGAGGGGATCGCTTCTGAAGCCTTCCAAGTCAAGCTCCAAGAAGTGAAAAAAATTTGAGAATTTTAGTTAATCAATTATCAGGTTTTTATGTAAATTTGAGAATTGTAAAAATTACTAAATTATTAATTAACTAAAGTATATCTAAATGATTAGGGGAATTTTTTTTCATGGATTATCGTTCGTTGAAGTGTCTAGAAGGTATGAATTTTTTTTTTATGATATTCGATGGGTTAAAATTATTTCTATTGTTCAATGGTCTATATCGGTCAGGGCATGCGGGACGCGCATCATCCACTTTCAGCGCTATTTTCGCCTCTAAATTAAAATTATAAATATTGGTGATAGAGTTTTGTACTAAATTGTTTATAACTTTCGCAATTTTTTCGAACCCCTCTGAAAAATTTTCAAAAGTTCCTAGAGGTCATTCCGAATCGAATGAGCCCTGGATCATAATTTTCGGTGCTCTTGGACAGAAGTTCATTGAAATGGATCATGTGAACCAACAACTCAATATAGGTACCCCATGCATGCCAAAAACGATGAATCATACAAAATTTGCATTCATCATAAAAGTTGGTGCATTGTTCGTAAAAATAGCCCAATTTCATATTTTGTTCATCTTACATGAGGAGCAAAAAACATATAAAGGACTTACTAACCCCCAATCAACATGTTTTTCTCCATATTTCCCCTAGTAGTAGATACTCTGGTATCTGTGATATCATCCCAATTTGTACGATTCTCTCCGAGGGGTATTTCACTTCAGAAATCCGGTGAAGAAAATTCAGTAGAAATCTTGTTGAAATCCATGCAATCCATGTTGAAATCCAGAAATCCCACCTGAAATCCTTGAAGAAATCCTGAAATCCACTAGAAATCCTGATTTGGTGTACTAATTTCACAGAAGTGAAACACCCTTCGATTTTCTCATACTTTTCGATGACTTCAGTGCCAACAGGAAGACCCCGCAGTGGCATCTCGTCTTTCACGGCATCGCATGACGAAGCACGAAATCTTCGCACGAATTCAACTACATCAGACGCTGTGCATATTTTTTTCCGCTGCGAAGACATTTCTACGACGGGGGTTGGATTTCAGCCGACAGTGTCGTTGTCCTCTCGGGAGAAGAGGAAACGTGACGAATCGACCGTTCTTATCGAACTCCTATCTCGGTTCGGAGAAAGAGACATTTCAATTGCCCTCGTTTCGATCGTTACATTATGATGTTGTTTATGTTGGCGAGCACAAAGAAATAATAAAACATATCTAGGCGAGCGATTGTTTAGTAGTTTTCGAACGGAATCGTTTCAATAACGATGCCGTTACTCAGCCAAGTGATATAGGTACAGAGTGGGCAAATGCGAACGAAACAAGCCTTATATTCCTGTTTTCATCAATTAGGAGGATCTACCTGTTTATAACTACTGGAGAAGTAACAAGTAACCTGACAGCAATATTAAACATATCTTTACAAACAACTAAAATTTTTCGAAAATACTGTAAGATTTTTACTATGATTTTATATGAAGAAAAGTATTATATGAAGAGTTCATTTCATTTTCATTGCAACATATTGTGAATGTGTGAACCTTCTGCGAGTTTCTAATGACATCAAAGGATTTTCAAACATTTCGAATTCATTGCAAGCGGTAGGCAATTTTTTCAAAAATACCTATTATTCAAATTATGAAGGCGATTATTGAAATAGCGTAACACCGTATCAATTCGCGCATTATTCGAAAATCCATTAAGTGTTGAAAGCAACATATTTCACAATACACCTCAATCATCATAACCCCGCAATCAAAAGAAAGGATGAAATTTTTTTTTTAAAAACCAGGTGAGATGCTACCTGATATAACCACTTTCTGAGCTGAATCCGTAACTAAGGCGTGAGAACGTTAATGAGTATTGAAGGGGATTTGTACTATCGGATGTTAATAGTTCAGATTTCGGTCGATATCAAATATAATAATTGAACACACAATTCTGCTATCACATCATGCTTGACCCGAGGGGTGTCTCAATTCGGAAATCCGGTGTTCAAAATGACCTGAAATCCTTGAAATCCATGTTGAAATCCAGAAATCTTAGATGAAATCCAGAAATCCTATATGAAATCTTGAAATCCTTATGAAATCGTTATGGAATCCAGAAATCTCAAATGAAATTCGGAAATCCTGCAAGAAATCCTTAAATCCTCATGAAATCTTGAAATCCGATTGAAATCTTGAAATCCGAATGAAATCTTGAAATCCTCATAAAATCTTGAAATCCGAATGAAATCTTGAAATCCGAATGAAATCTTGAAATCCCAATGAAATCTTGAAATCCGTATGAAATCCAGAAATCTCAGAGGAAATCTTGAAATCCCTTATGAAATCGATATGAAATCCAGAAATCTCAAATGAAATTCGGAAATCCTGCAAGAAATCTTGAAATCCTCATGAAATCTTGAAATCCGAATGAAATCTTGAAATCCGAATGAAATCTTGAAATCCTCATAAAATCTTGAAATCCGAATGAAATCTTGAAATCCGAATGAAATCTTGAAATCCCAATGAAATCTTGAAATCCGTATGAAATCCAGAAATCTCAGAGGAAATCTTGAAATCCCTTATGAAATCGTTATGAAATCCAGAAATCTCAAATGAAATTCGGAAATCCTGCAAGAAATCTTGAAATCCTCATGAAATCTTGAAATCCGAATGAAATCTTGAAATCCGAATGAAATCTTGAAATCCCAATGGAATCTTGAAATCCGTATGAAATCCAGAAATCTCAGAGGAAATCTTGAAATCCCTTATGAAATCGATATGAAATCCAGAAATCTCAAATGAAATTCGGAAATCCTGCAAGAAATCTTGAAATCCCCATGAAATCTTGAATTCCGAATGAAATCTTGAAATCCGAATGAAATCTTGAAATCCGAATGAAATCTTGAAATCCGAATGAAATCTTGAAATCCGAATGAAATCTTGAAATCCGTATGAAATCCAGAAATCTCAGAGGAAATCTTGAAATCCCTTATGAAATCGTTATGAAATCCAGAAATCTCAAATGAAATTCGGAAATCCTGCAAGAAATCTTGAAATCCTCATGAAATCTTGAAATCCGAATGAAATCTTGAAATCCGAATGAAATCTTGAAATCCCAATGAAATCTTGAAATCCGAATGAAATCTTGAAATCCCAATGAAATCTTGAAATCCGTATGAAATCCAGAAATCTCAGAGGAAATCTTGAAATCCCTTATGAAATCCAGAAATCCGTTCGAAATTTCTAAAATCCAATTGAAATCCCTCAAATGAAAATTTGGTGTACAAATTTTAGGGAAGTGAAACACCCCTCGGCTTGATCTCCTCCAACATGCCAAAGAAACCATAATTGAATTGGTTGTAAATGAAAATTAGGTATTACAAATAAATTTTCACAAAAAAACAGCTCTTTTTGGTCGAAAGAGACCAATCATCGACTGATATCAAAAAACTGTGTTGCGGAATGTCAAAATCACTTATAATTCTTCACTTTCAGGCACCCGTGCCATGAAACAGAACTGGAAAATTTTGTGGGTGTAATGCGCTGCGACCCTCTTGCCATGTGCTTGAAAATGATTTTTATAATCATAATTACAGAATTCTAGTACTAGTCAGCCATAACGACATCAATTACTTATTAACATACGCAAAAAATCAGTGTATGACACTTTATAATAATAGATGGCATTCGTAAGTAAAATCTTACACAAACGCCGTGAGTGTATAATCCCTGGCATTCCGGTTTCATGTGAAATATTACAAAACTGCCACCTTTGTTTCGCTATACAATAGTAGGTTAACTACGGAATAGTAATGTTCATGTTAAAGTTCATATGAAAATAATCCTGAACTATTATCAACCTGGTCATCGAGTGGATAGTAAATGATGTTTTTCATCAAGCTTTCCTGAAAGTTCAATACGATTCCAATAAAAAATGTAATGTGATGTATCCATGACTAATTTTCCTTTGTTATTTTTTACAGATACTTTTAGGCTCTTTCAATAATTTTTGATAATATGAATGACTCAATAATAATAAAAATGCATTTCTGCAGCTGATTAGCAATTAAATAATATCACCTCTTGGTCTAAATACGAGTCTAAATACTTGAAAGCTCTCCAACATTTTTCTTCGCTTTTGGATTCTTGAAGTCGATCATCAACCGTGTTTGACCGTAATTCCTGTACACCAAAATTTTTACTTAATTCCACAATGAAATTCATTTCAGATAAAAAGAAAGACCATGTATCTATTCAATGACTCAGGTCAATCATTCAATTTATTTTGAACAAACTCAACTGTCAGCTGAGTTCAATAGCCAACCAAAATGATGGTTCGAGACATTGGATTGGATGTTGAGATCTAAGCAGAAAGCTTGGTTTCTTAACAGTAGGTGTATTGAAAAACCAACCCCAAATCGAACTGAATAATTCACTCCTGATGATTTTTCTCAACTTCCAACCATTATAAGCCCTTTTGTGTACCTCCGACAGTACGGTAAAATGGCGTCTCCTCAGATCGTCAGAGATCTAGGCTAGACGGCTGTAAAAACATTGGCAGGAACAATACTGACGTACAGAACAAAGCATTCTAAACTTTGAAATTCAAGTAGGCCATCATAAAGCCATTAAACGGCAGCCACCTCAAAGAGCATCATTATTTGGAAAGATAATAATACAGTCACATTGCACTCCGTAATACAATCAGGAGGCGAAATGGAATATTCACCTTTCACGTACCGGTAAAAAATCTCCAATTTACTGATGATGTTGAGAGTATAATAATATATTGGATTCGTATATTTTGAAGGCCGAATCGATTGCGGCATTTCATCTGGGACTAAAGATTTTGACCTGGTACAACTTTCTCCTCGAAATGCAAAATCACAAAGGAGATAACCTTGGCTCACCGTTAGGTACTCCACTGTACTTCTTGATTCCTACTCAGTTGAATTTCGTTCATTTTATATTTAATTCTGGTTGAATTCCGTTTATCGGACACACGAAGATAAAAAAAAAGGTTTGCGGAAACTTACGTATTTTAACCTCCCGAACAAAAAATTCGGATGGAATTTTCGGCGCTTCCAATTAGTTTCGGAGATACGGGCCAATTCCTGGGTGAAAAATGGAATTTTCTAGTACATGTTTCTGCGGGAAAATAACACTCGAGATGCTTCTTTCTTTTTCATCAGCACAATGTACACACCCTTAATCATCCGTGTAACACATTCTTTCAATCGAAAACACTACTCTTTTGAACAAAAAATGCAGTTTTCTTCAACAACAATAAAAACACGGAATATTCGGCATGTGACAGCTGAGGCGAACAGATACAGGCACTGCAATATAAGTCAAGTGCCGGGATCTGTTGTTTTCCTGAATGCTAAAAAAGGCGTATTATTTATGAAAAGTACTGTTTTCTATCGAAAAAATGTGTAAAACAAATGATTGAGGGTGTGTACATTGAGCTAATGAAAAAAAAGGAGGCATTTCGAGTGTCATTTTGCCGCAGAAACGTGTACTACAAAATCTCGTTTTTCACCTAGGAATTGGCCCATATCTCCGAAACCAATTGAGAGCGCCAAAAGTGAATTTTCTGATCAGAAGGTCGAAATAAGTAAAAGTTCCCGCACACCGTTTTTTTATCTTCGTGTGGCCGATAAACGGAATTTAACTTTATTCTTATTTTTCTTCCATTCTATTCTCATTTATTTTCCATTCATTCTTGTTTTTTTACGTTTATTTCATAACTTTCCAGTTTTCTTTCAGTTTCATTTGATTCTTGACTAGACTCTTGTTAGTCCGGTCTATGACCATTTTCCCGTGTATTTATCCCATACAGCACCGATTCGCATGAAAATTTGGATTTAGGATCTACATACCCTCTTTTTCAAAATCTACCCTGTGCCGAGGGTTGCTTTCTCCCTGGGGGTGGATGCCACCCCTTCTTGGGGGTGAAAAATTTTTCATTGGAAATAAGTGCGGAAATCAATAGATTGACTAATTCTAAGCACTTTTTGTTCAATGAAGTTTTTTCTGAAAAGCAATACTTTTCGACTTATTCGCGAGTGAAATTGTCGGTTTTCAGAAAAAAAAAACACGTTTTCATACTTTTTCGCGAATAACTGGAAAAATATGCATCTAATCGAAAAACCTACAGAGAGCAAATTATTGCTTTTGAAAAAACAAAGTCGATCGTTTATTTGTGATGTATGCAAACCCACTACAAACTGAATAATTGCTTGTTGAAAGTTGATTGGTATTTTAAAACGCCAAAATGAAAAGTTTCTACGTAAAATAACCAAAAACCAATGCATTTTTCGGGAAAAACTCATTGGACCTTTTTTAAAGTCCTTCAAAAATCTTTTATTTTTATTATCTATAAAAGTTCCTAGCATCAAAACTGACCGAGGTATGAAGGAAATAGGTAATGTTGAATCCTATTTTTTCGTTGAAAAAAAATTGTGAATAACTCATCCTCTCTTTCTTCCCCTTTGAAAAAAATCGTTGTTACTCCATTATTTACTACATTCATTTTCTAATGATGAGTTCTGAGTTTTTCATCAATTGTAAGTACGTAGTTTTGGAAAAAATTGAGATTGAAGAGAAAAAATCATATACGTAATTCAGCGAAAAATCACCATTTCTTCGAAATAACTCGAAAAGTATTGATCACATGCAAAATTTTCTAGTGTACAAAATTGAAGGTTATTCTTCTCTGAAAATGTTGGTGTTCCATTTTTCTCTGCAGGATTAAAATAGAGTAATATATGGCCAATTAAATATTGTGAGGGTTCGCGCAAAGTACTTTTTTTGATACTTTCAGTATGAACCTTTTCAAAACTGTAATTTGAAACAAAAAATCATGTAAATGATCTTATAGCTCTTGAAAAAAGCTACAAAATATTTTTTTGGTGGATTCGATTGCTTAAAGACTAAGCGAGTTATGGGAAGAAAACCAAAAACAATTTTTGTAGAAATTAGAGTATGTACATTAGTATATTGAAGAATACACATGGTAACTATATTTCAGGCCTAGTGGAACTATATGACTTCAATCGATCACACATCCAAATCTAGACTCGACCTTTTTTCAATGGGGTAGTTTTCACCTTTAAAAAATCAAAAGCAACCCCGTGTACAGAGGTAACTTCAAAATAGAGTGTCAATCTGAATTTTCATGCAGTTGGGTTTCCCGGTTACTCAATAACAATTTCGATATAATTTTTTAATGAAAACTATCATAAGGCTGTTTTTAGGGGTCGAAACTGTTTAATATATCAGAAATTGTCTATCAAGGTTATTTCAACGTAAGTATTCACAGATGACGCACGCTCAAAACTAGTATTTTGTAATTTTTCTTCTGAATAGGGGTAGTTTTCACCTCTGATGAATAAAAATCAACCACAGGCACAACCTCAACTTTGAAGTAGATGGTGGATATAAGCTGAATCTCGAATAGAGTGCAAATAGATACTGGATAAGTTGAATAACTGTCAAATAACATGTTAATTATTATTTTCTGATGATATCCTGTCACAAGGGGGGGGGGGGCTGACACTGATTACTGAACCATCAATTATATTAAAAATTATCATTTGATTGATTTTACTGACATAAATATGATTTCAGTTTATTGCTACATGCTCCAATCTGAAATTTTGTTATTTTTTTTCGAATAGGGGTGGTTTTAACCCCCCTCCGAAAAAGCAACCCTCGGCACAGGGTAGATTTTGAAATAGAGAATAAGTAGAATCTATATCCAAATTTTCATACGAATCGGTGTTGTATGGGATAAATACACAGTTTACACTTTTTTTACCGTCATAGACTGGAGTATGTAAATTTTTTTAAATAATTCGGACTATTGCATTGCTTTAATATTTCTATCAATTTCCTTTCCTTCAAACTCAACAACCTCATTTAATCAGTTTTATTTCAATAGTTTTTTAATTTTGTTACATATTTCACTTCATTAAGTACTTCAACAATTTCAATTTGTTTATTTCCGAAATGTCACGGCTTTCTCACTGCATTTCGCACCATTTATTCCTATTAGGTTTCAAATGGAAGAAAAAACAGTTCTAAGGGTTGTTCTCGGTAGTGTAAAGGTAAGAACGTCCTCCTGTTAAACGGAAGACCGGGGTTTAATTCCTCGCCTCGAAAACACCGTGCCGGGATTCACACGTTTATCCAAGTTCAGGCAAGTTTCCATTTTTGAGGGTTGTCGTTCGTAAGGACGCGATAGATGGTTAACGGAAAAATCCATTTGAACCCACATGTGGTTTTCGTCAATTACAAATGTAAAAAAATGACTTTGAAGGGTTCAAGTATTCCAGTCAAACTGACAAACAGGACATATTTTTTCTTTCAGAGATGGCGTAACAAAAACGCTTCGAATCCTTTTTACACAGGCATTGACTAACTCTCCTTATTTACCTATAAACAATGCTTGTAGGGCACTTCTGTCAATGTGATTTCACACATTTCAAATACTCTCTCGAAAATAATGAAGCGAATAAGAAACAATCAATCGTTCAATCACAATTATTTTTCTAGGCCACGATTCCGAAAATAACGACTCGAAGAGTGGTATGCAACATATATATTCAAAGGCCTGCAACTCGTCTTTGTCGTGTATCACAGGAAACCAACTCGGTTTTCGGTTATAATTATAATGAATTCAACGAATTAAAACGAATATTCTTCCACAAAGGCGAGTCATTTTTGTAACGGGTGCGACAAGTATCTTTACGAAGTACGTCTGAGCCGTATTTATAGTCAATTCAATGGTCAAAGACACTGGCTGTTGACTTGCTGCGTCTATCGAGCACATACTCCTTACCGTTACTCAGCGTTAAAAGCGTTAGTCATCGTTTCACGCATATCTGTTATTCCCAAATCGCGGTTTCTTTGTGTATTTCCCATTTGTGTATGACGAAGAAGTAGACTTGGAATTAGGTATCCTCCATATCCTTTTAAATGTATTCGAAACACCTCAAAACATATCCAGGGAAACAACAAGGTTTTTGGTTGAATTACTATAAAATTTATAACAATGATTTGGCCAACAAAAACTGAATCATGTACGCAGATGACATCTCCCCTTATTAGTGACATCTAACAACATCAACTCAAAGAAAAATCACTGTTTATTCGTTTCCACATGTCTCAATAAAACGTGATCATAGCATACCTATTATTGAACTAGGAACAAGTTCCTAACACAAATACAGGTAAACCATATTTTTAGAAATAAGTATTCTCGGAAATATTCATATCTGAAATTTTTGTAGAGATCAATTACCCTGACACGTGTGCCTGATATGGACTTCGTCTGTTAACTACTAATCATTTTCATTAATTTCTCAACAAAGAACTGAAGAGCGGGCTGAAAGGGATAGGCCCTTTGTCACTATTCATACTTTTTTTATATTTTGCTCTTTCTAGATTCTCGAATGCCTTGTGTTATGCACTGCATTCACAACCAATTATCATGATCATTGTCCAGAACATGCTGGGCGACCCTGGACTTTTCTACCCTTCCGTATTTCGTGTGCATAATGATCTTTGAAGCGGGTTTATTAATAATTATAAGTAGTTGAAAGACGAAGCCGAAAGAAAAACGGAAAATTCACAGGGACACTTATGTACATTGGTACTTTATTACTATTATTATTGAATTTTGAGCTAATGAAGTCTGGAATGAGATATATGGCAAAAACCAAATTAGTGTAAACTGCTTCCTCAGGATCCATGACTGTTCACCGAGCTGTTCACCAACTTCCTGTTCGCTGGGATTAACCGGTTTCTTGCTATCTTTTCCGATAAGCCAGGCTCAGGAAATGCGTCAATAAAAATACGGACCCATTCCAACCACTACCTATTTGAGATACAGAAAAACACCAGAAGTGAGTGCAAGTGGCAAAATAATACTTGATTAAATTGAGCGCAATTTTAGCCACACATCGAATCCAATAAGTTCTTGGATGTACTACTTGTTTTTACAATATCGATTCGAATATTGAATTTTGGATATTGGCGAGGATATTGGTTGATAGCTTCTCACGATCACATAATTCTCTGAAGGATGTGTTCTGATGTTAGCAAGTCTATTCCGTAACTCATAGATATGT
Organism: Zygogramma bicolorata; assembly: GCA_032362365.1. NCBI lineage: Eukaryota > Metazoa > Arthropoda > Insecta > Coleoptera > Chrysomelidae > Zygogramma > Zygogramma bicolorata. The sequence goes on from JAVJAQ010005408.1 coordinate 41,472, forward strand.
TATCCAACTACTATCGTTAAATTAACGATATTTGTGTCGAATCTTTTTCCGTAAAAATATAAAATCGTTGCAAGTCGGTACTAGTCATAATATAACGTTTGTTAATGGGAATAGACTTGGTTCAGTTGGCTAACGATTTGAAGTATGTTCCGTAGTTTTCTGGGTATTGTAACCTACCACAATCTGAAAAAATAAGAATTAATATTTGAATCTATACAAGTGTAGAAGGGCAGATTTTCAATCTACCCCGAAAAGTTGCTGCGTCTATTGAAAAACAGTTCTTTCTGGATAGAACAAGTGCAATTAGTCAGCATTTTCTCGTATACCTAACTCAAATTTGGACTATCAAAAAAATAATAAGAACTAATGTATATATGAAAATACTTATCGTTAACGTTTCGGAAACTAAATTCGCTTCCGTTTTCAAAACTGATACGCAAATTCCTGTACATATCCAAATATATCTTGTAGGCAATCTTGATAATTGACATTTCGGGGTAGATTGAAAATCTACCCTTCTACACTTGTATAGATTCAAATATTAATTCTTATTTTTTCAGATTGTGGTAGGTTACAATACCCAGAAAACTACGGAACAAATTACGATTCACCACAACATAATGACGCTCAAACATAACTTGAAGTAGTTTCGTGGTATTTTTGACATATTGTTCACACGTATCGTCGAGAGCTAGCTACCGACAGTCGTTTGATAACGGATCGTTCATTAACGGCGTTTTACGGAATAGACCTATAGGATTTGTCTGGCATATCTTTCGTGGTTGTCGATTGGGTTTCACAGTACATACTCACTTCAATACTCACATAAGTACCTCATACCGGTAGTCCGCAAGGGTTCAATAACTTGTTTCTCATTTTTCTTCAATCTTCAGACTCGCGCGAAAAGAAAAAATCCGTGATGTTCAGAGAACATTGCGTGAGCCAAGAGAGAGGAGATATGAATTCTTATTCACTTTGAAATTTCAAGGATTGCAAGAACTTAGCTGACAGCTAAGTTTCGTAACAGTGGATTGACAAACCGGCCCTTAGTCATATATCAGTGAACTGACTGACAGGAAATTAAAAAATGTCTCACTTTTTTCTGTGGTTATCATTATTATTATTATTAATTGAGTTCTAAGCAGTTGGAAACAATTGCCAGACATTTGGTCGAGACGATGATACCACTTGGCGGGCTTGAAGAAAATTGAAAAGAAAAAGAAAATTGAAGAAATTTATTGTTATACTGCCGAAGTAGATATTTTAAAATTTGTTATTCATAATTCTGCTAACAATAAGTAATATGTAATAGCCAGACAGATATTTCGGGACTAGCACTACTCAAAAAGCTGCAACCTCGACTACAACGTAAGTGACATGAAAAAGACATAATTTCATGATGCTGAACTGTTTTCATCGTCAGTTTTCTAGATACAACTTGTTAATTATATAAAGGGTGTTTCACAATCCGACAGACCTGCCCACATCTCGTTATTCCCTTTGCAGAATGCTAAAGGATGCAGTACGAGAAGTGAATCCAGAAGGCGGTCGTTTGGCATATACAATTGCGAAATGAAAATACGTTTTCTAGAAAATATTGAACTTCTGTATGTAACTTTACATGTGGGTTCTTTACATTTTCATTCAATTAGTACGGTATTTCCATCATCGGAAAACTGACGGATCTCCAAGCTCACAATAAGAGACAGAAAAGACTATACTCGTCTACTACAACTAACAGTTCCATAAAATCTACAAGAACAGAAAAATTACATTAATTCATTCCTATTGATAGTCCCTTATTTTCTGTTCTACCTCTAGAAACTATTTCACTCTGCATTCAAACAAGCCACATCAAGGCTAAACAACTGCCCACTTTCCATTCCCGTTGAAATTTCCCAAGGAATTTCCACATCGGATTCTTTCGATTTATTCGTATTCCGTAAAAACAATAAACGGCCAGTGTATTATGACACTGAACAATCAATTCCAAATGTTTCCCACTATTTTAATGACATGTTTATGCATTTGTTTCACGCAAAGTAATCAGACACATCAATGATGAAATGAATTGTTCAGTGTGAACTATGAGGGAAACTAGTTTGCAAAATCATTCGGAGAGCACGGTTTTTTTCGTGTCCAAAGACTTAGCGAGTTCAAAATGCTAATGTTAAATCTTTCCAGAAAATTGAGCCATTACAGTTCCCCACGATCAAACTGATATTCTATTAGTGGATTACTTGATTCAGAGTTGTTGAATGAACTTCAGCCAAACGAGGTCGAATTATTCAAAATAAAAGTTACCTACACCTTCCACCAATCTATTTAGGTAATCATGTTTAACAGAAATTCTGCGATAACTTCGTAAAATGGTAAATCAACAGTGTAAACAGCGAGGTCGACAGAGATCTATCACCCAAAAAACAAACAAAAACACGTGCAATCGGAGCTAGCTCATTTTTGTCACCACAGTTGATATCTTCAAGAGGATATTCGATACGATGTCATTTCTTCTTCTGAAGATGAACCTCGAGAAGAACTTTGTTGGCAAACGATTGTTCGAGTACAAGTGTTTTTGGTGAGGATTATGGTTTCGTGCTCCGTTAAAAGGAGGTTTCGAAAAGTTCTTAGAACCAATCGTGATGATTTTCCCCTAGGAACGATATATTCTCAATGTTAAATATACCTCTGAATCGCAAAGGCAGGTCGTCTACATTTCAGTGTTATGAGAGAAACCTAGGGGAGAATATTCTTTATTGTCCACGAAAGTAAATTTTCAGTCATAAAGCAAGTTGATTACTTAGAAGGTATAAGTGTCGAGGTACATGTCAACGATACAAAATATAATCGCGGATATATAGATTTCTGCCACATATTGGTTACTAAATATTCTTGATCAGTCAAAAGTCTCGAATAGTTCAGCCAGTCCCATACAGGGTAATTAGAGATCTATTGTGGTGCTGTCTGTTAGTCCAAAAAATCCACATTCAAGCTTGTGAAATATTCAGAAGAATTAAAATAATTAAGACAAGACAATAGCTAATGACTTGTTAGCTTGTATATCGGCTTGTATTGTACGTTAGGCGACGTTCCAAGGGATGTTTTCGAGGGTGTCCCACTTTGGAAATCCATGTTGAAATCCAATAATTTGACCTGGTATGATCTCCCATAGAAATCACCCGGATATCTACTAAGTGAAATTTTCTACCTCGATGCTGTCAATTACGATCAGTAATACTCTATCAAATGAAAACCATGTGAGATCGACTGCTGAAAACGCTTTTCAAAAGCGTGTTTTTTTTTGTTTCATCGCAACAATATTTCACTTTTTGCTAGCTGCGATGATTCATGAGGCAGAAATCGGGCCTGTACTGAAGTTCGGCACCAAAAAATGGTTCGCTTACGAGCTCACGCATTTCCTCAGACAAAACCATAGAAAAGTCGAAGACTTGACTCCTCTTCCAGATTTTTGAAGCCTAGTTTTTGTGATATATTGTCAATTTCTTCGGTCTCATCCGTTCCTTTCAAGTTTTCCGACGAGTTGCTTCCCAGCCTTGAAAAATTCATACTAAATGAAAATTTGTCTTTCTCGTGATCCTCTTTGATCGTTACAAGGTTTTCCCTTGTGAACTTGAAGATAAAAAAGTCTAATCACGAAGCTCAAATCATCTTTAGAACAATTCGTTCAGACCAGTCTCAAATCTATCTACACAGTAGGTTTTGGCTGGCACCTGTCAGAAAACAACTACTCCCCTGGCTAATACCACGAAGGGTATTGAATTTCGACCGGTGCCAGTGCAGGTTTCTTCACAGAAAAAAATCCTGTATTTTTTTTTAGCGATACGAATGAAGGAATAGATTTTCATTCAATTATAGACACTTGCTCGCCGGTTTCGGGCTATTTGGCCACTCGTCAGTAAAAGGCAGTGCCATCATCGACACAAAGTCGATGACTCCCCATAATTAAAATCAATAACCTTCATAGTATCAACCCCCGACCAAAGGTGATGCGAACAACACGAAATCATTGCGCCATCTACCCATGGACGATTCATTCCAAAAACAAACCGAATTTGCCAATTCCTCCTGCGGGAAAATGTAAAAACATTCGACATAGTCGATGGGCATACTTGAAGACTGGCGTATGAAGGTTTTTAATTTATGGGAAGTCATCGACTTTATGTCGATGATGGTACTGCCTTGTACTTACGAGCCCGAAACCGGTTTGCAAGTGTGTCCGTCCCTATAATTGAAAATCAATTACTTCATTTGTATCGCCAAAAGCAAATGTAGGATTTCCCTCGGAATTTCCTTCTGTGAAGAAACCTGCACTGGCACCGGTCTGATATAATTCAATGCCATTCGTGGTATTAGCCAGGGAAGTAATTGTTTTCTGTCAGGTGCCAGCCAAAACCTACTGTGTAGGTAGATTTGAGACTGGCCTGAACGAATTGTTCGAAAGATGATTTCATTTAAGGCCAGTCTTCAAGTATGCCCATCGACTATGTCGAATTTTTTTTTATCACAAAGCTTTTTGAACATGATACCGATGCTCGTATAAGGTTCATACATTTGCCACGCTCAACATCCAATTGAGATTCCATTGTTGGAATTTATTTCCTTCATAAGTATCATGATGATTTCCAATTTCGTTTGGCCAATTTTGCGGTACAATTCGTGTAATTTCAGTGAAATTGGCGAGGAATTTGCAATGAAATGCAAATTACGCAGCTAATTACTTAGTACTTCGTAAAATGTTGTGAAATGAATATTCATCACGATATTCATTCAAAAATAATTTGAAATAACTCGGGAATCACTATTATAACACCTCGCACAACACTAATACATCATTGAGTAAAGACAGACGGAGAACACTCTATGACATGTATAGTTGGGCATGGTCAGTATTGACGAGGTTATTGATAAAGCAACGAATATTCATTCTTTCTACTCCCACTGGCGGCCGCCACCAATTCACAATACAAGTGTATTGTAAGTGAGCCATGACGCCACAGCTGTTAGGATTGTGGGGGTAGCAAAAGTACATAACGCAACTAGGGGATAATGGCCACGTTTACACCGTGTGCTAATTTGGTATTTTGACCAAGTTGACCATACCAAATTCAGACCAAGTCAATAAGTTACTGCCTGTTTACACCATGTTCAATTAGTAAACAGTTTGCTCATGTTTGGTTCTTATTTGATAAACATACCACAGAATGTGACAGTATAAACAGCTTTGCAACTCTACTAACACATAAAAACGTCAATAATTCATGGATTTATAGATTCAGATTCAAAGTAAATGATAAACATTAGATTTGAGATATGTGGTTCTGTTGATAGATACAAAAATGGATTTGAGGAGTTTTAGTACTTACGCTTAGCAAAGATTCAAACCAAATTTTGCATATTGCCGGATAGTCAAGGCCGTAGGTGTTTACATCATCTTGGTCACTTGACTATTTTGGTCTAGTACGCAACAATTTTCGGTACCAAACCAAGCTGGTCAGCTGACCAAGTGTACTGTTTACACCAAGATGACCAAGATTATTTGGTTGAAATAAAGTCGTTAGTCAGCTTACCAAGCGACGGTGTAAACGTGGCCAATGATTAATAAGGCTGAAAACATAGTGGATCAGAAAAGCGACGAGCAAAGCGGAGAGAAAGGCACTGAAATCAAACACGTGATATTGAATGGAATTCGAAACTTTAAAAGTAAGTGTTTGTTTTCGGCACCTCACTCTTCGCTTTGCTCGCTTCTCCACTAAGTATGTGTTCAGCCTAACGTGTACTGACGAGTAATTGGTACTTATCCCCCCTCGTTACAATATATACTTACTATTAATGACTAGCTCATCTAATATGGATCGAATATCGGTATTTGAATGGAATTTTCAATGTTATCATCTTTTTTATCATCATATTACTTTTTATAGTTTCCAAAACTAGTTTTCAACCAGCAGTCGTCCCTCGAGGAACGGCAACCCTCAAAGGCAAGAGAAAATTAAATTGACTAAGGATTGACGAGGTCTAACCTTTCAACGTGTGATTCCTAGCACAAGCAAAAAAAAATGAGAGTGCGCCCAAGTACTTATTCATGTGTTACGACAAACGTTTCTAGACGTCAGAACGGAGCTCGACTAAGGCCCGAAACCACCACAAAAGATAATCTCTAGGATTATGTTGTATTGAAAGCTCTGCCCCATAGTGTGATGCAGTAGGATAATATTGATTCGGCTAGAGAGGTGTATAACATCAGGAGGTTTCTTGTTGAGAAAATGTCTCTCGTGGTATAGAAACTATAAAAATCAGGACTCTTAGGCGTTTGTGGACATGCATTATGTGATCTGACCGAGGATCTGACCAACTGTTGGTCTACAACAACTCCAAGGTATTTCATTGATGATACATTTTCTATAAGAGACCATGTGCATCGGTTCTTATTATTGCCGTGTATGGAGTGCAGTCTTGAATAAAAGACACATTTCAAACTTTTACTCTCTGAACCCAATCAGTTGAACATCAAGTGGTGAACGAATGCCGTACTGGTTTAGCTTGTTGAGTGATATTTCATGTAAAACAGTGTCAAAGGCTTTGGCGAGGTCTAAAAATACTGCTGAGTTATTATTGTCTGCCTGTAATGATGTCGTGTTTGCGGAAAAAATCCATAAAACTTTTTCAAGAACTTTTTTCTAGCATATTATTTCTGCACCTTATTCTAGCACAGTATTTTAGCTAGATTATAAATTACGGATATTGGCCTAAAATTTTTGAATTGTTCACGTTCACCTGACTCGAAAATAGGGGTGATGATTGGTTGCAAATTCGAGAATGCGAGTTATATCGAGAATTTGGACTTACGATTGGTAATACTTCGGTTGCTATGAGCACCTTTTTTCTAAATTTTTTTTTTGTGGAACTTACGTAATTCGGTCTCCTCTACAGGAAATCTAAATTAAATTAAGGTGCTCATAGCGACCGATTTATTACCAATATAAGAGACCGCCGATAATTTCATTTAGATTTTCTGTAGAGGAGACCGAATTACGTAAGTTCTACAAAAAAAAATAAAAAAAAAGGTGCTCATAACGACCGAAGTATTACCTTACGACTCGCCTTACGATTTTTCGGGTATAACAAGTCAATACACCAGGGTTTTCATGCATCTTGGCAGTGACGTTTATTTTTCTTCCACGACAAATCCTCGACAATTATTCGACAACTATTACTTAGTAAAGATGTTTCATCAGTTCCATTGCGAGTTGCCTTGGTAACTTTATCTGAATTTTCATCAAACTACTTACTGTCTGAAATCACAAGACAATGATGTTGTAGAGAAATATTGCAAAAAGCGTTATGCTCGTAAGAGATCGAAAGTTCCCAAAATTCCTTTCCATTTTTATCGTAACAAGTAGAGTAGGCATTCAATACCTGTTCAATATTTTTTTGGGTGGTGCCGGGCACGGGACACTGAAACTTCCACTAAGTATGCAAGTTGTCACTGCGTCTCAAGAAATGAATCTTTTTGGTGCGATAAGTTGCAGCGACTTAATTATTTCTGTAGTAAATTTGTTGCCGCGAACTACAAATATGTGGTGGGCCCATTGTGAAGAATGGTAGTTTTGCTCGATTGGGCATTGACTAAGGGCAATGGTGAAGTATTCTACTCCTGACTGAAAGATCCCAAGATAGTTCATTCAATGGGGCAGAAGTTTCTCTTCAAAAATTTTTCTTATTGAAAAATGACTGCCACATTTCAGGGTTGTCAGGACTGCGAATAACCATGCTACTTCTAAGGAACAGGTATTTAGTAACAATGCCTAAGTTTGTTGAAGGCAGATGACGGACTTTTATTCTTTTGAGATGATTTTACAGTTTTTTTCTGCATTCGGATTAACCTATAATTTTATTATTCTTCTTCCATAAATAAATGAGATTATTTCCCCTGGTTCAAATAAGTGATCCCCCAAGAGTGGTCTATCTCCTACTCTCGGTCCTACTGTAACCTGAAGATCAGCATGTCACTACTCCAATTTCCATCTCTCATTACTGCTGTATAAATCCGATGCAGGAAATGCATGGGAATACTGTGGTGTATGATACGTGTAATTTGCCAATTTTAGCAGGAATAATTGCAAGGTGCAAGATATATGAGGGGTGTTTCACTTCTGAAATTCGGTTTACAAAATTCAGTAGAAATCTTGTTGAAATCCAGAAACCTCGCCAGAAACCCACCTGGTATCCTCAAAGACATCCTGAAATCCACTAGAAAGGAGAAATCCTGATTTGGTCTACAAATTTTTCGGAAGTGGAACACCCCTCAAAGAAATAATGCCCTACAATCACATTGAAAAATAAAATTAAAAAGTGACTTTGACGTATTGTTTTGAATAACAAGTATAACAGCAGTTTTCACATGCATTGAAAAGAGAGAAATAAATTTCAATAGCAATTTTGCCAACATGACCTTTCTATATTGTACAACTCGTTTTTTCGCGAGTTTTTTCACCCAAATTCGATGATTAAAGGCCTAGGTAACGTTAAATGAATAGAACTTACCAAACGGCCCCATCTATTCGATAAAGCAACTTTTAATTAAATTTGAATTTTCTAGTTTCACACGAGAAAACCCGAGAGAAAACCTAAGTCGAGAGAAATCCCCCATGGCAGCTTTGAAATATCGCATTTGCATGATCACCTACCGTAAAAAAAAATGTGAGCTCTCGCTTCGATTTCTCAGATCAAGAGGATTTGACTAAACGAAAGCATATCAGTTAACGCACCAGTGTTTTTATGTATCTTGTGTATCTTGTTTTTTACAAAGGTAAACGCCTACATTATCATAACTGATAGGTATATGATTTCATTCATTTTTAATGATGCCACATATTTTTTATGGTTGGCGGCAACAAATTTACCACAGAAATAACTGAGATGCTAAAACTTATCGCCCAAAAAATATTCATGCAACTTGAAAAATTTGCAGGAATACATGCAACTTCCTTCAGTTGCTGCGACAAATTGCACCTTGTAAACAAGGTGTTAAGACTAATGTTCCTTTTCTGATCTTCCATAACAATATTGGCCATAGGTATATCTTCATCGCGTTTTGACTTCGGATTCGGGATTCGTAGGTGTTCAGCGGTTCAACATTTGTTCAGTCAAAAACGAGGTCAAAAATTTTGCAAAAAACTAGGTACTTGCTGCCCGGAAAAGGTAGGTAGGTATACTTAGATATTTTTTGTAATTGTAATGATAACCAACATTGCCCATCACAAAAATTCATCATATGAACTGGTTAATTGGAAAGAAGTTTGTGCAACAGAAACAGTACCAGTATTAAATGAATAATAATAAATAAGTAAATCTGTCTATGGGTCAGTATGATGATATCTCGTTCCTATATTGGTTCTTTCCATTATAATGAGATAAAAATCCAGATCAATGAACCATTATAATACTACAATGTTGTATTATGGTTTGCAAGCAAGGGTGGTGGAGATAAGAGCACAAAATAAAAAAAATATTTTACTTATCATTCAACTCCTACGCGATTTCTTCAGATAAGGTCAACTGTATAACGTATAACGAAGAATGCTTTGTTCTCAATCGAAAAATGTAAAATACTCACTTGGTACAAACTCTTCGAACATGATGTGAATTGGTATGAGTAATGACTTACCGTCTGGGCTCAAAATTAGGTGTGCTAGAGCAGGTCAAACAACCAATTTCATCCTTTCATCACAACCATAAAATGAAACAAAATTTTAACACACACGCACTGAAAAAACCTTATTCATTCTAATAAACTGTAATGTTCCTTATAAATGAACTGAGTTGCGAAGAGCTCAATCTTTCTGTGATGTATTTGTTTATTTTGAGAGGAGCCGTTACACACACTCCTTTCACAAACTCAGACTCCCGCATAACTGAAGAAACGATCGAGTAACGAAGTCAGAACAATCGAGTGGAAAAGAGAAGCTAGTGACAAAGAAAGTGAACCATAGGAATGTCGACGATCATCACCATTATCAAGTCATCTGTCATAATTAAGGGTTTTGGGTTTTGAGTTTTGAGAAAGAGATCATAAACTGAATCACAAAATAGTAAACAATCAGAAGAATAACTCGACCGCATAGCTTTTTTTTTGTATTCATAGACCTTGAAGCGACGTCGCTTTTCGTGGCACTTATATTAGCAGAGTTCATGTAGGCACGATTTTTGGAAATAAATTGCGATTAAAATGAAATGGAAGTCAAACACCGGAATATCGTTGGTCATTTGTTAGTTACATCTCTTTCTATTAGGACGAATTTTGAAAATTTCGTACCTACATGAATCCAACGTTGGTATGAATCCAGCTTTATACAACTACAAATTAGTATATTAGTTAGGTTAGGATTTTTCGAGCGCGAAATTCGAACTCAGGTCCATCACGGAAACCTGTCATTTAATTTCCCATGTAAATATAATGGGACTAAAATTATTTTACTTTGTCGCTTTTTATCAATTTATTCAATTCATTCCTTTCATGCTTTTGCATGAAAAAGATGGGATAGAGTTTCCTTCATATAAAAAAGGAGGCATAGAGTAAATAACATTTGAGTTTATTGTTGTATAATACTATAAACCGCAGATAGATACTCTATGACCTGCTACACTGGGAGTTGGTTTGGATGGTTTGTTGAGAGTTCGGGTGCTCACGATATTGATTTATTTCACTGGTTCATAGAGATATTGCAGGAGCGGGACTCTGTAAGCTCAAAAGCGAAGCAATAGCGGTTCGCTTAGGATGTGACTGTGTATAAACTGTCATAAAGTAAGAGAGGGAAACAAAGTCCACTCTCTTTTGAATGTGGATATTTGTGTTTTATGTTGTAACACAATTTTTTTACATCTCGTCGCTTAAATACGATTGTATTTCTTGAAATTTGCTACTAGCCAAATTCCATAGGATTTTGATCCTAAGATTATTCTCACATACGTTTGGAACAATTACAACCGAACCGACATCTGTGGGAATAAGTGAGAAGTAGAATGGGGTGAACCCTAAAATTGGTAAAAATTCACATTTCATGTCGTTTTTATATGTCAGAAAAGAGATGGGCACTATAACTTTCTTGAGACATCAAAATCGATGTCGCAATGACTGCAATGACGCAATCATAGAGATTCCGAAGGTACTTTCGTTACAGATGATAACTTTCTATTGTGAAGAATTAGGTCATTTTGTAGATATTTGTCGCTATTAGTGACAAAAGTTGTTCATAAATCCCTTCACGCTTAATTTCAATACATAAAAACCGGTCACAAACTCAGCGAATCGCTATCGTTTAGCTTTGATTTTGTGGTTACAGAGTTCCGCTCCTGGAGCTCCTCTATAAACAATGGAAGTGAAATTTGTTGACAGATGTGACGTCATGTATACCTGAATTGATTGACGACAATATACAGAAAATTTCTTGGGAATCACTATAGTTCCATTTCAATATAAAAAGTTTATAAAAGGAAATTTCAATGATATTCTGACATCAATACATTAAGAAATGATGAAGATATCTGGCTACTATTCTTTCCAGACTATGTAGTTCCACATTGAAATTAAACCTCCATAAGGTCCCCATGTAAAAGTTGGACCTCGCGCCTAAACTGCAATCCTAACCTAACGAATACAGAATTAGGCATTCCAGATACTTGTCAAAAATGTCAAATTCATCTAAATCAACCAATACGGCGGTATCTGCCCCCCAGGAACTTTCGTTTGTTTTCTTTTTTATAAGTGTGTGATTGGTTAAAACTGGTATTTGCCCCCCAGACATAACCTGATCTGGAATGCCTAATAGTAAAAAAGAAAAACATATTGAAGAGCTCCGGCCTTTGACTTGATCTCATATCATTCGAAACGAAAAGGAAGTAACATGCTGTAAAATTTGGTTTTTATTACAATCTTCTGCAACACATTTATCGATAAATATATCGTCTTGTCGCCTTGTATTCTTATCGTAGACAATGACCGCGCCTAACAGCTTACAGCGCCTGAAGATGGCTTGAAGCCGCTTCACAAAACTTTACAGTTTTTCATGGTGAAATGTCAAATTTTGTGAAGCGTTTTTGAGCGCTGTCGCTGTAAGCTGTTAGACGCGGTCATTATAACTAATGGCACAGAACACCCTATCTACACAGAAGCGCAACTGAAGCGTTCCGACCGAATCGAAAGCTTGGCTTGTATATTGTCAACCTCACATTTGTGTTGTTAGGGTGTATAAAATTTTCGAACAATCATCAATGTCCTTGGGTTATTACTACTGATAAATTTCATTAATATCGGATGAAAGCAAGATCAGAGTAGTTTTAAACGTTCGTTCCTGCAAAATTCAGTTGATTACTCTAAAACTATTTGAACATCAAATAGCTGCCTACACCACTTTTATATCTACTTTTTTTTAAAGGTGCAAAAAACAGTAAGCCTATTCACTGAAATTATTTTGGTAATCATCCAAACTCTCCGTTTATATTTGTTGAGAATAAGGGAATGTAGATTGCTGATCAACGAAGCATTTAGACGAATTTGATAGGGGAAATGTAAGTTCTGAATTATTAAGACCTTCCTAGGGTCGTATCTTCAGATGGAATTAAAACTGCCCCAATTTCAGTTCAGAAGCAGAAATGCTCAGTCTAGAAAGTTCACAAAGGTGTATCACTTGAACTGTATATCAATCGACAGTTTGAATTTAACGCCAAAAAATGACATTATACAAGCCAAGCTTCAAATCAAGGTTACGAAAAGTTGACCCAAAAGATCAAAGGGACCGCCTTTAAGTTGCGCTTCTGTGTAGATAGGGTGTTCTGTGCTAATGGACTGTCGTTTATGACAGTTTTAATACGATGCAGAATACAATTGAGAAAGGATATAACGATATGCACATTGAAGTGATATTGTGAAAGACAAAATGATAATTGTATACTTGAATTACTCTATCCTTATTCTCTCATTATTGTCTCATGATAGACTGTACTAATTCAATTATCATCATAAGTTACTGAACTATGAAAAACAAAGTTGTTAGTTGTCAATTTACATTTGTCAGATTGAAAAGCAATAAAATATTACGAAATACTTCTAGTTCTGCAAGTGAATTCATTTATATATATTGACAATATTACATGGTGGCAGCATATTATTGAACCCATTCAAAGAAGAGTTGAAATAAGTATGTCAAATTTACAAACTCCGAAGTCGTTCGAACCAGGTATAGATCCAGTTTCCGAATGGTTGAAATGGAAACAGAAAATCCAGCTATTCTGGATTGCTACAGATATGGATAAGCAATCGGTAAAAAAACAAAGAGCCACATTTCTACACATCCTTGGAGATTATGGCCTAGGTGTTTACAACACATTAACTTTCACAGAAAAAGACGATGACTTGACGGTTGAGGTGATCCTGGAAAAGTTATCTGAATATTTTGAACCATATAAAAATGAAACATACGTTCGGTTTATTTTTTTCACATGTCATCAAAAGGAATCTCAACCTATAGACCAGTATGTAACAGAGTTGAAACAAAAAGCAGCTAACTGTGGATTTGAAAACTTGCAAGAATCCCTCATCAGGGATAGAATTATCTGTGGAATCTTCTCTGATAACTTGAGGGAGAAACTATTAGGTATCAAGAACTTAACACTAGCAAGATGTATAGATATATGTAGAGCGGATGAAGAATCGAGAAAACATGTGAAAGCAATATCCTCAGGGAATTTTAACGAATATAAAATAGATAGAATGAAGATTGGGCACAAAAATGTTCGTGAAGAAGCGAGTCAGAAGCAGAGACAGAGAATTGAAATGGGACAAAGCATGAAGAAAATAGAACGTGTATGTCAAAGATGTGGTACTTCACATATTTTTGGAAAATGTCCGGCTTGGGGAAAGAAATGTATGAGATGCATGAAGATGAATCATTTTTCATCAAGATGTTTGGCAAAAGAGGTACATGATATAGAAGAAGATGGTAGTGGATGTGAGGATGAAAATAAAGAATATCCTGAGGTAAATGAACTTTTGATAAGCTCTGTGAATAAGATAAATGATAGGGAAGTATGCAAAATGAGTTTATCTAACGATAAAGAAAGGTGTTGGATGGAAAACATTTTAATAAATGATTTGAGCGTAAAATTCAAATTAGACTCTGGTAGTGAAGCTAACATTTTGCCATTTCAGATTTATAAGAAATTGCCCGTGAAACCAAATATTGAAAAAAGCGAAAAATCTCTCATGGTATATAATAAAAATAAATTGAATATCATTGGAGTTTGTAAGTTGTTAGCAGTTCATAAAAACTTCACAGGTGATTTAAATTTCTTCATTTTGAAAGATAATTATGAACCTATCTTAGGACTGAATGCTTGTATTCAATTGAAATTGATAAAAAGAATAGATACTATTGACGAAAATCAAAATGATGTAATTTCAAATGGAATCTCTAGTTCTGAAAAAATAATTGATGAATATTTCGATGTTTTTGAAGGTCTTGGATGTTTTGCTATCCCTTGTACAATTCGAATGAAAAGTGACACTATACCACATGTTGCTAGATGTAGAAAAATACCTCTGGCCCTGAATGATTCGGTAAAAGAGGCTCTTGTGAGCTTAGAAAAAAAAGGGGTAATTGAAAAAGCTAAAGACGCAACTGAATGGGTGAGTGCGATGGTTGTCCGTGAGAAAAAGGATGGAAGTATTCGATTGTGTATGGATCCTAGACCTTTAAACAAATTCATTATAAGACAACATTTAGAATTGCCCACTTTGGAAACTATTTTTGCCCAGTTGAATAATGCGAAATGGTTCACAGTTCTTGACGCGTCCTCAGCTTTTTATCAAATACCTCTGGATGAAAGAAGTTCGGAGTTGTGTACCTTTATAACGCCATTTGGGAGATATAAATTTAAAAGACTTCCCTATGGATTATCGAATGCTTCAGAAATATTTCAAAATTACGTTAATGATCTTATTGATGGGTTAGATGGCACCTTAGCTTATATTGACGACATTCTGATTTATGGTTCTACGATAGAAGAACATGACATACGAATCAGAAATTTTTTTGAAAGGGCAAGAAAAGCAAATGTGAAATTCAATAGGGGAAAACTGCAACTAGCTTCAAATAAAATACAGTTTTTAGGACATATTATATCGAGTGAGGGTATTGAAGTTGATAAAAGTAAAGTAAAAGCAATTCAAAATTTGAGAAAGCCAAATAATATTAAAGAATTACAAAAATTTCTTGGTTCCGTTAACTACTTGGGTAAATTTATAGAAAATTTGGCTGAGGAAACGGCACCTCTTCGTTTATTATTGAAGAAAGACACAGAATGGATTTGGGAGGATAATAGCCCACAAGATATTGCATTTAAAAAATTGAAACGAATTATTACTGAAGCACCTGTATTGAGTTTTTTCAACCCAAACTTACCTGTTATTTTAGCAACAGATGCCAGTCAATATGGGTTAGGGGGTCATATAAGCCAGGATGGTCATCCAATAGCATTTTGGTCCATGTCTTTGAATAGTGCTCAAATGAATTATGCACAAATAGAAAAAGAGTTATTAGCTATTGTATTGGGATGTGAAAAATTCCATTACTACCTTTATGGTAGACCATTTGTTGCTATAACGGACCACAAACCACTGCTGGGTCTTGTAAGAAAACCAATAGAGTCACTTTCCCCAAGACTTCAAAAACTGGTTATAAAATTATTGAAATAGGATGTAACTTTAAAATATATCCCCGGTAAAGAACTTTATATACCTGATCTGTTATCGAGAAGCCCTCTCGAAGATAAAAAAGATACAAATGATATTGATGATTTTTTCATTCGCTCGATCATTTTGATTTCCGACGTGAAACGTAACGAACTCTTAGACAAAACTAATAGTGATGACGAGCTGCAACTAGTCAAATATTATGTTAATAATGGTTGGCCCAATCAGTTAACTTCTGTTGGTAAATTGGCAAAGCCCTATTATCCCTATAAAGACGAACTGTTCGAACATGAAGGATTTTTGTTCAGAGGTAACCAACTCATTATACCAAGAGAATTCAGATTTGAAATTTTAAACAAACTACATTCAACTCATCAAGGTATTGTGTCTTGCCAAAAGAAAGCCCGAGAATCTGTTTTCTGGCCACAAATCAATGATCAAATTTCTAAATTGATTTCTTCTTGCTTAACTTGCCTCAGGTATTCTAAATCCAATTCCAAGCAACCACTACACTCACATCCTGTACCTGAACTCCCCTGGGAAAAAATCGGTATTGATTTTTTACAAGTGAAAACTCAACATTTCTTGGTTGTTTGCGATTATCATTCAAAATTTGTGGAAATGATCATCATTCCGAGAAAGGATTTTAATGGTGTCCAAAACGCTTTATTGTCTATCTTCAAGTCTCATGGGTTACCTCACACAATTATGTCAGATAATGGCCCTCCATTCGATTCAAGAAATTTCTCAGAGTTTCTTAATAAGCTGGATATCACTCATATCACATCCAGTCCAACGTATAGTCAATCAAATGGTATGATAGAGAGACATATTCAGACAATAAAATCTATGCTAATGAAATCTGAAAAACACCCTTATCTCATTGCTATGGAATACAATAGCACACCTAAGCAACAATTGCCCTCTCCGGCTGAAATGCTAATGGGTCGAAAATTTCGAACTCAATTGCCGTGTGTCAGGGATCAAATGAAACCACTTTTCGATGTGAAAAAGAATGTTGAAATCATGACATCCAACCAAAAACAAAATTCTAAGTTTTACAACAAAAATAAGAAAAAACTACCAGTACTGAATGGTCCTGTCATGGTACAGAAATCAACAAGAAATTGGATTCCCGGTGAAATCGTAGAAAAAGTTGACGAGCCAGAAAGTTATCTAGTTCAAACAGAAGATGGAGGAAAATACAGAAGAAATCGTATTCATTTGAGACCCATTGTAAGGACCCCGGAGCCAGAAGATATGACCGAAGGAAAGATAACATCAACAGATAAAGAAGAAAGAAGACAAGGAAAATCAGTAGAAGAAACTCCATCAAGATTTGAGCCTCAGTGTGCTTCAGAGCCAAACCAAAGGAACACAAGAATTATTAGGCCACCCTCGAGATTCAAAGATTTCATATGTTCATTCAATGACTCCAAAGGGGGGCGTGTCTCATGATAGACTGTACTAATTCAATTATCATCATAAGTTACTGAACTATGAAAAACAAAGTTGTTAGTTGTCAATTTACATTTGTCAGATTGAAAAGCAATAAAATATTACGAAATACTTCTAGTTCTGCAAGTGAATTCATTTATATATATTGACAATATTACAATTATCTGCTACATTGAGGAAGGAATCCGTTTTAGAGGTTATACTTGAAGTATTCTATCTTGTTCACTCTGCATTCCTTTCACTCTTAGAGCCAGTCCATTCGTTATAATCATATGTTATAATGTCTATGTTTCGAAAAAACATTCGACATAGTTGATGGGCATACTTGGCGTTAAATCAAATCATCTTTCGAACAATTCGTTCAGGCCAGTCTCAAATCCACCAACACAGTAGGTTTTGGCTGGCACCTGTCAGAAAACAACTACTAACCTGGCTAATACCACGAAGGTCATTGAATTATATCCGACCGGTGCCGGTTTCTTCACAGAAGAAAATCCTGCATTTGCTTTTGGCGATACAAATGAGGGAATTGTTTTTCAGTTATATAGGGACGGACACTTGCAGACCGGTTTCGGGCTATGTGGCCACTCGTCAATACAAGGCAGTAGTGCCATCATCGACATAAAGTCATGACTTGAGCCAGGTATTGTTTTTACATTTTCCTCGCAGGAGGAATGGGTGAATTCGGTTTGTTTTTGGAACACCTCGTCCATGGGTAGATGGCGCAATGACTTAGTGTTGTTCGCATTAGAGTTGGACGGGGCTTGATACTATCTATGAAAGTTTTTGATTGTTAATAATGGGAAGTCATCGACTTCATTTTGATGATGGCACTGCCTTGTATTGACGAGTGGCCAAATAGCACGAACCGGTCTGCAAGTGTGTCCATCCCTATAATTGAAAATCAATTCCTTTAGGGGCCGTTCATAAAATACGTTCGCATACAAGGGGGGGGGGGTCTGGCTGAGTGTGACAAGGGGGGACGGGGGGTATACGGCAACGTGACGTTCGCCGTTTATTATTTTTTGACATGAGTGCTAGAAGCCAGCGTGACCACTTTTGGTAGAAATCTACTTCTTTAGTAGATTTCTGACGAAAATTGAAAAATTTTGGTATGAAAGATATCTTCCGTAGATTTTGAATTCCTGAACTCGTCAGATTTTTTAATCAAATCTATAGTGACTCCATCTTTGCGAATGAATTTTCAATTGAGAATGCGAATAATTCTTGTTACACACTGTATTTCACTATACAAATGGGGTGCGCTGCGTAACACCCACATTTCGTAACACCCACAGTGCATAACACCCAAAGTGCGTAACACCCAAATGTCATAACACCCGAATTTCGTTATGCCCACACTCTCCGAACATACCCGAATGATGCACTGTTGCCAAATTTACCGGATATTCTGCAATTTCCTGTTAACCCAATCTAACTTAACCTAACTAACCTAACCTAAAAGAAGGATGAATTTGGCAAGAGCGCATCATTCGGGTATGTTCGGTGAGTGTGGGCATAACGAAATTTGGGTGTTATGACATTTGGGTGTTACGCACTTTGGGTGTTATGCACTGTGGGTGTTACGAAATGTGGGTAGAACGAGATGCTCCCTACAAATGAAACAGAATAAAGCGATTTTTTACTGTTTCGTTGTGTTAATGAGCATTGAATTTTCTGATTATGTAAAATATGTATATTATTTGTGGCCATCCATATTGAAATTGTTTATAAATATCTTGAAACCAAAGGCCAACCAACATATAATATTATTTATTATTTATATGTTCGTTATGAAAGATATTTATTAATTTATTTGAATTTTATTATAATAACTAAACAGATATCTTTAATTTTCAGAATTTGTGTACTATCATTTAGAATTTATCATACTCAGCAGGGGGGGGGGTCTTAGGTTTTGTGACGGAATATTTCTAGGGGGGTCACAAAAAGTGTGACACAGCGTGACAATGGGGGGAAGGGGGTCAAAAAAAGCTGATTTTAGTGTGACGTATTTTATGAACGGCCCCTTATTCGTATCGCCAAAAGCAAATGCTGTTTTTTTTTATGAAAAAACCTGCACTGGCATCGATCGGATATTATTCAATACCCTTATTCGTGGTATTAGCCAGAGGAGTTGTTTTTTGACAGGTGCCAGCCAAAACCTACTGTATAGGTAGATTTGATACTGCAGCCTCAACGAAATATTCGAAAGATAATTTGGTCTATGTTTTGAAGAAAGTTCATAAACAACAAATAGTTGATTGACAGGTTTGGGGCTTGTCTATTCAGTTTATTGTCATTTGTCATGTAATGTAATACATTTTGATAGGTACAGTGGTACAGTATCCTAGTTTACCTATTTTCCTTGCTTCTGATCTGATACGTCGTCCTGAAAAGAGATGGCACACGATCCTAAATTTTACTTTGGATATTTCATTGGTGGCTAGTGATGCGTGCTGCCTAATAGTGGCTTATGCCACATACCTAAGATGTCTAGAAGGATGGTGTACTGAGTTATACCTGGGCATGTTGGGTATACTTAAGATGTCTAGAAGGATGGTGTACCGAGTTATACCTGGGCATGTTTGGGGTAAACTTGGCGACACATGCCTACTATGATAATAAGCATCATGATCCCTTGACATCAAATCATTTCAGATGGCGTTTGCAACGAAAAGAGTTACAAATTTCCTAGGAAATGTATAAACGGCCGACCTGACGGCTGGCTATACTTTTACTTTTGGACGCTGACTGATCAACAACCTATATTATTTGTTCAGAATACTGGCCAAATTCCCTATAATTGTGTTCCTTTCATTCGATTTTGTTTTTTATGAGTATAACATTAGATTTTGCTCATTTTGTTGACTGCTCGAATCGAAGAATATAGTTTGTCGATCGATCGGTTGACTATGCACTTCCAATTAGCGTCAACTAGCGATGAATTTGAGAAACACACCACGATACGTAAAAATGACACTAATGACAGATAAGTGTCGCCATAAAATTCTAAACAATATCGCATCAGTCCCAGCACCATATCCTTCTAGACATCTTAGGTATACTTGGCGACACATGCCTACTATGATAATAAGCATGATGGCTTTTCGACATCAAATCAGTTCAGATGGTGTTTGCAACGAAGAGTTACATTACAAATTTCCTAGGAAATGTATAAACGGCCGACCTGACGGCTGGCTATACTTTTACTTTTGGACGCTGACTGGTCAACAACCTATATTATTTGTTTAGAATACTGGCCAAATTCCCTATAATTGTGTTCCTTTCATTCGATTTTGTTTTTTATGAGTATGACATTAGATTTTGCTCATTTTGTTGACTGCTCGAATCAAAGAATATAGTTTGTCGATCGATTGGTTGACTATGCACTTCCAATTAGCGTCAACTAGCGATGAAATTGAGAGACGCACCACGATACGTAAAAATGACACTAATGACAGAAAAGTGTCGCCATAAAATTCTAAAAAATATCGCATCGGTCCCAGCACCATCCTTCTAGACATCTTACACATACCAATTTGTTTTAAACATTCGCCCGCTCCAGAAGCTGACAATAAGAGTTCGAGATTATAAAAAAAAAAATTTGCCGTGCTATCTCCGCTACACATACACATACCAATTTGTTTTAAACATTCGCCCGC
Source organism: Zygogramma bicolorata (assembly GCA_032362365.1). Lineage (NCBI taxonomy): Eukaryota > Metazoa > Arthropoda > Insecta > Coleoptera > Chrysomelidae > Zygogramma > Zygogramma bicolorata. The sequence continues at coordinate 62,364 of JAVJAQ010005408.1, forward strand.
TCCAGAAGCTGACAATAGGAGTTCGAGATTATAAAAAAAAAATTTGCCGTGCTATCTCCGCTAGGGTTTTTTTCCACTCGAGCTCCTGTTCGGAAAACTGTATTCACTGGAAGAGTTATAAAATAGAATAGATTTATTGCAAGGGATTATTAGCCCTTAGGGTAATATAGCTAAATTGATTTCTAGTCGATCTTTCCTTGATGCCGGTCATATTTTCCTTCAGATAGGGGCTATTTTAATGATTATGTATTGTTAAACACCTGTTTAATATATATAGTTTTTGAATTGAATTGTTACAAATGTATGCATTTGTTCTTGTCTGATTTCTTTTTTTCCTTCAGCCGAAAAATTCATTTGATAAAGACACAGCAACGAAGTCTCGTCAGATTCTTTTCCCGAAAATCTTCCACCCACAACCCTGAGAGTTTGAACTGCAACTTTTAAGTCACCTCTAGTACCGTTCGAAGCAGTGAGCCTAAGATGCCTAGAAGTCCTGGTGACTCAACTGATTAGATTTTGTTTAGATTTTTGTGGCGAAAAAAACAATCGACGCCTTTGAAGGTTTTCCCTATTTTTTCGATAGAGGGCGTTATGTTCCCATTTTTCAAATTTGATGACAAGTGTCAAGTTAATTGTCATATTGTCATGTCAGTTTGAAATTTTGATGTTTACGATGTTTTTATCGTGTTTATTTGCTGATTTCATTGCTTTTAAATATCAAAACGTTGTTACTGGTATCTCATTGTCCACCCATTATCCTTTAGGTTGCGATCTCTTCTCGCTAGCCAATCAAATAAAAGTGGAAAACCCGACTGCACATTATTTTCACTTAGTGCAAATTTAGCTTCAGACAAGACTGACAAGAGCGTGTTGGCGACATCTGTACATATTGTACGGAAACCTCCAAAAGCTCAATTATCCATCAAAAATCAAGCAATCCAGATTTCGCCACTTTTATCCCAAACTTCTACAGGTATAAGTAAACACACCAGGGTTTCCAGGCATCTTAAGTGAGCCCTTCGTGATTTTTCTAATTTGAGTGTTTTTTGTTTAATGGTGGATGTACTTGTCAAATAGTGCATAGTCTAGTAGACAATTGCATTTTATTTTATTTATACATTGACTACAATTTATGTTTTGTTTTTCACACTTTTAATTCTATGGCGTAAAGCCACCTCTTTATGGAAAAATAGTGTTACTGGCGAACTACCCATTGAAAAAGTAACGCTGCATGGATCTACCTCCTGGGTGTAATGGAAACTACCGTTTTTAATTGATAAAAAAAAACATAAATTCAGTATTGAGGTGAAATTTTTTGCCAGTTCCTGTATTTTTCTGATATAATTTGTAAAATCATCATCAATCATTTTCTAATCGTTCTCCCGGTTGCATGGAATGCGGCGTTGCCAATTCTCTGGCAAAGGCCGGGGATACCATAAAGAAGGCCGTGACCGTGCGCGACGTCAGCGCTATCTATTGTCGGAAGTTTTGAGGGACTTTTATGCTTATGGATATTTTATGAAAAACTCGAATACTCACCAAATACAGGCTCAGCTTGAAATATCATCATTAATCATATCTTCCAGGTGGAATTTTCATTTGATGGCACTGTAATATTAATAGTGAACATCATAATTTCGTTTATTTCACATGACTTGCATGGAAATTGCACGCACTCGGTTAATTTCAGACTTGCACTAGAATAACATAACATAAAGACATTAGCCTATGGTGGAACTATTTTGATGACATAGAAATGATTTGACACTCATGAACACCACTTTCCTAATTTTCCGTAGATTTCATTTCAAGCGATCTGATTCCCCACTTCTGCGTGCAAATATCGCTAGGAAACGATTGGAAAAGTCATGATGCTGGAGATGGTTGAATAAATGTCGAAATCGCTATAACTTCGAATCTATCGCGTTTTGGCGTGAACCTATTTTCACTGCTGGCCGCTGCTCAACACTGCATGCCTCATGCATCGATGTCGAAACGAGTCTAGAAGTATAAGGTGGTGAAATAATTCACTTACTATGATGAATAGCCTTTCTATACACTGTCGGAAGATATTGAAATTGGCCCCATATTCAAAACCCGCTAACGCTATTAGGGTTATTCATGACTATTGTAGTAGGAAAAGAAAAATCAATCATCAAAAGTGGAATTACCATTATTTTATTTAAAAAATACTCAACATATGAACAACTTTTGTTATAAAAGTATAACATGCATAAAATTTTATTTACAATTTTTACAAAACTCCCAAAAATCTATATTTTGAATGTTTGTAGTTTAGAAGAATAATTTAATTTCAATAGAATAATGACTGATATCAAATAATATAACTAAAACTCAATGATTCATTGTTTTCTTTGAATGAAGAAAAAAGCAAATATGTAGGATAAATGAAAACAGCAATGGTTTACAATTGTACCACAGCCCAAATAGTAATATTAATTCCTTATTTGAAAGGTTTTATACCATCAAACTCTTCTCTATCCATAAGATTCGCGAAAACCACGAATATTTCAGTGAATATTCAAAAGTTATCGATGAAACCAAATTTGATACGATATCAATTCAGTTAGTCCTTTCATATACGGTTTATATGATGATAAAAAAAAGGTTCTTCATTTATTATTCTTTTCTCAATCCCTATTCTCAGATTCGAACTCAATAACATTTATAAAAATATTTTTCCAAAACAATTTTATAAAGGACTGGGACTTTAAAACTGCAATTATAACACCATACTAGTAGTCTAGTGATTTCACTAAACTCAGCCAAACTTTGAGTTTCTAAACAGATATACTTGGAATAATTATCAATTTTTTTTGTGATAACTGAAGGTATGATCTATATCATACGAAACGTACCTTTGAGAAATCTAAATATATTTTCTTGTAGCAATCATTAGAGAATTCAACTAACACAGGGTGGCTACTTTTTCAAAAGTCACATTTGATTCTTGTAAAACAGTGAAGTTGATGAGGAGGTCGACGTTTTGAAAAAACAATTGTGATACATCCACTGACATGGAACGGAATTAATAGCAAAAAATTCGTATTTGAAAAAAGTTGAATTGGAATTAATGAAATGACAAAATATCGAAACGGTTTTTTTTCTAGGATCCATAAATATAATGAGGAACTAAAATTATGATTTCATAAGTATTAAGGATTTTTTTGATACTGTTCTAGAAACATGTAAGTTCTTAGCAGTAGCAACCCTGTAAATATATATATATATATATATATATATATATATTTCCGAAAATTTCCACTGAAGTGGTTATTTTGAAAATTAACGCATTAAAATCGACCTTCCGATAGACCAAATAGAGGATGAGAATGAAATTCAAAATGAGGTAGTTTTGAATGAAAAAACTTAAAGAACTATTGTTTCAATATTGAGGTTGTATATTTGCAAGATGTATATTAGTAAATGAGGACTATACTGAATTTGATTATTCATCAACATAGTCGAAAAGTACTACATACTTCAACATGATTAATGCACAAAAGGATTTGCACAATGAGTAAGATTTCTGGGTAAAAAGTTAACTAAATCATTAGTCAAAAATAAGGATTCGCGCATCTTTCTAGAATTTAGAAAATTTTAAAATTAAACTGCTTTATCCCAACTCATAGTCTAAAATTAGAATCATAAAGAAATTATTTTACTTAGCCTAAAAGCTTGCGAACTTTTCCACCGTTGTGTTTTACTTTTTCCAAGCAGTTAATTGTTCAATTTTTCCCAAAGTTGGGAACTGGTTATCAAGGATGTGATGGTTGTAATGATCAGCAAGTTCTTTTTCATAAATAATTTGCCTACAATTTTCACAAACTGTCAATTTTTTTTTATTTCTGCCATCATAGACTTTATAAAGTTCTTGCTGTTTCGCAATGTCCGGCAGTAGAACCAAGAGTTCCGGAAAAATGTCATCAAAATTACTTCCGAGGACCTCTTTGCAGTGATCGTAATATTTGCTGGTAGGATAACCTCCGTTCCTAAACAAGTCCGAGTAAGTCTTGAACTCTTTTATTGCATCGTTATTCAAAACGGTCAAGAACCTCTTTATCAAGTTCTGATTTCTGAGCTGAAAATTATTCGGCTGGTTATAATCATTGCACGGTGTTATAGAATAGCTTTGACCGCTACTGGAAGTGAATGTTAAATCGTTAGAAGCTCCCAAAGCGGGAAACGACCGTGATGTTAACCCTGGCGGTGGTTTTATACTGAACCCAGGAGGAGGTTTCGTATCTCCTAGCGAAGGAAAGTCATTTGAGATGACAGATGCGTCTCCAGTGTTAGTCAGAGTCCCTATTTTCAATTCAGAACGTTTCTTGATCAATCCATTCTTGGAACCAGACTCGACATTATTAACGACGCTATAATCAGTTTTATCGGGTTTATTCTCATGATGCATTCCAGCTTTGGTTGAAGTTAACTTGGTGGATTCAACATCATTATTTTTGGTTTTTTTCTTCTTCTTATTCTTCGTTTCTCCATTCTCGGTCACTTTGAGTTCCTCTAGCTTTTTCTCAACAGACTGCTGTTTCGTTTTTGCATTTGGATGTTTCAGCTCATTTTTCTTAATAGTAATATCACTAGATGAACCATTATTTCTTATTTCGGAACTACTAGCACTACTTTTTGACATAGCATTACTCTTGGAGACTGAATTATTAATACTATTCAAATTAACCCACTCGCTAGATACAGGCATTGTTACTGAACTTTTCTTTTTAGATAAAGTTGGGAATTGATCCAAGGAGCTTGGGGGTAGCGGAGGGGCTGGAGCAACTTTGGTACTTTTCTGTTCTTGTTTCTTGGATTTTGCTTGAACCCATTGTGGTTGAGCTACCTTGGTGCCTTTGCCTAGGACAGGGAAGGCTTCAACAGGCCTCTGCTGAGTTGAAGACGAGGCACTTGTGGTGATATGGGTAGTGACGCCGCCATTGGGCCTGTGATTCACTTGTATTGACACTTTTGGTGTATTAGAATCTTGAGAACTACTGAAAGGAAAAATGATTTTTTTTGTGAGAAGTATGTTGAAAAACAATAAATTAATTTATGTTTTTTCAAAATATAATTGAATAGGTACCTTGAAATATACTATGGAAAAAATAATTATTTCATAGTGCTGTTTTCAGCTTAAATATGTGACTTTTATATTTGAATTTCTTTTTTTGGCATATATCTGGAGAATGTGTTATCTCATGTGTATCAATAGTAAATTCTCAACCAAGTAGGAAAATCCTCACATCCCCAGATGACTGTGGAAATTGCCTCTCGAGGGGTAAGCCGAGACAAGCAACACAATTCAAGAATGTGACCTCCTAGGAGCTACATATCAATCAAAAATCGTTCATTCCCAAGAAACTACAAGTTCCGAAATATTTACGAAAATATATCTAACGCTGTATCAGCAAATCGTTCAAAAATAACGAAGCATAAAGTGGTATTGTATTCAGATTAGTTATGAACTTTGATGAATTATTTATGAACACATAAATCATTGCTGCCAAGAAAGTATAAGTGAAAATTCGAGTCAAATGTAAGGAAATAATATTTGATGAACTTTTTATTTATCCCTCGTTGCCTAATAACCACTGTATTCATGGAAATATTGACCTTTTCTTTCGAAAATCTTGTCGGAAATTTCAATATTTTCGATCGATTCGAGGAAAATGCATATTGCTGTTATTTCGATTGCTGTTTAGTTCTCTATTCAACTATTTTATCAATTCAATAAGTATGATTGTAAGGAATGGAATTCAGGAATATGCCATTTCAACAAATCTTTCAAGCCTATTGAATCATTCATTCTCTAAGTGTTAGTTTATCCAAAAAAGAGGATAAATGCTGTTATTCTGTTAAAACATAGAAATGCGTATCTCTGCGAGCCTTTATTTACTGGTCTTTACGATTTTTGTTATTTTCCTCCGTTTCGAGAATATTCAGGATGGGAAGTTTTTTTTTAGGAAATCCTAAATATCAAATACCTCAAACCTCGGACATACAAGCATATATTTTCTCAATATTACATATCTCTTTTTAAAACAATGCACCGAATCGGTTGATAAATTCGATAAACAGACCCCACCTACCGAGATTGGTATCTAGACAACTAACAACTGTTTATCGCACAGAACCAGCCAGAAAATGTCTGCCGTGGCCGGGATTGAGCCCATAGCGAATTAGCATTGAAGGAAGTAAATCGAACACAAGCAACAGCATTCGCTCATTTGTCCAACAGTCAGTGAACATATAAACTGAAAAAATTACGATGAACAGATGGAATTGATGGAATATCAGCCAAAAAGCTTTTGAAAAATATTTTAAATCAACTGAATATTCAAATATTTATCAAATTCTCACTAATACAAAATAAAGAGTCAGGACTAAAAGTATAACTACTGCTCTTCGGGCTTGAAGGCCGTCGTTCTTTGGAATTTCTTCCTGACGTTTCGCTAGCGCGAGTGGCCAGCTTCTTCAGAGGCTTATTCATCTCCGATGACTAAACAGTTCGATTTCTCAAGGCGTATTTATATAGATGCAGGTAGTCTGGAGTCTTAATTACTTCTGTCGGGTTCGGGGAATAATCATCATTATTAGTTGCCGCACTACCTGCTGTGATTTCATTAGTTATTCTTGATTTCTTCAGAATCGGATTCCAAATTCTGTTTAGAGTCAACGCTTCTTCCTTCCTGTTAAAATTGTCCGCATGTTTTTGGATCTCTATTGCCTCCCGTACCAGTCGGCTATGGTAACCCTGGTTGGGGGCAATCAGTGTTGCATTTTCGAACAGAATCTTGTGGTCGCCCTCACTCAATGCGTGTTCCGCCACCGCCGATTTGTCGGTTTGCCCCAGCCTGCAGTTTCTTTGATGCTCTTTGAGCCTTGTACCCATGGATCTTTTCGTGGTACCGATGTAAACCTTCCCACAGGTGCACGGTATGCGATAAACCCCTGCCGCTGACAGTGGGTCTCTTTTGTCTTTAACCGACCTGAGGCTTTGCTGGATCTTCTTGGTCGGCTTGAAAACTGTTTTTATGTTATATTTCCCCAAGAGTTTTCCAATTCTGTCAGTGACCCTCGGGATATATGGCAGATATGCATTCGCAACTACCTGAGAGTCATCCCTGTTATGAACCGTGGGACTCTTCGGTTTCATGGCCCTGTTGATCTCAGATACACTGTACCCATTCGACCTCAAGGTCACTTGAAGATGTTCCAGTTCCTGCTCTAGATGTTCTGGTTCACAAATCCTTCGAGAACATCTAGAGCAGGAACTGGAACATCTTCAAGTGACCTTGAGGTCGAATGGGTACAGTGTATCTGAGATCAACAGGGCCATGAAACCGAAGAGTCCCACGGTTCATAACAGGGATGACTCTCAGGTAGTTGCGAATGCATATCTGCCATATATCCCGAGGGTCACTGACAGAATTGGAAAACTCTTGGGGAAATATAACATAAAAACAGTTTTCAAGCCGACCAAGAAGATCCAGCAAAGCCTCAGGTCGGTTAAAGACAAAAGAGACCCACTGTCAGCGGCAGGGGTTTATCGCATACCGTGCACCTGTGGGAAGGTTTACATCGGTACCACGAAAAGATCCATGGGTACAAGGCTCAAAGAGCATCAAAGGAACTGCAGGCTGGGGCAAACCGACAAATCGGCGGTGGCGGAACACGCATTGAGTGAGGGCGACCACAAGATTCTGTTCGAAAATGCAACACTGATTGCCCCCAACCAGGGTTACCATAGCCGACTGGTACGGGAGGCAATAGAGATCCAAAAACATGCGGACAATTTTAACAGGAAGGAAGAAGCGTTGACTCTAAACAGAATTTGGAATCCGATTCTGAAGAAATCAAGAATAACTAATGAAATCACAGCAGGTAGTGCGGCAACTAATAATGATGATTATTCCCCGAACCCGACAGAAGTAATTAAGACTCCAGACTACCTGCATCTATATAAATACGCCTTGAGAAATCGAACTGTTTAGTCATCGGAGATGAATAAGCCTCTGAAGAAGCTGGCCACTCGCGCTAGCGAAACGTCAGGAAGAAATTCCAAAGAACGACGGCCTTCAAGCCCGAAGAGCAGTAGTTATACTTTTAGTCCTGACTCTTTATTTTGTATTAGTGAGAATTTGATAAATATTTGAATATTCAGTTGATTTAAAATATTTTTCAAAAGCTTTTTGGCTGATATTCCATCAATTCCATCTGTTCATCGTAATTTTTTCAGTTTATATGTTCACTGACTGTTGGACAAATGAGCGAATGCTGTTGCTTGTGTTCGATTTACTTCCTTCAATGCTAATTCGCTATGGGCTCAATCCCGGCCACGGCAGACATTTTCTGGCTGGTTCTGTGCGATAAACAGTTGTTAGTTGTCTAGATACCAATCTCGGTAGGTGGGGTCTGTTTATCGAATTTATCAACCGATTCGGTGCATTGTTTTAAAAAGAGATATGTAATATTGAGAAAATATATGCTTGTATGTCCGAGGTTTGAGGTATTTGATATTTAGGATTTCCTAAAAAAAAACTTCCCATCCTGAATATTCTCGAAACGGAGGAAAATAACAAAAATCGTAAAGACCAGTAAATAAAGGCTCGCAGAGATACGCATTTCTATGTTTTAACAGAATAACAGCATTTATCCTCTTTTTTGGATAAACTAACACTTAGAGAATGAATGATTCAATAGACTTGAAAGATTTGTTGAAATGGCATATTCCTGAATTCCATTCCTTACAATCATACTTATTGAATTGATAAAATAGTTGAATAGAGAACTAAACAGCAATCGAAATAACAGCAATATGCATTTTCCTCGAATCGATCGAAAATATTGAAATTTCCGACAAGATTTTCGAAAGAAAAGGTCAATATTTCCATGAATACAGTGGTTATTAGGCAACGAGGGATAAATAAAAAGTTCATCAAATATTATTTCCTTACATTTGACTCGAATTTTCACTTATACTTTCTTGGCAGCAATGATTTATGTGTTCATAAATAATTCATCAAAGTTCATAACTAATCTGAATACAATACCACTTTATGCTTCGTTATTTTTGAACGATTTGCTGATACAGCGTTAGATATATTTTCGTAAATATTTCGGAACTTGTAGTTTCTTGGGAATGAACGATTTTTGATTGATATGTAGCTCCTAGGAGGTCACATTCTTGAATTGTGTTGCTTGTCTCGGCTTACCCCTCGAGAGGCAATTTCCACAGTCATCTGGGGATGTGAGGATTTTCCTACTTGGTTGAGAATTTACTATTGATACACATGAGATAACACATTCTCCAGATATATGCCACCTCATTTTTTTTAAATGCTGACATATTTGAATAGTTGGTTTCTATAAATTTGTTTTACTTGTTATACGTATCTAATGAAAAATATGTGGCAAAGTGAATTATCGAAAATATTTATACCCAGAAAATCTTGAAAGTTTTATGATCAAGTTTTCGATTCAAGGTGTTAACAAAATATGCCAGACACTGAGAAGAATTTGAATCAGTTGAAATCTACCAAAATGGAATGGAAGTATATTTATTTAAATTAGACATTCATCTGGGAATCTACCAACACTGCGAAAGGGTCAGCTGGTATTAATTCTAATGAATTTGTAAGAATTTCCTCCTTTATACCCAAAGAAAAATTAGGATCATGGGTATGTTTTTGGGGAGAGAATGATCTCCCTAAATGAAAATGACTGAGAAATATAAATCAAAACAAGCTGAATGATAATAGATTATTGACAGAGGTTTCACCCTACGAGCAAAATAAACATCAAATTTCTGTACAGTTACTGTGATTAAAGTTCACATCAAGTACGATTTCAAAAAATCAAAAGTTCATTATTGGGAAGGATACTTTGCGGAGGTGCATGTCACTCCCTCACTTCATAACCTTCGTTTTTCAGAGTAATTTATTAAGAGCTGATTCTTCATTTCCATTTTTATTATTGCAGTGCAATACATACTGATGCATCTATCGGTTTTCTGTTCCATTTTATTCATTATTTAATATTTCATGATATAGAAAACATTAAACGTTTGTGGTGCATGTTAACTATTATAAGTCATGTAATAAACGAATATTTTAAAAATTATTGAACTTTATTACAAAAAACGAGGTGGCGACACCTAATAATCAACTAACTTCATATCACGTGATGAAAATGTCAGTGATGCCAACCGTGAAATCCTAAATACGAATAAAACCAAAAATATATGTATATGGTCAATCCAACTGTGTTCTTTCAGTGATAGGTATTCAACTGAAATTGAGTCCGTTCTTCGGACCTGACTTGAACTTTGCAAGTTGGCTGATTTTATACATGTTATGTTTTATTTGATACTTAATTGTTGTCTATTTATCAATCCATCAAAAAACACTTTTTATTATAAAATTTACCTTCGTTTTCGCAATTTTACGTTATATTCAAGAAATATTCACAAGTGGTTCAGGAAACTTCAGTAGAAGCTGTGCATTTTCAATATTTCAAAAACAAACTGTTCAAACATAAATACAAATATAATTCTACTAACAGTCCATCCCAAATCTCATATGTAACTATAAATCTAGAAGTCAAGCACTTCAACATTCACTTTGCTGTTGCTAGCCTTCTTAAGCCCAAAAAAAAGATTAATACCCTCTGATTAAAATATACGTTTCATCGGTATGTTCAATAATTTGAAAACTTTTCTTTTTTTCATACTCGGGTGAATCATTTCAAATTTTCCTCTGCAATCGATGAAATGAAATGAATGAGAGTGTTTCCTTGACAAAAAATCGGTTTATCTGCTCAGAGCACTTTCGGACAGATGAATTTTTGAAAATAGACGAAAAACGTTTCCTGAAGAAAAATACCATACCAAATTTACTTTCCAGAGAAACTGAAGAGAATTAGCTTTCTGTCAAGTCAAACTCATAGGTTGTTTCAACATTGTTGGATACTTCCACTTCATTCCCAATAATTGGAAGACACCAACCCCAACCGTGAGGACAAAGAAGTCGAAGCAAGTACTCCCTGAGAAAAAATATTTTGCTGATAATAGTGGGAGTGATTTAAGTGGGATCCAACGAATGAGACTTTGCAGAGTTGAACATAGCTATTGAAAAATATTTTCAAATATTTTTCATATGCTAATCCTCTGAATTTAGCTGTCAATTTTCAATGTCATCAGCGGCATGAAAACTTAGATGCGTTCCTTTTTTTTTCATTTTAACACCATGAAAATAACAAAAAAATTTGGACGATTCGAATATGAAAATTACTGTACAATGTAAAAAATTATATAGGGCAAATAGACTTATGAAGAACCTGTCAACATTTGAATCTGTCAACATTTGACATTTGTTCGCAGAACTGGGTATGACTTCAGGAACATTACAAACTTGAACTCCCATCATTGAGAGAGGAGAAAGTTTCCGCTGTTTTTGATGCATGTCACATGCTGAACTTAATCTGGATCTGGATAGACCCTACTATAGCCTACGAAAATTTTATTTTCATGATGATGTATTTCAACTTATAATATGTTGATAGATAGATAGATAGATAAATAATTTATTTCACAGAGTATATGTAAACATGCATGGTAATACAGAAACACTTGTCTGAGAAATACGTCACTACAAGGTATGTATCATTTGGATACATTGACAGATAAAAATTTAAGACATAAAACAGTTCAAAGATGAAAATATATATATATATATATATATATATATATATAAAATTTGTAGTTAAAAAGTGTTGCTATCACAGATAAAAATACCATAAAGTCAATCAAGTCTCATATTTTCAGATTTGTTGGGATATATATTCATCTACGCTGTAGGGCTCAAGTTTACACAAAAATTCTTTAACTGACTTCAGGAATCTGCCAGCAGTTTCAATATTTTTCAATTCTTCTGGAAGGCTATTGTAGAACTTCATTGAGGTGTAAATGGTACTGCGTTCATAAACAGATTTTTTATGGATGGGATATAAAAAATTACTTTTTTGTTTTGTACTATAGTTATGGCAGTTACGATATTTTTCAAAATGGCTTGGGTGGTTGATAAGAAATTTCATCGTCTCATAGATATAAATTGCTGGTACCGTCAATAAATTATGCAACCTGAAAACTCCCCTACAGGAGTCTTTGTAACTCATATTAAAAAGAATTCTAATTATTTTTTTCTGACATTTTCTGTATTGCGTCCCGACCATTCTTGGTATTTTAATAAAGCATTCAAAGCCAATTTTGTAGTCACACCTAATTATGATGTTCGGTATACTCTGCACTTTTTATGACTGAAGTATGTGATGTTTGTATCTTCGATTTTTATATTTTTAATCAGAAATACCTTCAGTGTTATAATACCTAGTTTGTTGGTGAACAGTTTTTTGTCATCATAAATACTCTTGAGAATTTATTTTCTTATTAGCTTTATTCGTTTGTCGTGCCTGTATGAGTTTCATTTTTTATGCAGAATGACATTTTGCTAATCAAAACTATTGATTTTTTTTAGCTTGTTTTGATTGTGAAAATTACCATCAAGGACGAATGTAATCATTTTAAAGTTATGTTCCAATTCCTTTCTAGTTCAGAAAATAGAACACGAATACTTTCATTATTACCACTAATTGACGAAAGGAGAAATGACATAGTATAAATCAAGATGCATATAACCCTGGTGCATTGACCGATATGCTTTTGTTTAGTCAAATCCTCTCGATCTGAGAAACCGGAGCCAGGGCTTATATTTTTCGACGGTAGGTAGTGACACAGGTAGTGATACAAATGCGATTCTCTTAGGCTACATTACCAACCAGGCGGCAGCTTACGAGTGAATGTCGATACCGACGGTCTTATTGGCTGAATCCTCACGGGATTTTTCGTCACCAATAGAATCATCAGTATACAAAATATGTAAGGCCAAGTTCGTCTAATAGAAACCTATCAATTATTTTGATAAGTTTGACACTTCGATTTGAATTTGAAAAACCAGTTCATATTGTGAAACTGTTTCATTTCAATTACTAGAATGTCAGGATCGAGCCACAAGAAGTATAGATATTCGGGGTAAATTCTCCATCCAGAGAGATCTAAACAAAATTCTATAATGAAACGTCAGGAGCTTCACTAAAACTTCTGAATCCGAACGTTCAGATTTCTCGTCACATCCTAGATATATACTCGCTATGATTTTGATAGAATAGGTATACCTTGAACAACTCAAATCGATTTGAAATGATATACATCATTTGAGGAGTGCACGATTCAATTCACTAATCCCCTGTATGAAACTCATAATAAATCGCTCGCATAACATTACTTACCTATCTTCGGTTCCTCAGATATCCACTATACTTCCCAGTTTCACTCACAAACCATTGATTAGGAACATTTAAAATCACATTCACAGAGATTCTAATTCATATTTCATCAACTTGAAAGTGAAAGGAAAAAGCATAAAGTTTTGATTCATGACATAACCTATAAATTTGATTTAATCGAAAGGCGGGACCGCTGACCATATATATATTAACTACGAATATTGATAATTAAGGCAGCTATTTGATGCGAGATTTTGGGAAACAAAAGAGCGCGATTGGCAGCAAAAAATATTTGCGCATGCGTCAAATTTGAAAGGTAGAAGATGTCAGTCACGAATGACTGACTAGTGTTGTTTCTCTCTTACGTTCCTCCCTACTATCCTACTAAGTAAATCGGAAATGATCGTATGTCGGGTATAGTTATTTGCCATAAATTCCTAAGCCATATTTTCTCGGTAAAGTATTTAAAATACTTTGAAATCATTTAATTTTTGCGTTGAAATAATTGCATATACAATAATGTTACATCTGTCAAATATTGAAAGTATTTCAAAATCATGGTTGAAATAATTTCAAAATCATCAACCGAGAAAATATAGCTCTTGTTTTGTTTCAAATTATTTCAAATTCAAACATAACCAATAACCAAATTGTTGAATATATTCGCGTCAGTGTCAAAATTTTCTTGAAATTCTTTCAATATTTTTCATAGTTAATATTATTCTTGTGTTCGTTGATTTCTCGTTATTGTTCGGTACCATTTTTATTACAGTTATTGTTCAGTAATATTCAGTATTGGTTTTTTGTTTCCATATTATAGTGTTGTGTTTCGTTAGTTCATAGTTGTTTAGAAGTTCAAGACTATTATGTAAGAGCTCCAGTTCATATCATCGGTAAGAAATTTATTACATATGGATCTGTGTTGCTTTCATGTTCAATATATGCGTATTTATATTTCAGTTTTCCTAGGAATCCATCGCTAAGATCCCAGTGGATGAAAATATGTTATCTCCAGGCAGCCGAAGACGTGAATAAACTGAGAATATGTGCTGATCATTTCTCAAGGACAGATATATATTCTGTGAGCAGTGGAAGAATTCTTTTGAAAACTGGTAAACTATCCTCACTGAACGTGTTCATTTCTTCCACCTAGATATGATGATTCCCAATGAAGTCAGTCTTTTTCTGTTGGTGAGTTCTATATCATAGAATACAATTACAATGGGAAACATTGCCCTAAAATAGTAAACCTATCACAGAGGAAATATCAAATATTTTATGTTCAATATAAAATAAGTTCAGGCGCCTATACAAGTTCTCACACTCTAGGAGGTAAATCCCTAACCGAATGTTTCCATAGGATAAGATTTGTAATTCTTTCATTCGATTGAGATAAGTGGGTTGCGTAATCAACCCCTCTCGTTCTTTTGCCTGAAAAAATTATAATGATGGCCTAGTTAATACGTAGTGCATAACCTAATGGATAATGCATAACTCAAATTAGGGAAAATTACACCTACCAGCTGAAAACTGCAACTTTTGACACCTTGTTATCCTTTAAATATATTGAATAAGAATTATTTGTTACGCACTATTCTTTCAGTCTCCCTATACAATATACATATTTTAAATTGATCCTGTCCTGTCCCTGTCGAACATTAATGAAATGCAGACAAGTTCTGAAATTCAACAGTAAATTCCATTGATTTCATCAGTTCTATCACTGATGATAAGGCACTAATAGTGCTCTACTGATGATAATAAAAAAAAACTATTTTGATAGATTGATGAGCTCACCGATGGATTTAAGAACTTGCCTGATGAACACAAAGGAGGCTGTACT
Organism: Zygogramma bicolorata; assembly: GCA_032362365.1. Lineage (NCBI taxonomy): Eukaryota > Metazoa > Arthropoda > Insecta > Coleoptera > Chrysomelidae > Zygogramma > Zygogramma bicolorata. The sequence goes on from JAVJAQ010005408.1 coordinate 77,575, forward strand.
GTAACCTAGAAATAAACGTCTCATAGTCTCAAGTAACTTCAAGAAAAAAAACCTGAAACCATTTTCATAAAAAATATTACAGTATGGCATTTATGTTTCTTGTTTACAGAGAGCAAAGAACTACCCAATCAAGGTGAAGAAATAAATAATTTTAATAGAGAAATCCACAATAATGACTTTAATGGTGAGTAGATGAAAGTGAAATTGATTTTTTTTTTTCATGATTCCATTTAATTTCAATCACAATTAACAAAGAACTGCCCAAAGATACTTAAGAAAATTTCAGAATGGGTAAATCTGATGGTAATATCTTGAAAGGTTGTTTGACATTAAGCAATGTTGTGTATGTATTATTCATTGTCATATGATTATTATTTTTATCAAATATTTTGTTATCCACCAATCAATTCTAAAGGGTTTGAAAACCCAAGAATTAATGACTTACTATGCAACAACAGCAAATTATAGGATTGCACATTCATACAATTCTCATTAGTACTAAAAACTGATTATGCAAAGTTGCTGGTTAATTTGTTGAATTATTTGTTATCACCCTTAATATTGTTTCAAATCACTGGGCTTTTTACTTCATATCACAAGTTGTAAAAAGGAACTAGTCAAAAAAATCACAAAGACTGTAATTTAATTGGAATTTCGCACAATTGCTATGATAATTCGATAAAAGATGTTGCTTTGTTGTCATCGTATTGGAATAAAAAATTATTGAATACGCATTGAAAACTGCCTTATGGATATAATAATACTGGGTAGTTTTTCAAGAAATAGTCTTCTCTAGAATAGATAATGAAAAACTATTCTAGGACCTGTGTTGCATGAACTCCACACATATTTATAGGATTCCTATATGAATGATATGTATTTGACCCCTTTGAATAATATGAATATAGTGAACTCTAGTCATAATATATCCACTGTTCAAGTTGAATCTCTTATGAAATGAGATTATTTTCAAATTTGGTTAGTAATACATAACCATTATTTTTTATAGATCCACATGCACATAGAGTGTGCAAAAGAAGTTTTGAGGAAGTTAATTCTGAATCGGACAGGTAATTATGTTTTAGGAATATCATTAATGAGTAGCAGTTATTTTGATTTTGAAAATGAAGACCATGGCCATGAAATATAGTATTTTTTCAACATAGTTCCAATCCGGTATTTTCAACATAGATATGATTGGTGTGTATCTATTGGATCCCAAAATATAATCCTAATACCTCCGTTGTGGAGTTTTTGCAAAACGCAACCCTTGAACTACACCTTTATGAATTGTTAATTTATCAGAGACTGATTTGCCTAATTGCATAGTTGCTTTCTGTTTGGGAGACAATCCTCGAACCATTTGAAGACTTGAAGTTGTTACTAAATTTTTTTCAGCTGCAGATTCTTTATTTTTGAAGAAAGTACAATATTTTGAAAAATATTCTCTCAGAGGTTTCCATATCCAATGATTGTATTGGGTAAAACTTCGGTCGCTATGAACTTTTTTAAAAAAAAGCGGTAAAAAAATCCATATCCATTTTGTTGTGAAATTTCCCCCATTTTTCACATAAAATTTCTTTCTCGAAAAAAAAAACAAAATTTGCCGTTCTTCTGATCAAAACACCACACATGCCCTTATTTACTCGTTTTCAACATTTTCAAGCAGAAAAAACTTTTATATTTTCATCTTCTTGAACCTTCCCCAATTTGTTGTGTTGGAAATAATATATTTGAATTTTATTCACAAGATGATGTTCCTGAGAACTGCAAGTTTTTTTTCGAAAGGTCAAATGCAAGAAGAAATATAAAGTATTCACCTGAGCTGAGGCAATCTGCAGTCACCCTCCAGTTTTACTCCACAAGAGCGTACAATTATGTGAGGAAAACATTTGGAAAATTGTTTGCACATACAAGTACCATAAGGAAATGGTACAGTTTAATTGAAGGAAATCCCGGTTTTTTAGCGGAAGCTCTCAACTTTGTTAGCGAAAAGAGCGTCGAGTGCAAAAATCTCATTTTGGTGTTAAGAGTAATTGGTCTCTAGGAAAAGTTTCAACTTTTACACTGAAGGTTCCAATCTCATTGTAAATTTATATGAATTATAATTATACACAAACTAAAAAGTCCCATTTCACGAAATATACTTGTCAAAAATGTCAGAAAAATATGCTTTGAACTTTATATATATATATATATATATATATATATATATATATGTATGTGGATATGGTGATGTGGTTCGGAAGGATCCAAACCACATCAACACCTCCTTCCAACAACGCAGAAGAAATGTATGTATATATATATATATATATATTTTGTGAAAAATGCCTGTAACTTCATATAATTTTCGCTTAAATTGAGTATTTCTATATTTTTCTAGGAATATGCTTTCTGTTAAAGATATAAAAATGTGAAAATGATGCAATTTTTGAGTTTTTGTTCAATATTCACCAAAATTCTTTTGAGATACATGCGCGATCTATCATGAAAGTTCCAAGGTGCGAAAAATAGAATGTTAAGCATTTTTCTTAGGTACTTAATCTTAACTATACCGTAATTTATACTGTATTGCATCTTCCCGAACTTTTATTCAATTATTTATTATGTCTATTGAGTAATATAAAAAATATTGAAATCATCATTGTTTTATTCAAATATTCTTGGCATAGCAACAGTTCCGAAGCAAGTCTATATTCAGTGCCGAAAGTTATTCTAAATAATAATATTCCACAGGGCTCAGTTACGACCAATTTTATTTCTTATATATCAATTCAATTTCAAAACTGTCTTTTGGGATCCATCACTCTTTGCTGATGATACAACTTCAATTTACCATTCAAAAGATACAAAATCAATACAATTATCTATGACACATGACTTGGAACAAATATCATCTTGGTTAAAATATCACAAATTGAGTTTCAATTATGAAAAATACACTTATATGTTTTTAACAAGTGAACATTCCAACATTGACCACTCTGACCAACTTAAATTTAAAAATAAAACTATAAAATTTTCTAAAACTACCAAACTTATAGGACTTTATGTAGATCAAATTCTTTCATGGGCAACTCACATTATTTAAAAATTACTATTCAGAATAAGAAACAAAATTTTTTTCAAATAATACCAGTTGAAAACATGTACTTTTATTCATTGTGTAAAACATAAGATGAAACACTGCATACTTTTCAATGAAATCATTACTACACAATATCACAGCACTAGACAGGCTCAACATCTAATTGTACATTCCATACATACCAGATTTGGGAAGAAATCAATTTGAGGGCAAAATCATCTACAATAAACCACCAAATTCAATTAAAAATATTAAAGATTTAAAAATTCAAACACCATCTTAAAAAATATATTTTAGCGTCCAAATGATATATTATAGTTTTATAGATCATTCAACATTTCAAGTTTTTTTCATATATTCTTTTACCATATACACATTTCGTTTTATTTCCTTTTTATGTATTAAATATCCCTATTCATAAACTGTAAAAGTTTCTTAGGATGAATAAATATTATTATTATTAAATTCATAGCAGTTGGAACATACAATTATTGATTTTTGTGTTTGCGGGCTTCTAGGCCGTGGTCTGCAGGTTTTTAGGACTAACCATCTGCGGCAGACAATATCCAAAAGCAATGAGGCAATGTCAGGCCCAAAAATCTGTAGACCAAGGCTTAGAAGAAAGGAAACACCTAACAATTCATTTGTTATCGGCCGTGAAAGTTTCCAATCTCTGAACAACAAACATAATTCAATCTTGCTCAACTGGCTATTGACCGAGGTTCTACAATCTTTGAAAACTTCAACAAGTCTCGAAACGTATAAAATATATCGATTATTTTCCATTAACTCCATTTGAATGCTCCACCGTGCATTTCAATTTTTTTAGTCCTTAATTTATTGGTTTCAAAGACTTTTTGTTTTCCATCTAATGAATTTTTTGTAACATTCAATTATATTGAATGAATTCCAAACCACATTCAAGTAAACAGATTATATCGCACGTAATTCATAAGCATTTTCGAGTCAGCATTGTGTTTTTCTCGTAGCTACAAGACAGGCCCCTGGATGTTAACAGATGGTAGATGGTATTAAAATATGAAGATATTAACATTCTTAATCTGCAAGATGGTATGGTAAATAGTTCTGACGGAATTTTTAATATTATTGAGCCTATATATGGGTTTTCTTCATTGAGTTAGTCATATCAGTGTCAGTGTAATATGAACTTTCCACGAATCCAGAAATGAGGACACAATGAACTTATAAAATATCGGAAAGATCAGGATAATTTATGATCCCACCATTTTTCAAAATCTTGATTTCCTCATTCTTTTGCACACCAGGAAACGTTCCTTCAAAACTGAGTATATTTTTTATGTAACTGGATGATTTTCTGAATAACAAAATTTACATTGAAATCTCTGTGAAATTATATAAACATAACCTGTAAATTTGAAGGTTGATGACAATGACATATTTAGAAATTTGATTTACGCGCTCTACATTTCGCGCATGCGCCCTCGATCATCGCTGCCTATTTCTATTCCAAGGATATTGTGATTAATACAAAAGTCGGCTTCACTTTGCTAACATTGTCTCTTATGGCGTATGGTCAATATTCGTAGTTAATATATATATGCCGCTGACGTTCACGGCATCACAGATTAAAATTTCAGTGGATCAGGGTAGGCTTCGAAACCAGATTCGTGAGGTGCGGCTCTGGTGACAAACTCTCGAAGGGATTTCTTCAGTTATATTTCTTCAAAATCAAGAATGCCAGATATCGAGAGTTTATGACTACGATTTTTCAGGTATAAGTCAACGCACCAGGGTTATATGCATCTTGGTATAAATACATGAAATATGCATAGTGAATAAAGTTTGCATTAGTAATCGTACTGATAAGGAATACTTACTTGACACTCAGCCTCACAGTGCTACTACCACTGGAACTACTAGGTCCACCTAACGCAGGAAAATTGTCTTTGGATTTGATTATACCTTGCTGCCCTCGAACAGTCCTTGTAATCGTTACTTCAGGTGCTCTGCTTGATTTTGCCGACGAAGAGTTGGTATTTATGGTAAGCGCAGATGAAGTCTTCATGCCGCCTTTTTATATAAGAAAAAAAAGATATCAATGACTTGAATGTGGCCCAAAATAATATTTTGTGCCCGAAGCTTTGTTCAGTTGAAGGAAACTACAAATGTAGTGCCGGTAAATATGCTCATTTATTTTTTCAATTAACCATATTAAAGGTCACAAAATATTGAATGAGTCATTTTTTGATAAAGCAACACCTAATAATAAGCACAAATAAGCAATAATTGAAAAAAAAAACATTTTTTTGAGGGGGTAAAGTTATCATTCTATATATTTGTGAGTTATTTTCTTCAAATAGCCGAGTATACTTTATTTTCAGAAGAAAATAATTTTCATTAACAAAGCATGAATGTACACAGTGAAATAAAATATATAAAAACATTTATATGTAGAAAAATAATGTAAGCACTGATATCAAAGTGGAAAAATCAGTTATGTATGTGATATAATTCATACAAATTGTTAAAATTTGATAGAGATCAATTTTCCCTAACAGCAAATCAATATCCTTCACAATCGACTCGCGTTTCGTTAACAATGTAGGCATCTTGAGAAGATTATTGATCTGAAACATGTGTCGATTGCGTGTGTTATCAGTTTGGTATTAGGGGGATTGATATCTATCTTTTTGTATTTACATGATATTTGGTGATGGCCGTTTTCTTGGCCACCCTTTCTGATTATGCTATTGACAAAATCTGCGAACCCTAGTAGGTCTCTAGAAATCTAAAAAACGGCATCTCCGGTATCAATTCGATGCTAGCGATTATATTTGCTCTGAAGAACATGTCCCTTTCTTCTGCTATAAATCTGACGGCTTCACTTTGTTCCTCTTTAGATGGATCCATGTTCTTTCAAAGGAATCCACAAGTTCCTTCGCGGTCTGTCGCGAAAGCTGTGCGGGGGCTTCTTCTTTTCTTCGAGAGATTTTTATGACGAGTTCGTAGGTACCAATAACTTGTCCTTTCTTGAGTGTTATTCTAACAGAATAACACCCACAATGCGCGAAAGGATTTGACCAAGAAAACTCTTTTCACAGGGCTGCCTGATGGTTCTATCAATGCTGCACCCAAGCCACCAGTTCCGACAATCTCCGCTCGAATAATGGTCCACTATCGAGAGAGATTATGGAGTTTTCCATAATTATTACCTTAGCGCTGTCGTTCGGTTGCGAAGGCACACCTTATAAGATGAATTCGTCGACGATATGCGCAACTAGCACTGTAGATTGTAGCTCGCTACCCCCAAGCCAATTCCCTACTTGAAGTTTTCCATGTGTGATTCTATCGCCAGTTGCCGTTTTAAGAATGGGTACTGGAGCTGAACTCTTCAAAGAACATCTGTTATGGCTATTTGCTTCCATTATTGATCTCGTAGCTCCGGTATTAAGAGGCACTGACGACCATTCAGAAGCCTATCGGCAAATTGGCTGTTGCCACTGCGCCCTATCTTTGAATATTCCAGGGCTTTCCTTACGTGTGAATCTACAAATGAAAAAAATAAGAAACTGGGGGGCCTGGGATGGAAAAGCCAATGCACGTCCTATCCACATTGGCCAAGCCTAGTTTTCCAAACTGCGACATTTCACGGATGATCTCTCGCACCATCTTCTCTTCTCTTCCGACCCGAAGCGATACCGACAGTCCTGTCTCAAACGCCCTTCTTTTCAGCAGTTGAAACATTCTGGCCACCCTTTCATTTTCGATGTTGTTATATCCATCAAACATTTTTGGATGCCTTGTAGTCTCGCTAAAATTCGATTGGTGGCTCCATCTCCCTCCTTTTCGTTAACTATCTCCACTTATGGTGGTTTCCGATGCTGCCCCAGTCTCAAATGCAGCTGAAGGTATACGTATCGGACCCCATCGACGAAGCTGTTGAGGAAGATCCAGCTCGTAAAATCATCGGAAGCATTCGGGTAGGCCATTCTTACCATCCTCTCGATTTCAGCGTCAAATTCCTGCAATTTCTCGATTGATCCCTGTGTCCCCATTTTCTGGTAGACCTGCTAAAGGTGGTCACTACCATACTTGATGACCAAAGCTGACAAAACTCTACGCGATTAGCCTGCATAGCCTCCAACATTTTCTCAATTTTATCCATCTCGTCGTAATCATTACGCCTCGTGTTCACCATAGAACAATAGAAGTTCGTCGGTCACTTATTCCACTTCAGACACTAAATGATACGCTTATCCAGTGTTTTTTTTTTATTCACTGAAAGATACAACGAAATATTTCACAGAACGTTACCTAGCACGATGACCCGGCGCTGAATCGAACCCCGATCTTCCGCTTGAAATGCGAATGTGCTAACCCCTATACTAACAAGAACCACATACTGTCTATTTTCTTCACTTATAAACATTTAAAAACCTCTCGCGAGAAAGTGCGTATCGCTGTCAAGACTGACTCCTGAGAGTCGTCATCACAAGCTCTTTTAGATAGTGGTTGAATTGTATGTGTGATCTAGAAGGAATGATTCGGGGTCTATCCAGAAACTTCCAAACTGTTTTCCTTTTCCACAATTTACTAGTATATGAAAAGTTCGTGAGCAAGGTGGGTTTATTAGTCCTCGTAACAATATAGTTAGTTATACATGAATGAAAAACGGGGGGGTGTGATTCACAAACTGATGACATTTTATACTTACCCAGTGAAGGAAAATCGGCGCTGCTGAAGTTTGAATTCATTTTCGATGTGAAATTGACTGAAGTGGTCGGTCGGGTGTGTACGGTGATATTACTGCTGGCGCCACCCAACGCAGGAAAATCTTGGGATGTTAATGGATTGACAAAAATCCGGCCCCTTTCATCGCCAGCTCCGCCAGATCCTCCGGGTTCCACGTTGTAATTACCGACTGATAAATCTTCATCTCTTTAAATCAAATAAAAGCTTTCGTTAGGCCATATAGCCAGGTGAGTAGCGGTTTTGAATTAATACTTTGTATATGTGTACGAAATATCCGTTTGTGAATGATATGCACCTATTTCCAGAGAGTGATTACGAATATTTTTGAAGTAACTTCTATTATAATGAGAATTTACTGTTGGGGAACACAAAAAGTAGTGGCTAATCTATGACTAACTTCTGCTTGATAATTTTCAATGTAGATTTGAAGGAAAAACTCCTCGAAACTTCATGCAAAGACATAATCATAAACTAATTTTTTCAAATATCAATACTGAAGGCAAGTGTAATTCAACAAATCAGTTGATTTGGAAGGGATTCATTCTCACAATTGAAAAATTTTAAAATATGGGAAATTATAAATACATTCCATATTTTTTTATGCCCACCAATGAAGCTTACCAGATAAAACAAGCTTGGTAAGCGGACCATCAATATTAAAAAATCTTTATTTCCGTCTTCACATCTTTTTTGTTTAGCTGTTTTCGATACTCCTTACCTATGATATTTACGATAATCATCTGTGAATAAAATACACATATATTTTTTCTCCTTTTGTATTTCTATTTTCTCTCAGATTCTACCAGTGAGCCCAGAAGTCAGAAAGAACCTTGTGTCGGCAAAGGACAGCTAAGGTTCTTGAGTACTTTATAGCATTGAGGCGTCTTACTGATTTTTCGATAGCGCATTCAGCCTTAGAGGAATCCGGAAAAGCCTGCTTGGGTTCGTTGGTGATTCCGATCAACAGATCTCAACTAAGAAGATTGGTATTTATGCGACCAACAGTTGTCTATTGTATAAATCCCCACAGAAAATTTTCAATGCAAACGATGCCTTGCCCGCCCAGACAAATACCGTCCAGAGAGATTATTGACGGATTATTTATTTTATAGTACACACTATTCAAGAATTTCAGTTGAATTGAAAAAACAACTCTCAATGTCTGGAGGATTCAATATCTTCATAAATTAAAATATGTTATTTAGTTACATTTGTATTTTATAGGGATATTATTCTTGAAAAAAAAACAAGTTTTTGGGGGGCAGATGCCACCATATTGGTTTATTCAACGAGTATCTGAAATGCCTAAAGCTTAAAAATTAGGACGCATGGGTGAAGATCAAATAATTAACTGTATATTTTTATCCATATCATAGCGTTCAGATTTGTTTCAATTCCACTCACCTATCTCTCCTTTCATTATACCTTCTATTCCTTGGATTTTCCACTCTTGCTCTTGGTGCCAATGTAAACTCCAGTTCCAAAGTTCTTGCCTGCTTTGTAGCTGATTTACTCATGAATCGGCTATGTTCTGTGGCTTTGTGAGCTGAAAATCAACTTCATTAAACAAAAAAACTGATATTTTCCATCAATTTACATGGCAGTCCATACAGTGGATACCAATTAATATGGTAAAATTGATAACATCCATCAAAACCTTACCTTTACAGTCAATGTCAGTTCTAAACACAGCAGTCATTGGCATGGTTTTACACTCGCCTTCTTCACATAGGAAATGTTCCTGTCCAAAATGTCTCACCAAGTCATCCATGTTATTATAGAATTGATGTTTGCCATCAGCATCACAGAAATGACAGTAGAGATGGTTTCTTCGCAAATGCCGAAAGAGTTCTTCACTATCCATGAAACGGGTATCACAGAATTCACACAGAGGATGGCCTCTAAAAGATGAAAATTTCAATATATGGGCAATGCATACACTTGAATCAGCACTGATAATTAGAAGAAACAAAAAAGAATCTCTCACCTGTGCGAGGTATTGTCTGGATCTCCTTTCCTCCTGTGGTGTCCAAGCTCCTGCCTCGTATAACAGCGTTTTTCAAAACTGAAAATCTTGAGGTTTTCAGTACAAATATCGCAGTAGAATAGCTCATGTTCTCTTCTCATGTGATCTTTGAGCTGTTGAAAGGTCTTGAAAGGCCACTTTCTCTCGTTTTCTTCACAGATGTTGCATCGATGTTCCAAAATCCTCATATATTCTTTCTGAATCTCAGAAGTACAAAAGTAAAGACCAAATTTACGGTCCTGTAAATTCGAACGTTCAAATCTCGGAAAAAGAGTGGCAAAAGGTTCTACAGTCTTTGTGAAAATAACCTGAAAAAAAAATTGCTTTTAGATTTGCAAGTACTGTATTTTCACATTCTAAATTGTCCAGGATGCGGTTGGTATTGTCAGTCAGCTGTCCAGAATTACTTGTATTGAAAACTTCTGTTGGAAATTTTCACAAAGCTGAACTATTTCTGTTTAAAAAGCTACTTTACAGCAAAAAAGCAGCCACGGTTTTGTAAAGCTCTTCAAAGTAAAAATCTTATAGAAAACTGAATTAGTATTTTTTAATATGAATTTTGGTCAAATATTGAATAGTTCTATTTCTTTTAATTGTATCGATTACTTACGTCTGTTTCCTCTCATATTCGATGTGCATTGTGTATCAGGCTATCAATAGAATGTAAATAACCGGCAATAACTTGTTCTAGAGATTTGATAAGTTCAGAATGAGAGTACTTAAGTAAGTTATAAGTTTTTTGGAGTATTTTAGCCGCAGAAGTATTTCATTTAATTATTATCGTAGAAATGCTAGTGCAATGATGAGAATAGGTTGAATAATAGATTTAATCATATTGATGAACAACTGGTCCATAACCAGGGGAGGGGGGGAGGCCCGGAACTAGGGGGGTCTCTTGTTCCGGGCGGCAGATTTCAGGGGGCGGCAAAATTTGAATAAATATACTGGTACATAATTTTTTTCAAAATAACAATATCGCAATTAATATTGCTTGATTGTATTTGATTTTGTAGCAAAATTCATCAGTTATTTTCTGATTCACTAGGTAGTCACATCAAGAGAAATTTCATTCATAAAAATGAACTATTGGCCATCAGTGGATTAATATAAGCGTCTTTCTTGAAATAGTCATAATATTATTTTCAGTATTTCATTTGTCATATTGAATTTCCATTAAAACTTTGAGGTGAAGGTGTGAAGTTATCGAAAACTGTTTTTTAGAAACGTTTTAGAAATTTGGCCTTTCTAAATTATTTTCCAATACACACTGAGCTGAGGAAAAGTGAAATGTATCAAAATTATGTTTTTCAAATGGTTGTTTTCTCTCACTAACTTCAAATATTATATTTTTGTGGTCGCTGAATGACTCGGAGTAGTTTGTTTCTCAATTTACTAATATCTTTTTAATTTCAGCATTGACTAAGGTAAGGTCTAGAAATGAAGAATAATCCCTCTATTGGGAGTTTATTTCCCTTATGAACCACGCTTGGGTCATTTGCAGCTATTCCTAAGTGTCTATTTGTCTTCTTCTATCTGTAGAGCTCAATCCCCATTGGGGTGACTTAGTATGTAATTGTATGGGGGTTGTTGTGAACTAGACACAAAGATTTTTGTATCTCATAAAAAAGTCACCAGCACATCATGTTAGACATACCCTCGGACATACCAGTAGGTGAACCTTTTTGTAGAGAGAGATCAATTATCGGCTGACGGAACAGAAATGGTTAACTGTGCTGAGACTAGATTTGTCAACATTTCGAGTTATGTTAGTCTACTGAAAAGAATGAAAACGCATCCTAAACAGTTGAAAAAAAAACAGTGTTTCGAGTTTTGAGCAATGAAAAGAAAAAAGATGTCGCTACTGTATTGGTCAAACAATTTGGTGGTGAGAGGAGAGAACTGAAAGAGTTGAATTGGTTCAAGGAAATATCAGATATCAGGGAAGGAATCGTCATTACAGATGCAGATAGATATGAATGAATGTGATTGTCTTGAACCAGAATGTGAAGATTGCAGAATCTGACATATATTTTATGTTGTTTATTTCTCTTTGAATACCTTACTTTACATGTTTCAATAAATATTTAGGTTATGTCAAGTTCCGTTTGAATACCTCACATTATGTTTGAATGAAGCAACTTGGATGCCAAATGTCTCAACAAAATATTGAAATAATGTGCGGCAACACTAAGAAATTCAGTTGAATTGCATCAAAATTGGTTAACGCCATCTGCAAATTGGATCATAAATTAGTTAACTACTGTGAATTGCATCGTTACTTAACTGTCTACTACAGCATTATGGCGTTTCCTTAAGTTGAGATGAAAGTTTTTGCTTCTGAAAATTTGGATATTTGGTACTTAACCACTTTTGTTCCCCAATTACCCTAACACCAAACTGATATTAATTGCTCTCGACATGTGTTTCGCTAAGGTCAGAATCTTCAGAAGGAAATTACTATCAATCAATTTTCTCCTCCTGAAGATAATCTTCTCAGCAAAACGCGCGTCGTTTGCAAATAATATCAGTTTTGTGTTAAGAGTATTAATTGATCTATCTCTACAAAAAGTTCCAACTTTTACACCAAAGGTTCAATCCCATTAATTACTTATACCAGTAGGTTGTTCTTGCAGAACTCTTCAAAACCAACAGAATTTTAACTGCACATGCTATATACATATATGGAACACTAAAATCTATGGAACAACAGTGTGAAAATACCCAGTTCAAGGAAGATTTCAGATATCATATTCACAAAAAGAAACTGTATGATATTAGTGTTCACTACAGCTCTAATAATTCTGTAACTACCAAGCTATATAAAAAGTATGAAGTAAGTATTACAATCTAAGCTTCGAATAGTTATCCAATTGAGATGGTGCCTTATACAGATTCTGATTTGAAAGGAAAACCTATTCAGTTTTTTGCTGGTCAAATTTTATACAACACCCTGTTAAGTATATTGGTATATAATTGAAAGAAGCTAAATTCTTTGATAAATAAAGCTTCTATACAAAATATTTCAAAATCATTCAACTTCTTGACATCAAAATTCTAATTGAAAATCAATTTAACACAAACCTCGAATGAGTTATGAATTTCTGTGATTGATAAAAAACAAGGGTATGGTCCCAACATAATCAAGTGCTAACAGATATTCACCAGAAATTTTTGACAGTGGTAACTTGAAAAACAAAATTACTGCTTACTGCACATCAAACAAGAAATGACAGCAGTTGTTTATCACCAAGTATTTACTGGTGACCGAGCTGGTGACTTAGTTGATGTTTGATTAACCACTTTGCAGGAAGCCGTGGTCTGAATGTCACCACTTACAGACCATACCATACTTGAATGTGTCAGTAAAAGAGTTCCTTCTGTACCAGGCACTTATTTTTGTATTCAAAATTCCAAAAAAGATTTCTGCAAAACTCCATTTTTATCAAAGGTTTAAGAGCATTTAACGAATTAATAACGGAAATTAAAAGTGCACACTGCCTCAAATCTCTGAAAAATCATTTGTTGGAGAGAAGTAATCCCTAATCCTTTTTGAAAAAAATTGTAAAATCAATTTATTTTCTACACACTAAGTATACAGATATATATGTATATGTATGGCATATATTTTAATTTTTTAATTAATTTTAAGTGCTCAATTATTCTGTGTATTTCAGATTAGATATTATGAATATTTTATGAATTATAGATACTATGAATATATTCAAAGGATTTTATATATATCCAAAGAGTGCCACTGACATGAGAGAGTTTTTATTATACTTGGAAAAGTATTCAATAAGGTGAAGAATCATAATAATGACATAAAGTCATTTTGTGATTCTCTGGCAAAGGTATGACAGACTTTCGCATATTAGTATTTCTGATATCCAAATGATATCAAAAATATACCAATGGATCATTATTTGGGTGGAGTTTTCGTGCAGAGGGAAAATTTCATATATTTTCATCAGATCAGATGAAGTGAATCTCAGATACCAGGGGTTATTAGAATATACCCTATCAGCTAGCAGGACTTGTGAATACAATACAATTTCAAATAGTCAAATCAAAATATATGCTTTATTGCTTGAAGAATAAGGTAGATAGGTAACAGTATGGAACAGTAGGTAACAACCTCGAATAAAAAAAATTATCTATGATTACAAATTTGTAAACTTAATATGATCAGATTACTGTTTTTTTCACTGAACTAGTGATCTAAAAGAGCAAGTAATAAAATATTATATTGAGCAAATTTCGGGCAATTATGGATAGAAAGATTATCGTTTCATCAAGAGAATGGTGTACTATTCACTCAACTATTCATTTCCAGATGGCGAGAATTATGTGGTCATAGAAGAACTATTCTATGAAATTTTATTGAATATATCGTCAATATACAGACAGGTGTTTTCTATAAATATTATATAAGATACGAAAATGACCAAGAACCGTTTGTCCTAGCCGAAAATAGATCAAATGTGTGTATTTTCTCAATGACATTGGATAGACCAAAACAAATATGATAACGTCTTGGCATAGATTATTCAGTAGATTGGTACTAGTCACTTTAAATCACCTTCGGCAAATCCTGTCTGCAAATAGGGCACTCATTTTGCTTGCAAAGCACTCTCATCCTCGTTGAACACTCGAAACAGACGGCGTGATCGCAAACTCCGATGGAGTAAATTTCAACATTTCTGAAGCACACCACACATAGATTTTCATTATCACTGGAATTTACTGCTTCTACTGTGGACATGTTTTATTTAATGGATGAAATGATGTTAAACTTCAAAAAACACAACCTATAATAGGAAATATGAAATATTGCAAAATACGAGCACTAAAAAGTCAATGATGACTTTTGACATATACCACAGAATTGAGAAATTCAGAAATCATTTCAAATCATAAAACAATGCTGTAAGCTGCTAGACGAAGCCATTGGCCGCGTCTAACAGCTCACAGCGCTTAAAGCAGCTGCACAAAATATGCATCCTTGCTGCTTTTGTTTCAAGAGTGTACTGCTCTGAGGCTCTTAATTTAGCTTTGCTATTGATGGAATTTTGACATATGTCATTTTCGAATCGATGGTAAGGCCACAGTAGAGATCCAGAATCAGAATTAGAACCTCTAGCTAGACCAACACTTTTACAAAACAAAGCTGCACCACCAATGTGAAGTTGGCTGCCAGAGCTGGCTGCCAAAATTTCCGAACATTCCCGATCGACCAGTGGCGCGCACGTTTCCCCCCTTTTCGGGTTATTGCATTGAAATAGGTAGTCAGCTGCCGCGACAACGCGAGATATATCATAAAGACGAATCAATCAGAACGGTAAAAATGTTGGAATCGATTGAACATTTTTTGAAGAATAACAGCGAACTGGCCCCTTTTGTCCTGGAGTTGCGAACAAAAACTAAACATTTTTTTCACAAGGTCATAGGATGTTTGAACGTCATTATTTTGTGCTGGATAAATATTTTCTTCATAGTTTTTTGTGTTCCTAACCTACCACAATCTGAAAAAATGAGAACTAATAATGGAATGTATGGTAGTGTAAAAGGGCAGATTTTAAATCTTCCTCGATAAGATGGATGTAGCAGATGAGCTGGGTCAAACCGGGAGTTGTCCGGAAAATACGAAAATGATTTTTCTGTCCCCCGGAACAAAATAAGATGATAAGAATCATGTTATGTTACTTGCAGAATGAGTCTGAAGGGTTATACCAGGATTGGAAAAAAAATTCTCAATTATTTATTTTTCAACACCTGGCACCATTTTTTTTTCAGCGGATTTCGGGTCTAATGAATTCCTTTCGACGAGTAGAATCCAGCTATGATAAAATTATTAATTGCAGAATGGGTCTGAGGGGTTATATCAGGGTTGGAAGAAAATTTCTTAATAATTTTTTTTCAACACTTGGCACCATTTTTTTTCAGCTGCTTTCGGGTCGAATAGATTGCTTTCGACGAGTAGAATCCAACTATGATAAAATTATTAATTGCAGAATGGGTCTGAGGGGTTATATCAGGGTTGGAAAAAAATTTCTTAAATATTTTTTTTCAACCCCTGGCACCATTTTTTTTAGCTGCTTTCGGGTCGAATAGATTCCTTTCGACGAGTAGAATCCAGCTATGATGGAATTATTAATTGCAGAATGGGTCTGAGGGGTTATATCAGGGTTGGAAGAAAATTTCTTAATAGCCAAATGGCCAATCTTCGGATCAGTTGTAACGGATTTCAGCTTTGCTAATATACATGCCACATGCCATATGCAAGGCTTGTAACAGACTTAATTTACTGGAATATTTAGACCTAACATACAAATTTGCAACGGAAGCACTGATCGAACTTCCTGAAGATCTTGTCACGATACATTTATGTTGCGCGCGCTTCTTATGAAAAATTTCAGTAGAGATATCAATGAATGTTTTGCAGATAACGAGGTACGTGATTTTTTTAAAGACGTTATGGCATCGGTGATTGACATGGAATTGTTTTGTGATATTGAAGACTGGTTTCAAAGTCTGACTGTGTTGTTACTCAGCCCGGTTATCAACAAAATTGTTCAGGAACACTTCAACATATTAGTAAATTTAAGAAATAAAAATTCTATCGACTTTGATTTACATTTTCGTGAATGTAATATTGCAAGTGAGAACGCTTATAAAGTGGAAGAAAAACGCGTCGGATTACATAAAATGAGTGTTTTTTATAACCATTTTTCTAAAATTGTCGAAAAAATCAACAAAATTCATAATTTGTCTTCATTTGAGGGGCCCAATAATAAATACTATAGCAAAGTTTTTTCCGATAATTTAATTTTGAAATACATGCCATTTTGTTCACTGTGGACAGGATTGATTTTAAAAAAGAGAGGAACCGAGCGGCATGTTAGTAATTCTCACGTCGAAACTTATTTTGGACACTTGAAAAAAAATATTTTGGAGGGCAATAAAAATCTTAAATGTTCGAGGTATCTAAGAAAGAGTAGAGAAAATGTTCTTGCGTTACATAAAGAATTCATTCATAACATACCCAAATCGCGACTAACTAAACAAATAAAAAAAAACAGTGATCCCATGAATGAGCATTTGTCTCAGGAAACGTGGAATAAAAAAATTAAGACTGCTCCGAGTACTCATTTTTCCGGAAATTTTCTTAAAAAGTTATCTTTGAAGAACCAGGCGGGAAAAAATATTTCAATTGCGTGTCAACGAATAGATTCAAACTTGCAAGTGAATACGGAACCAAAAAATCTAAACGAGTCGCAGTTGTATGTGGAACACAAAAATCAAACGGTATGTCCAACTTTATTAGCAGATGAGACACGAACAGAAAAATGTTTATACTGCGGTTTCGGTCGTCTCGATAAAACTATCGATTGGGTGGCTTGTGACTCTTGTCAACGATGGATACATATAACATGTGATCCTTCGTTCGGTGATAACACATACAGCGGTTCATTCATATGCGAATTTTGTTTTTCGGAAAAAAAGTCGAACGATGAAAATAAATTAAATAAATGTTTGTATTGCGGTTTAGGTGATCTGGATAAAACTGTAGCATGGGTAGCTTGTGATAACTGTAACGGATGGATCCATCAAACTTGCGATAGTCTAAATCGGTCTTATAGCGGTAATTTTTATTGTAAAGGGTGTTCGAACGAGTTTAAATCAAAATGTGAGCAGGCGCTACGAAAACTAGACGAAGAAAGTATCCGAAGAGTTTCAATCGAAGAAAATACTAGAGATCAAAGAGACTCATCTGAATGGTTCGAAGAGAGAAGAAAACGATTAACTGCATCAAATTTCGGCGCGATTTGTAAAGCAAGAAATCATAAAACGAAATTAAACCTCGCGAAATCGCTTACATCTTCTAAACATTTTTCAAACCAAGCTACAAAACATGGAATATATTGCGAAAAATTAGCGTTAAACGCGTTCCTTAGTCAAACTAATTTTAAATATAAAAATAGCGGTCTCATGATCCATAAACATTTTTCATTTTTAGGGGGATCGCCTGATGGGCTTTTGGGTGAAGACGGGATAATAGAAATTAAATGCCCTTTCAAGGTACGAGATAGTGATAGGCAGGAAACGTTGAAAAAACTTGATTATATTGATAAAGATGAAAAATTAAAAATAAATTCTAATTATTATTTCCAAATACAAGGTTTGCTAGAAATAACAAACAGACCGTGGTGTGAATTCGTCGTGTATAACTTCAAAGGAATACAATTGATTCAAAGAATCGAAAGGAACCCCAACTTTTTCAAAAATGTGATGTTAAATAGGTTGAAAGAATTTTTTTACTACTATCATCTTCCTGCTTTATTAAATTTCGGAGATATTGATGACATTTCGCGTAGATGGAGACCAGTGAAAGACATGGTATTTTTATCTAACGGGCTAGTGAAAGATATTAATTATTACAGAAGGAATAACAGAGATTACGTCGTGGCAGTATTCAAAGATTTAGATTGTTTTAATGAAATAAATATGTCTGACTTTCACTCTCTCGATAATGGAAGTTGGTTAACGAATTTTACTATAGATATCACTTTGAATTTATTAAACGTTAATAATATGTATCAAATAATTCCCCAAGAATCTGCTAATGTAATTTTCAGTTCAAGCGAAATTACTGATTCATTTATAAAAAAAATTAAAATCACCAAAAATTATCTCGCTTTGCCTGTATTAATTAATGGAAATCATCACTGTCTCGTTCTTATAGATTTCATGAAATCCACATTCGCTTTTATCGATCCATTCAACAGTAACGCGAATAAAACAAAACTATATTTAGATTATTTCATTAAATTCGCAGAAGCCTATAATAAAGTAAATAATACTCCCATAAAAAATGACCTATCTCTCATCGTCTACGATCACGCCGTACAAAGAAGGCACCCAACAACACCACCAAAACCCAAAGCACCCCCACAATCAAATTTACACACACAAACACACACCAAAACCATACAACAAATCAGAAATATATATTCTCCAAATTTATCTTAATATTCATTATCCACAATCTATTCTTCTCATTTCCCCTCCCTTCTTCATCTAATAACAAAGCAATAATACAAGTTCTTCATCACTTTCCATATCAAACATTACACACTAATCATCTCCACTCACACAAAATCAATTTACTAAAAGCCGACCGTCGCATCGGCAATCCATCGCTACGGATACAGTGGACGCACTACCACAAATCGATCCGTTTTATACGATTCGTACGATGCGTACCTATGGACGCTTACCTCAAACAGATGGTTTTAATTGCGGAATGTTTTGCATAAAGTTTTTTGAGTGTATTCTGAACAACAGTGATATGAAGAAAGTAAAAAATATGGAACAATATAGAAATCAAATTAAAGCTTTAATCCCCGATATGCGGAGTCGTTGTATAATATGTTCGCGGATTGGTGATCCAAATCAATCATTTAATTGCGCTCACTGCAATAGACTCGTTCATACTGAGTGTTCTTCTATCGGAGGAGATTCATTCATTGAAAATAATATTTGTCAATTATGCGCCCAGTATTGATAAAAACGTCCGCCTGCGAAATACACGATTTTTTGTCTTCGCGATAATTAGTTTGCGAATTTAATAATAATTCGGATTTCGTGAGGTAAGGGTAAGGCTGTGAGGGGAGGTGGAGGCCTTTTGCAAAGGTGAGATACCGTCTCATCTTTGTCTTCGCGATAATTGATTTGCGGATTGAATATGCGGATTTTGTGAGGTAACGGTAAGGCGTTTTTGTCTTCGTGGTAAACTTTTTCAGGTCTGTAGAACAGTTGTAGGTGGTTTTCTCGGGACATTAAAGTGGTTATAATAGGGCTACTGGCGAACCTTCCACTCAAAAAAAAGGTAACGCACCCGTGCTTGAGCTAATCATTGACTGTTTCTCAAATTGATTTCAAATAAATATCATTCGATAGCTCTTGTGGCAATACCTCCTGGGTGGGTGTGGAAATTTGCCATATTTATTGAAAAAAAAAATAGAAACTGGAAGTCCGAATCAAATCACTCAACAAGGAACATTGTCAACCACATCCAAGCAGATTTTTATTGATATTCATATAGCAAAAATATAATACAAATAAATAAGGGTGAAAACCCCACTTTCGGTTCACTTTTCTCATTTTTGGTATGAAAGTTTATCTAACGAAATGAAAAAAAAATGTTTGAATATATTATATTTTCGACAATTCATATAATTTTATTGGTTTTGTGCGGTTACTTATCTATTAAAGTAAATTATAATTTTTAAATTATTTATTGTGAACATTTTAACTACTTATCAAAATGAAATTTCGGAAGTTGGTACACAAATATATTGATGATTTTGAGCATTTTGTAACAGCACTTTCCTTGCTATATTGAAATATAATTTTTAAAATATCGATGTTTCAGGACTATGCAGAAATAGCAACTGTGATGGAGAGGCGACAAACCCATCTCTACCATCATATATGATCTTCCATTTCAATCTTCTGGACTAGTAGTAGGAGAAGAGAATATCGTGTATATATCTTTTAATATTGTCATTAAAGATATTTTTCACAAATGTGATAATGCCATAAGGTGTGCCTTGTGAGTAAAGTTGAAAGTATGTCATGTGCGTAATCTCAGATATTACTTTTCACACTTTGATAAGAAAAATATACTTTTTATTCATTATATCAGATGTTTTATTTCATATATCCCCCCGTTCTTTGTAAACCATGAAAGTAATTGATGAAATCAAGTATAGGTACTTATTTACAGATTTGAAATCATGCTACATATATTAACCAGCGATGCGTTGATTTCTACCTGTTATATTTATTCATATGTACTTATATTGTTTTATATTTTTTCATGTAAAATGTATACACACATTTTGAAAATTCAGTATAATTCTTGAAGTGAATACGTGCTTGAATGGATTTTTCCGTAACTAGGTGAATATATATAACTCAGAAAAAAAAGTGTTGCATAATCATCAATGAAATTAATTGTTTATTATTGCTATGATCAGTAAACCCTACAGTAAGGAATAAACCTCCTTGTGACTAATATTTTTTAACATTTTCAGTTTTATATTATATTTTCAGTTCTTCTCTATACCCAACATAAACAATGAAAACTTCCAACGGATTACCTTTCATAAAAGCACATCAAAAGATAATACTCAACCATGTATCTATTTTTTATTGATTCTCAGGAAAAAGCTCAAAAAAAGTTGCACAAAGCTCCGTCCACTAGCTGAAAATAATAAATGAGAGACACTCCATTCGTCATGTGTCTTGATGTGGGTAGGAATTCAATTCATCTCTGAGTTGTGAAATCCCTCAGACTCATTCTTGAAAGAATACTTTCAAAATAGTTGTATTCTTCTCGTCGAAAGCAATCTATTCGACCCGAAAGCAGCTGAAAAAAAAATGGTGCCAGGTGTTGAAAAAAAATTATTAAGAAATTTTCTTCCAACCCTGATATAACCCCTCAGAGACCCATTCTGCAACTAATAATTTTATCATAGCTGGATTCTACTCGTCGAAAGCAATCTATTAGACCCGAAAGCAGCTGAAAAAAAATGGTGCCAGGTGTTGAAAAAAAATTATTAAGAAATTTTCTTCCAACCCTGATATAACCCCTCAGACCCATTCTGCAACTAATAATTTCATCATAGCTGGATTCTACTCGTCGAAAGCAATCTATTAGACCCGAAAGCAGCTGAAAAAAAATGGTGCCAGGTGTTGAAAAAAAATTATTAAGAAATTTTCTTCCAACCCTGGTATAACCCCTCAGACCCATTCTGCAATTAATAATTCCATCATAGCTGGATTCTACTCGTCGAAAGGAATTCATTAGACCCGAAATCCGCTGAAAAAAAAATGGTGCCAGGTGTTGAAAAAAAATAATTGAGAAATTTTCTTCCAACCCTGATATAACCCCTCAGACCCATTCTGCAACTAATTATTTCATCATAGCTGAATTCTACTCGTCGAAAGCAATCTATTCGACCCGAAAGCAGCTAAAAAAAATGGTGCCAGGTGTTGAAAAAAAATTTTTAAGAAATTTTCTTCCAACCCTGGTATAACCCCTCAGACCCATTCTGCAATTAATAATTTTATCATAACTGGATTCTACTCGTCGAAAGCAATCCATTAGACCCGAAATCAGCTGAAAAAAAATGGTGCCAGGTGTTGAAAAAAAATAATTGAGAAATTTTCTTCCAACCCTGATATAACCCCTCAGACCCATTCTGCAATTAATAATTTCATCATAGCTGGATTCTACTCGTCGAAAGGAATTCATTAGACCCGAAAGCAGCTGAAAAAAAATGGTGCCAGGTGTTGAAAAAAAATTATTAATAAATTTTCTTCCAATCCTGGTATAACCCTTCAGACTCATTCTGCAAGTAACATAACATGATTCTTATCATCTTATTTTGTTCCGGGGGACAGAAAAATCATTTTCGTATTTTCCGCACAACTCCCGGTTTGACCCAGCTCATCTGCTATATCCATTTTATCGAGGAAGATTTAAAATCTGCCCTTTTACACTACTATACATTCCATTATTAGTTCTCATTTTTTCAGATTGTGGTAGGTTAGAAACACATAAAACTACGAAGAAAATATTTATCCACCACAAAATAATGACGTTCAAACATCTTATGACCTTGTGAAAAAAATGTTTAGTTTTTGTTCGCAACTCCAGGACAAAAGGGGCCAGTTCGCTGTTACTCTTCAAAAAATGTTCAATCGATTCCAACATTTTTACCGTTCTGATTGATTCGTCTTTATGATATATCTCGCGTCGTCGCGGCAGCTGACTACCTATTTCCGTGCAATAACCCGAAAAGGGGGGAAACGTGCGCGCCACTGGTCGATCGGGAATGTTCGGAAATTTTGGCAGCCAGCTCTGGCAGCCAACTTCACATTGGTAGCTGCACCTATTGCTGCTTTTTTTGGAGAGTTTCGAGTTGCGGAGCTCTCAATTCTAGCTTCACTATTGATGGAATTTGACACTTGTCATTTTTCGACCAATGGTAAAGCTACAATTAGTAACCCTAGGGCTTGAAAGTCTCAAAACGAAAGCTGCATCTATTGTAGGATCTTTGTGATGTGCCTTTAGGAATTCATTTATTATTATTATTATTGACAGCGCCAGGCGCCAGTTCACTGGCCAGTTGACAAAAACCATCATAACCTAAAAAAACGGTTGTCAAAAAGTCAAAAGTCGTTGAAAGTTAGAAAGGTAATCAAAATATAATTCAAAAAGTATGGAAATATGGAAATGAATAATGATGAAGGACTCAAAACAGGAGATGCTCTGAACATACTTTATGTTGAGATATTTAATTTACTGCATCAATATGAAACATCACAGAATTGGAGGTATTATTTTTTCAAATCTAACAAAACCTGCTCAGGTGAAAATTGAAAATGAGAAGCTAGTTCGATTGTTTATATTATCGTATGGTTCAAGTGATATTTTCAATTTTACCCTCGAATTTTCACAAAATTAAACAGTTGACCTTCCTTTTCATGTATTATTTATGTAACAATGTATGTTCCACCAATGGCATGTATTTTGGGAAGTTGGGAGTAGATGGCCTTAGATAAGATGAAAGTATTATGTCAGCCATCATTTGGCTAATTTTTCTAATGATTTGATACATATGTGATTCACTTTATTTATTAATCCATCAATCGATGCTTCAATTCTCTTCCAAATGTAACATAACATGAGTACTGAGATGAGTATCTAATAGAACTCACACAGTTCTACAGTTTTGATCCCAAATCCGATTACATGCCATTGAGCAATCACTGCTGGAGTGCTGGAAGGTCAAGCTGAGTGACCAAAAAATACTCTCATTCTTGACAATATTATTTATCATAATCTGGTCTTCATTTCTTGCATTCAACTATTTTCACAAAAAAAAACATTTAATTTTTATTGCACTATCAGCAATAAATTGTATACACAAGATAGAATAATATTAACAATTCCTAATATGTTCCTCATCTAATTTGGGTCAAGTGAATTAAGTAGTGCCCAAATTACAGATCACAATAATGCATGTTCATGTTAAACCATTGTTGATTGAGAGGGTTGGTTAAGCATTGAGCCTTTCAGTACTGCAACCTGTAAATATTGTTTTTCAAAGTTGAAAGTAATCATTTGTTCAAGGACTCTGAGTATAACAGTTGTTAGATAATACAATTACATTTGTAAAGATATAAGGGCATAAAGGTTTTTTCTCTTTTTTTGATTACATGTTTGAAAACAATACTACATCAAATGATTAAAAACTGGTAATATTGAAAATTATATTGAAACTTCATTAAAAATCCATTGATATTGTAAAAAAGATGCCTAAAGAGAAAGATTTTCATGGAGTCACAGAATTTGAAATATGTGAAGAGGCCCATTTGATGTTATGTGAAGATTTCTAGAGCTGGAACATATTGATTGTCTGTTTCTGGTACAATGTGGGTGCATATCATAGTGCATATTCAGAATGTTTTTATCTTATTCATGTAACAGGCAACTTCCATCACCTGTAAGCCAAAGGCAGAATATTCAGCTCTTCAAATATAGATCTATTTTACATGACCCTTATTTATTCGACGCCCAGGATGCTGAGGCTTCCGATGAAGGGGATTATTCCTTTATGTCGGAAGGTAACAATGTTACCTGTTCCAGGAATTTTTGCAGAACAGATCTCAGCCCTTGCAAAGCAGATGTCCTGCAGTTTCAGGGGCAATGCTGCACTATCGGCTCTCCTCACTCGAATCATACATAAGTACATCAAGCTCAAACATATGCTAATTTACAAGAAATATTGATATAAGTGGTACTGGATTGAAACTTCCATTGTCTTATCAATTCAATTCCCATAAAACTGGTTTGATTATGACCTTTCGATCTCCTGCACATTCTTGGTGATGTAGCATCACCAGAAGTCGATTTCAGATGCAAGCCATGGAAACATCGAAATTATACTAGTTTAAGAGAGGGTACTTTATGACCTGATTAACATTTCGTTAAAATAATCGGTCCCTAGGCTGTGCTTTCACTCTAGCAAATGACAGGATGTGATGTCCATTCTCAGCACCGATTATTTCAACAGACTATTAATCAGGTCGTAAATTACCCACTATAAGAGAAGTTGAAGTCTCAACACAATGGAAGTTTCACTCATTAGAAAACAGTGTCAATTAGATTCGAATATGTTTGTTAGAGTTCATTTCATCACTTTTTTTTTATTGAACATTCTTGAATATACTTTCATATTTTGACCAGTAGAACATTAATCCAAAGTCAAAACAAGACATTTTCCAATTGCTAGGAAATAATAGTTCTTCAGTCAGAATAAAAGGATATTATACCTTTTCGGCTAATGCTCGGGTCATTTGTTTTCAACACCTTATTTCAGCTTCCTTCCTTTTTTTTTTCCTTGTTTTCATTACTTCAGTGCACCGCGATAGATCCTCTAAAATCGGTAACATAATCAATGAATGCTGCAACTGTTTATATTCTTCGTTCTTGAGTAATTTGTGGAGCTATCAAATATTGATTGAATGTAGATAAAGATGTCCCTTGCTGAGTGTATTCAATATTTTGAGTTTTGTCACAATATTAATTTTTGATCAGTTCATTTTTTATTTTTATTCTTTGACCAAAATCTATTACAACTCTTTTGTTTGGATTTAAGTCTCTTACAAAAAAAAATTAATGAAGAAATTTGAATTAATATGAACAAAGGATGAAACCAAGTTTTAAGTTGGGTGTACTCACGAAGTTTCGATCGCTGGTATTCGCAGTCATCACCCGAAGCTAATAGTTATTAAAAATCTTGGGAACTTTCAGAAACTTTTTGAGCTATCTCCTGAATGCATTAACAGAGTATCAGGCTTTAGCTGTATCTTCTTTGGAGCATGCCGCTTTTATATGCTCTCCACAGTATCAGATACTTACACATTAATACTGTTACAAATTCGACGATCAGCAACAATATTGTTTTTAACAACGAAACCCTTTCTTCACTCCCATGACTTCCTCTACGCCTATGCAACGCGACGCCCAATCGCCGTCTAGGCCGCCGCATCAGTTTACCTCCGAAAAGTTATCATGAAGGTTCGAGAAAGGTCGATGTCTTTTTAGAACGGTACATTCCAGACGCATTGACCGATATACAGGGTGCCCCAGTATTTTCTGAACAAGCGATATCTTCGTTTCTGAAAGAGTTAGACAAGTAACCGAAAAATCTTTTTTTTTTGAACATCGAATTTCCTTCCATACAACGCACTCAAAATGATCTGTTTTTACCCCTTAAAATTCACCCCCACCCCCATTTTCTCAATGACACCATCCATTTTCATTTTAATTATTTATTACTCGTTTAATGTTTTTTTTTCAAGTATGTATTGATTGGTAGTTGCACTTTAGGTTTGTAGAAAAATAGTTATTTGTTTTACTAGTCATAAAAGCACAAGATTTAATGCCGCGGCTGGTGTTTCATAGCCGAGCGTAGCTAGGCTATGAAACCAGCCAAGGCATTAAATCTGCTTTTCTGCCGTGTGAAACATATAATTTTTTCTTCAAATTTGTTCCAATTCCACGCAAAATCGACTTTTTCATATTTAAATTGCGTTCCATTATCAATATCCAAATAACTAAATTATTTTATCAAAGGTAACTGGGCCCTGCGTTACTATGTTTACCGCTGATGACGTTTGTTGAATATGTTTGTTTACTGTTTACTTTGTCATTGTCAATTTTGAAAAGTTGTCATGTTAGAAATGGATTTACTGCAAAGTGAGGATGAATTGATGCAATTAACACCACCTGAGATAAGAGACCAGGCGCGAGATGTGGAATTTAACCTTTTACCGGAAAAATCAAGAACTGTATATGAACTCACATACAGCAGATTCATGGAATATAGACAGAAGAAAAATATAGGATTTTTCTCTGAAGATGTCCTGATTGTCTATTCTTTTTCTCAATGTCATTGTCAATTTTAATAACCAATTTGATTTAAATTATTACTTGGAAAGTTGCCTAGCAACGAACTTCTTCTGCCTAGGCAGTAAAAGTGGACTTTTTCTGCCTAGGCAGAAAAAGTACAACTTCTAAGCCTGCCAAGTGTCATTAAAAGGCCGCTTTTAATGTCATTTAGAGAAAAATGGTTTATAAAGGACGCCTTATGAAAATAGTTCTTGTTGATATCCCTTAAGATCCACTGAAAATATTCTTCATTTTTTGTAAAGATCAATTATCCTACGACCAAACTGATATTATTTGCATCTTCAAGAGAAGAAACCAAATACTGTACCAGTACCAGGAAACGCTTTTGTTTTATCAATAATCAGCTGAACATAAAAGTTAAGATATATGGAATAAAGACAGGTTTACTGAACGAATAGTGCATAATCTCCCAGTTGAAAACATTCACTTCGGTCCCTTAAATACTATTTGTTGAATGAACATACTAAAGCAATGGAAAATGAACAACAATGTTTTTTGTTATCAATCTTTGTTTTTGAATATCTATCACCTTACATTTATTTATTCTAGGAAAACCAAATCTTGGCTGAGAGATGCCTTACACTTCAAAAGTCAACGTACTACTGTTAACATAATATCAATAGTTTTTGGAGTATGGACAGCCATATCACTTCTAATTGGTTACTTATTGGAAGGTGATAATGTAGCAGGATATGAAGCAATACCAATTTTGTTTTTAATTCTGATGAATGTGGCCCTAGAACTTTATGACAACAAACTCAGGCACAATGAAATCCCAAATAGAATACGCTCAGTTCTGGAAAAGTTGAGAAGAGAACAGAAAAATATCAAGTGGAATACCGAAAATTATCCTGACTTATATTCACCTATTTCTCCATGTATTACCTTACAGTGGACATATAGAGATGGACAGCTGGTCAACTTACCTTGGGCATTATTGGTGAAGGATGATATAATTCTGATGAGGCCAGGTAACATCATTTTAGTTAGTATATTAAGAATGTGCTCTGATATTTTAGAACCACCTATCTGCCTGTTCTTGAACAATACTTTAGAAATTGTAGAGTCAAAATTACAAAATGATGAAACACTGATTGAATGTGGATGCGATCATAGGTATTTTAAAACTATGTACAGAAAAAACATATTTTCAACTCAAAAATGATTTTCATCACAAAAAATTTGGGATTGCTAGGGGTTCACCACTTTTTCTGATTCTCAGTGATATTAATGTGGAATATTCTGAGGAATCTTTAATAAGAAGTTATCCAACCATCACACAAAGCCCAAAAAATGTACGTCTTTATGATAGAACAAAAATTGTATGCAACTCATTAGGAAAAATCTGTGAAAGAAATCATCATAAAATCAGTTTCAAAAGAAAATGGATATCCAGAAAAATTATAAAAAAAAACAGAAATTGGAAATCCAAACACACCCCACATTGAAGACGTACAACCTACACAAAATATACGACCTGTATCAAACATTATATCTTATGTCCCTCGTTTGTCTGAAAAAATTAAAAGGATCGATAACAGGTATAATGTCGGAACAACATGAAAAACAACAAATACTATTCATCAAATTCCTTGTTCATGCGGTCAAAAATATATCGGTGAAAGGTCACGACCTTCGGAAATGCGGAAGAAAATGCTAATTCCTAATTTTTCAGATTGTGGTAGATTAGAAATCCAGAGAACTACAAAGAAACTCACTACCTAATTATTACATTCAAACACCTAATTATTACATTCAAACAGTACTTATGATGATGATATATAGTGAGTGGAGTAAGATTATTCAGAAATCTTTGGTTGGACGCCATTTTTCTAGTATACCCTGTTCTAAAATAAGTTCTTGGAACATAATACTCTTTCCATCATCTTAAATATATTGAGATTTCAAGCAATTTGTACCTACCTGTATCTACCATAAAGCTACATATGGGGAAAGGTGTAACTTGTCATAAAAAAATATGTGAATAGTTAAATTACATTGTGAATAAGTAATAATTCTTTGGGGAGTCTTTTACTAGTTACTTAAATCGACCAAATTACGTGGACGTCTTCAACAATATTGATCTTACTCACTGTGGCCTATAGGAACAAGAATAAGTTTTCTTTTGGACCATATTCCTGATAATTCATTTTAAGTATCAACTTATTTGTTTCAGGTCAGGAAAGTCCTGGATACTGCGAATCTGTTGAGAAACACTCAGAAATTGCAATTTTGCATGCCAGGGAGATATATGCTCCAACCCTTCAGAATGCAAATGAAGTGTTCAGTGTTCCAAAAGCACGTAAACCATTAGAATCCAAGAAGTACAGACTTTTGGAAACTCCATATTTGACTAACATGAAAATATTTTTGGATCAAGCCCTAGACAGACCTGTATCCCTGTTAAATCAACAAAGGCATTCAGTAACTATAAAAATTGTGGAACAAGCGATGTTACCGTTTACTTTCATTTCAGTATTAGTCGTCAATTTGTTTCGGTACTTTTATTTCCACAAGTATCTGGGCCGATATTTGGTTTCAAATACTCTGTTCATCGTCCCATGTAATGTTGTTTTACCGTTATTACCGATGATATTTCCACTCTTCTGGAATATGGCAAACTACCTGGAGATAGCGAGGTGGGTTCAGTTGTGCAGAAAAATGCAATTTAGTAACACACCTATTATAGCTTTACGTCTGAATTAGACTTAATTTCAAGACTTGTTTCAATTTTTCAGTGATATTCACCTACTGAAACAAATATTAAGTTTTGGTCTAATTCATGTCATTTCCCAGACGTATAGCTAGGGGATTTGACTCGGAGACTGTTGGTATCACTTTTTCTTGAGGATCCAAGTGAAAAAATCAAAAAGTGCTACATTGAATATACAATTGAAAACCCTTTTGAACGCGGTGTCATACGGTACCACTTTCCATTTAAATTTTTGACTGGTTGGTATGTAATACCCCTAGGGTAGGGGTCGGCAACCTGCGGCTCGCGAGCCGCATGCGGCTCTTTAGGTTCATAAGATTTTTTCAAGTCGTTCTGAGCCGATCGAGGCTTCTTATCTCCAAGCCATTTCTATCTACTCGTTTTTCACCAGCACCCCACCCACGTCGGGCGCATTTGCGCCTAAGAAAGAGATGGATAAAAACGTCACAACAAAAGTGGACAGCGTTAAAAGAAATGCCGCTAGTTGAGTTACTTATATTTGACACTTGGAATAGTCTTCCAGATTGCTTCAGTGAGGTGAAGAAGTTAGCGTTTGGAGTGCTGACTATCTTCGGATCAACAAATTCGTGCGAACAAGCGTTTTCTTGCTTGAATTTAATTAAAATTAAAGTAAGGAGCCAACTGACTAATGAAAATTTATAATCTTGTTTGAAACTTAAAACAACAAGTTATGAGCCAAATTTGTCCAAACTTTCTGAAACCATGCAAAGCCAATGCTCCCATTGAATGTGCTTGCTCAAATCTTTGAATGTTTTTATTTTATATTTTAAGTAGTTACATTGTATATTAAAGTTGAAATGGTTAGAGTCTAACTGTTAGACTTATAACAAATGTTCTATTATCTATTAATACTATATTTATCTATTTGTGCCGAAAAAACACTTCACGTTTTTTATATCAAAAAGATAAAAATTAAATGTTTTTTTTTCTTAATTCAAAGTTCACTTATGCAACTAGGTATTAAGTACTGTTGCTGGCAAAAAAATGTGGGTGGCTCTTTGAAAACTTTGAAATTCTGGAAATTGTTATTTTTGACTCTTCGGATTTAAATGGTTGCCGTCCCCTGCCCTAGGGTATTGAAGGGGCAGTTGAATAATTTTATTGAGAAAGTGTGTTTTCACGTATAAAAATTGACCCGTTTCAGTATTTTTCATTTGTATTTTTTCATTATTATTATCATTCTTTTATAGTGACATTTAGACAAGTTAGAATTCGAGTGAAATAAACTTCCTCAAGCGGGATTCGAACCCACGTCTTCCATTATCTAGGCGGATACTCTAACCACTGAGCTATTGAGGACACTGAGTTCTCCATCGCATATTTCAGAAGTCATTCCTTTCTAGTTATAGTATTAGTTGTTATTATTCAATCGAGAACCTTTGTATTCTTGTAATTTAATTGAGAATGAAAGGATTTTATTATTATTATGAGTCGCAAAATGTCATTTTTTTGCTGTCTTTAATCCCTTCTTTCAGGTTCAAAGCACTTTTTGATAGTTCCATTGCAGCTGAATTGCAATATAATCAGCTAGAAGAAGATGCAGATAATAGTAACGAATATCCGACTGAGATCAAGGTCAGCAGAAAAGAAATTTATTCAAACTTTCTCAAAATCGTAAAAGGAAAGCCCGAAATTTTGACAAGATCAACTAATATTCTACATGTCCTTGGGTCCGTTAGTGTGAGTGTGAAAATATTTTTACAACTAGTAATTTCAGATTTTGTATATCTATGCCCCAATAAATATGCTTGAGGCTCTACAAAGAATTAGCTTTTCTTTTTCAATTATAGGCCTTGGGCTGTGTTGATAAAAAAGGAATATTATCATGGCCCAATCCAACTGCTGAGAAAGTATTTTTTCTGCATAATCAAAAGGATGAATCACTCTCCTCAAGGTTTGTATCCATCTTATTCCTAAACATTCATTTCAAGGAAATCTGGTGCCCTTCGAAAGCATTTTAGGATATATGTTCATCTTGAATTGAACAAATATCTCTCTTAACATTATACCTTGTGATGAAATTTTTTATGGCAATAACCAAAATTCATTCAATGTATAATGTTTATATTTTTATTTCAGTTTGGACAATGTAAATGATTTGTCAAACGATATTGATTCCATGTATCCAAATTTTCACCCAGAGAGTCCAAGAAGTGCAGTCTCAGAAGTACTCGATCTCACTCATAAAAGTAATGATCCATTCAAATTGCATTTCGATGATCAGGAGTGGAACAAATATTTATCATCGCTCAAGCCTTTGGGACTGGCAATTTTATTGAACACCTGCAACGTAGATACACAGGTAAATTTAATATAAATCGATTCGAATGTCTATAATTGTTTATGGGTTTCATTACTGACGATTTTATACCTTTAAACATCTTGCGCCTTGACATGTTTTCTGCTTGAGAAAGCTATTGTATAACGAAACTCGTGTCGCTCTTTTGTAAACTTCATCAAGTCTCAAGCAGCTCTATTCAATTTACCATAATGGCATGTATTCTGGAAAGCTCTAAGCAGATGTCGTTTTTTTTTATACCCAGTGACCCGAAACCAACTTACGCCCTGTATATACGTTGTTTTTTTGTATGGATATTCTATATTTGGTACTTAGATTTAAAGCCATGAGTGTACAATTTAGCACCTATCAAACCATGTATTACACTTCCGGTTTGTTTGGAGGCGCATCCAATTTTCATATTTCAACTATTATCTGTAATTTTTTTGGAAATTACAATTCGGTATAATTGAGATTTCATAAAAAAATTACTGTTTGAATTTCCCTCGTAAAGGAAAATTTTCATGAGTGTATGCTATGGAATATTGAACTATATCATGTGAGTCACAATTCATGGCCAAACATTCCACACAATATGTTTTATGCAGATTGGCAACGATCATGTAATGATGGATATTAGTACACGAGCATTAACCAGAATACGAAAGGAGTCGAAGGTGCGAGTGTATTAATAACCATTACATGGGAGTTGCATACGCTACGTTATCTACACCCGATAAATAATGAAAAACTGTAAATTTTTGTATTTGTGTTGAACGCAATAATAGTAATTGATCGTATTGTTTTGAAAAATGGTATTTTGTAATTAATGGTATCACCTTAAGCTTAAGTTTTTTACGGTAGTTTACGCGTGAATCTACTTTGCCCTATATATATATATATATATATATATATATATATATATATATATATATATATATATATATATATATATATATATATATATATGATTTATATATGATTTTTGTGTGAAACACTAATTTTATTCAAAATTATATTCGGTATTTGACTTTGGCTTTTTATTATTGGTCAATATGACAATACATGGCCATCTCTGGTAAAACTATTTCAACTGGAAACTAAGTATAGAAAATAGGTCAACAACATCCTCCGGGCCTCCGAAAAATATTAGGCCGGTTTTAGCAATATTATCTTCGTTATAGGTCGTCGAAAAACTCCAGTCGCAGTTTTCACATCGACGACTCTCACTGTATTGTCTCGACCAGGAAATGTTTTAATGATTCTCCCTCTTGGCCAGGTATCCCTTGAGCTATTGCCATCAGCTACAATAACTAGATCACCTTCGGAAACGTTATTCCTGTTATACTGCCACTTGCTTCTTTTTAATAACTTTAATGATCCCCAAGAAACATACATGTTTATACAGGGAGTTGAAAAAAAAGGCAAAAAAAAAATATACATATATATGAACAAATTAGGAAACAAATGAAATAAAGTATTATGTCAGTTGCATATACATATATAAACGGAAGGATGGGTATAAAATAGTATAAATGAATCATTTGAATCAGGCATTATCGATACATTATAAAAATAATTTTGTGAATAATTAGTCATTATTATTGATAGCTGTGAAATATCTTTTGATCTCTATTTTGAATTTCGCAACAGAATTGATATTTTTTATGTGTGTAGGTAGACTGTTATAAATTTTTATTCCAGAAAAGTATAACCACTTTTTTCCAAAATCGCTTTTTATTTGTATGGTTTTCAAATTATTTAACTGTCTAGTTAGATGATTATGGCTATCAGAACATATTATGTAGGAAAGATTTGAATATTTATATTTACTCTTAGTTGAATGGATAAAAATACAAATTCTTGACTTGAACAAAGAATCTATATTTAATAGGTTCCTCGGTTTGTATAGTTTACTTGTTGGCTCTAGAAATGGTAATTTATAAATACATTTAAGGGTTTTATTTTGTAAAGATTTTAATGGTTTCAATACATATTTTGATGCAGTACCCCAAACAGATATCAAATAATGTAATTTTGAATAAATAAGACTGAAGTGAATCATTTTCAGATATTTAATTGACAGAAAAGACCGTATTCTATATAAAACTCCAATGATTGGAGATATTTTCTTCCTAAGATTTTGTATATGTGTAGTCCACGATAGAGTTGGATCGATGTATAATCCCAAGAATTTTGAGGTTTCTGAACTTTCAATTGTGCAATTGCCGGAAATAAGAGGTGGCATATTATTGGGTAGTCTCCTTTTGGATATATACATGTAACTCGATTTTTGGGGATTTAAAGTTAATTTATGCATATTCAGCCACAATATTATGTCACTGAGGTCCTTTTCCATTTTATTTTTCAATTCATTGGTGTTTTTAGAGAGATAAAATAAGGTGGTGTCATCAGCAAATAATTTTAGATCTCCATGTAAATTCAGTTTTGATATTGAATTTATGTAAACAAGGAAAAGAATAGGTCCAAGGACTGATCCTTGTGGTACGCCACATGAAACATTCCTTAGTCCAGATCTAGATTTCCCCATGTACACAAATTGCTTTCTTCCAGCTAAATAGTTGCAAAACCAATTATAAGTTGTACCTCTGATGCCAATTTGATATAGTTTATTTAGTAATATTCCATGATTAACTGTGTCAAATGCTTTGCACAGATCCAATGATAAGAGACCACATTTATAATTGGAATCCAATTTCAGCTGAATGGTAGTGATAAGATCTACAGCTGCAGACTCAGTATCACTGGACCTGCGAAAGCCATATTGACCATTATGAAAAAAGTTATTTTTTTCTAAATATTCTGAAAGTCTTTTGTGCATAATTTTCTCTAGAATTTTTGATAGAATCGGAAGTAATGAAATAGGCCTATAGTTGGTCATCAGATATTTTTTGACACTTTTGAAAACAGGTAATACTTTTGCAATTTTGCATTTTTCTGGGATGATTCCGGATTCAAATGATAAATTTATCAAAGTACTGAGTGCAGGAGCTAAATATGATTTGACTGTTTTAACAACTTGAACAGATATTCCGTCAAACCCTGGAGATTTTTTATTATCCAGGTCATTGATAATTTCTTCAACTTCTTGGGTAGTGGATGGTTCTATGAACATTGAATTGAGATGGGAATTTTTTGAAACATTCACACTGCTTGAACCAGTGTCTGGAATAACTGCTGCTAAACGACGCCCCACAGTAACAAAGTATTCATTGAATTTTTCGCAAATTTCCGTTGCATCCGCTATCTTCTTATCCTTTTCATATAAATAATTAATTAAATTTTCTTTCTTGTCCGAATTATTATATAGTAGGTGATTTATTGTTTTCCACATGGATTTTGGAGTAGTATCCGAAAAATGATTCGTGTAGTATTCCTCTTTGGCTTTTCGTATCGATTGTTTAACCATTTTGTTATATAGGTTGTATGTTTCAACAAACAATATTTCAGTAGGATACTTCTTCTTCTTATAAAAGTATTTATCTCTTAATTTCATGAGATGAGAAATTCTTCCATTGAACCATGGTTTATTATCTTCTTTGGTTTTTATAGAATGTTTTGATGAGCTATCTTCAAAAATTCCTGAAATATCATTATACATTTCATCTGGATCTTTATATTGATAGATACGATTGTTCAGTACATTCAGCTTTTCTATTATAAGATCTATATCAAATTTGATGATGGTTTGGTATTTACACTGCTTTCTTGTCTTTGCTGATTTCAAATCTACATCAGTAATGATCAATTTGTGATCACTAATAGCACTGTCAATTAGAAATATATTTGTCACTGGATCGAAGTTCGAAACAATGTGATCTAATAGGGTTTGTGAGTTATTCATCACTCTGGTTGGATTTATTTCGTTACACAAATAAAAATTATTTGAAGAATAAATATCTCTCAATAAATTGGAGTCATTGGTTGGCGATAGCATGTTTATATTGAAATCTCCAAACAAAAAACAACGGTGGTTGCTTTTGGAAAAATCCTGAAGTTCCTTATCCAGCAGCGTAAAAAATGTTTTTGGGTTTTGATTTGGAGGTCGATATACAGCAGATAATATGATATTGAGTTTCTTCAGATTCACAGCAATATATGATGTATCTGTTTCAATAATTTTGATTGTATCAAATTCAATTCCATTCTTCAAAAAGATAGCTACTCCTCCACCACGTTTTTCTCTGCTTGCATACACAGACTCAAAATTTTCAAAATTGTAGTAGATTTCTTCCTCTTTTTTTATCCAAGTTTCCGAAATGATTATAATATCTGCACTAATCTCTTTTATAATAATTTCCAATTGTTCGAATTTATTTTTGATAGATCTAGCATTCTGTAATTCATTAGAGATTCACATTCTTGAATTTTTATATTAGTTTTCGTATTCATAATTTATTTGTGATTGATATTTTTTTTCATGGAATTGATATATTGGACAACTTTCATAGTCAAAAGCTGAATGATTCATTGAATAATTTGTTTTGAATCTCTTATTTGAAAATTTGCAATTTCCACAATGGTTTTCCTTCAATTCATTGGGGCAAGTTTCTGAATTGTGTTCATCTCCGCAATGAGAACATTTTGAATCATTTCTACATTTATGACTGACATGATTGAAACCTAGGCAATTATAACATTGGGTAACTATATTGGCATCATACACCCGACAACTCTGCCAAGAGATGAAGAGTTTTGCGCTATTATCTTTGAAAATTGTATGAAATAATCTGGCACTAGTTTCAGCAAACACTGTATAACTTCTCTTATTGGGGACATATTTAATATAATTAATGAAAAACTCATCCTCCTCCTTGATAATAGTATTCTGATCCCTTATTTGTTGCTGTAATTCTTCTCTCTTTGGATCATTTTCCAATTTCAGTCCAGAAATCACTATTTTTGGATTTTTCAGTTTTTTTATTTCGCTTCTGTATTGATTATTCAATTTTTCATCAAATTCTCTCTTCAGAACTTTTGTTTCCTCCCCACTTCGACATTTGATTTCCATCCCTCCATTTTTCAGTTCTTTGATGGAATTTATAGCGATATTAAGATTTTTCAGGTTTATGTTGTTCTGTAGGTCATTTCTTGTAGTTTTTGAAGATTGCAATGTTTTCGGATAAATAACTAGATCTTCTATGCATTTTTTGTCAACCATTTTTGATGTGCTTTTGACTATTTCCGAATAAGATTTCTCTAATGTACCTTTGAGCGATTCGCCATTGTTTCCGCAAATACAGATCAGAATCCGAAAAATTACCAGGTGAAGTAACTTCATTCGATTTGCCTATTAGAAAATGATTTGGAGTCAGGCCTCCTTCGTCTTTAGGATCGGAAGAGACATAAGTAAGTGGGTGGCTATTCACTGTATATTCTATTTCGACCAATAGGGTTTGGAGTACTTCTTCTTTAGGGCTTTGCTGGGTTAAAACCGTTCTCAAAGCATCCTTTACTGATCGTATCATCCGTTCCCACACTCCTCCCATGTGACTTGCAGCAGGTGGGTTTTTAAACCATCGAATATGCCGTATGGAGCAAAATTGTTGGACTTGAGTCGAATCGATTTCTAGCAGAGCTGTTCGCATCTCTTTCTCAGCCCCACACAAGTCTGTACCATTATCAGAATATAATTCAGTGGACTTCCTCTTCTACAGATGAGTCGACGAATGGACATAATCGCAGAGTCGGTTGTGAGCGAAGAAGCCAATTCGCGATGAATCGCTCGGGTAGGCATGCAGGTAAAAATGACCCCATATTTTTTCTCCTTTCTTCTGTTTATTACTTGTTCTCTGCCCAAATGATGATTGGCTTTATGATAATGGCGAATGAGAAGGCGAGTAAACTCATCATTGGAGTCAAGAATTATCGGCTGTCTCATGCAGATATCTAAATGTTCTGCTCCATCTAAGCGCCCGCTCAGTTTCAGGATATTTTTCTCCCCGTCAAAAAAAGGGTTAATTTGTAAAGACGGCTTGTTTTATTGATTTGTTTGTGGTTCTTCAGACTGTTCACCTCTTCGGGAAAAGATTCTTTTTGGGCTTGTTCAATGAGTTTAAATTCAGCATTCCTAATTTCCTCCGTTGAGTTCTTCCGAACTGATGTGAAATTTTGTTAGGCCAATTTTATGTTTTAAAATAGATGCAAATCGTAATATCCATGCAGCTGTTCTGATAATACGAAAATAATTCGAAAATGTTGTGAAATCGAAAAGTTTTTTATCTCTGTTGTTATCTATCACGACTAAAATAATCATTTTCTTCTCTACTTCGGTATTTTCTTTTATTTCAACTTCCTGCTGAGGCCAGAATTTTGACCAGAATTGGGGACCATTAAACCAATTTTCGAAGTTGTCTATTTTCCAAAGTCCTCGAGTAGCTTCGTCAGCTACATTTAAATTTGTTGGAAGCCAATGCCATTCATCTGGGTTCGATAACTCCAAAATTTCACCTATTCTATTGGCAACAAATGATGAGTAATTTTTTGGATGAGATTTGATCCAACTTATAAC
Source organism: Zygogramma bicolorata (assembly GCA_032362365.1). Taxonomy (NCBI): domain Eukaryota; kingdom Metazoa; phylum Arthropoda; class Insecta; order Coleoptera; family Chrysomelidae; genus Zygogramma; species Zygogramma bicolorata. The sequence goes on from JAVJAQ010005408.1 coordinate 116,020, forward strand.
AACTTTGGAGTCGATCCAGAAATATTTTTTATTAATAACCTAGCTGTGACCATTTTCTATCGTTTTTGCAAGGCGAGACCCAAGCAAGGCTGCCTGTAGTTTATTAATTGCTTCTAATTCCTTCAATTCTATTTCTTTAAGAATTTTACTTGACGAACTCTTGGAGCTCTTAGATCTGACAGATATTTTATGGGCAACGGCATTTTCTTCATTCGGACTGTATCTTAGAGGTGGGATTCCGGCATTGAATCTGTTAGTTCTCCTCAAAGAGTCTTTTTCGCTTTGTGACATTTTGAAGCGAGCTTGGCGACAATAATTGCTGAATGGAATATTCTTGGACTCAAAATGTTTCCACAAGGCTCGAAAGGACCAAAATGTTTGTGTAAAACACCAATTTTAGGCAAAATTATATTCGGTATTTGACTTTGGCTTTTTATTATTCGTTAATATGACAATACATGACCATCTCTGATAAAACTAATTCAACTAGAAACTAAGTATAGAAAATAAGTCAACAACAGATGATAAGTATTCTCGACCGTCTATTTGTACACAAAGTTGTTTTTTTATATCAGGGCTTCGGTCTAAAGAAAATGATAACTCTTTTCAGCTACCCGAGCTTTCGCTAATTTTGTTATTAATTTGTGAAATGTAAATTTACATTTCTCATGTTTTATCCTTATATTTTATTTATCAAAAATAACCTCAAATGGCACATCCCTCGAAAATGCTAATAAAAATTAGCGAAAGCTCGGGTAGCTAAAAAGAGTTATCATTTTCTTTAGACCGAAGCCCTGATATAAAAAAACAACTTTATATGTATATATATATATATTTTTTTTTCACTGGCCGTCTCTTCGAACGTGCCAGTAAAATCGTAATTTTTAACCATGATTTATTTAGTCTACCGATATATTTGCTGATTTCCTGTCCAGTCAGTTACATGTCTGTTCATGAATTATTTCCCAACTAAATTTCTTATACGCCTCGGAATAAGGCTGAAACATATGAATTCCATTGTCAATACCTAGTATTACATGATGATGAATTTTTGCAGTGTTTGCGGTGTTAAGGGCGTAAAATCTGGTATCTATCTCCGCATGATATATAAAGAAGCTACCGCAAGATATTTCCTAGTGTTAGAAAATATATAATCTTCAACACATTTCAAGAATCGAATATAGTTTTAGACATACCAGAACCAATATTTATGTCAATTAATATTAAGTTCTTTTTAATCGTTTTCACGAATGTTCTGAATTCATAGTAAGATAACATGATTTAATTAGGATTCAAGCTAGCGATAAATTGAAGACTTACGTAACAGGATTTGAAAACTATCAGAAATTGTTTTTGTTCCAAAATTGTTCGTTCCGTTAGCCATCTGACGAACATCAACCCTCAGAAGTCGAAACTTGTGCGAGCAATGGATTAATGAGAAATGATAGACTAGACTAATTCATGAAGATAACCTATAACTCATTAAGCTCAGGCGAGCAGGAAATGTGAAATTACCAGCTTCATGAATTGCGCCGCTGGTAAACTCTCGGAAGGGATTTCTCAAACTCGATGTTGAATGTCATAAAATAAAATTGCGTGCTGTAAAATTCATTAAAATAAAACTCGATTTGTTTCTTTTGTACAATTTTTTTTTCTTCGTACGTTCATAATGAGTGTATTAGTTTTTCTTTCTGTTAAAATTTGTACCGCGCAGCTATCCTGTGCACTATTTGTTCATTACTGATTGAAATTGATTTTTATAGAAACAATATAGTGAGTTTTGTTCTCATATATCATGTGAGGCTATGTACGATGAAAACTTGGTTCCTGTAACAAACAGAAGATGTCTTTGCGAGTTAGCGAAAGAAATCGGATTCGTAGACCAGGCACAAAAAATATTTGCACTGGAGGAGCAGTTATCAGCATTCCGACATTTGGTAATCAATTGATATATCGGTAATGATTTGTCTGCTAAATGTACCGTTTTCAGCAACCTGACATGGTTAGAAAGGACAACAAGTACGCACGGTCTTTACATCTCTCGACAAAACTCAAATTCCCATTTCCCCATATGTTTGCTGTGGTCGTGAAAGAACTCGCTTCCGGGAATATGCAACTTTTATCTGAAGGGACTGCTGATATCATTCTAGATGCTTGCGTGGAATACTGGGATGGGAATGATTTGATACCGCTCACAAATTCTGATCGAAAGAGAATAAAAGATTTTTACCAAAGAAGCAGTCTAACGGCATATTGTACCGCATTTGCGTACAGGTATGTAAAAAGTCAGAGAATGGAAGGAAAACTTTTAACTAGAGATCAATTACCCTAACACCAAACTGATATTTTTTTTGCACTCGACGCGCGGTTCGCTAACAAGGTTAGCATGTTCAGGAGAAGAAAGAAAATACTACAGTATCAATTTTCTTCTCCTGAAGATGATACCTTGTTAGCGAAACGCGCGTCGGGTGCAAAAATATCAGTTTGGTGTTAGGGTTATTGATCTCTAGGAAAAGTTTCAACTTTTACACCAGAGGTTCCAATATCTCATCCTTTATTCAAATGGAAGGGAATTCTTGCGGTAAAAAACAGTCAAGAGAATTTCATCTTATCATTCAACTATTAAGAATTTTGACAGAATGGTTAAAGCTTTCGCGGCTGAGGTTTTCAGTATCACTACTTCTGTTCGGGTTTGGAGTCCGTTGTTTTTTAAATATAAATATGCTTTACGAAGTCTTAATACCCAGTCGTGGGAGTCAAACTCAATATGTATGAGCCTCTAAAGAAGCTAGCCACTCGCTCCAGCGAAACCTAGGGAAGAAATTCCAAAAAACGACGACCTTCACACCCGAACAAAAGTAGTGATATTTATAAGAATTTTATTGGTTAGATTTTATAAGGAACTATTCACTTCCCTCTTACTTTCCGTCAATTTATTGCATTCCTTTCTCACGAGACCACAATAATATATTACTTATATCGTTATTGAATCTAAACAGGCGTTTTGAATTGAAGTCGATGCCTACTTTGAAAGATAGAAATAGCTTTATTCAGAGAATTGCAATCCACAAAATAATGAATATAAAGAGCCTGCAATTAAATGAACAGTCGTCTCGGTATATGTCTTCATAAAACAAGAACAAAAGGTATAATTGACAAATACAACATATTAAAATTGAATATTTGAAATATTGCAGGTCAAAAATTCCTCCATGGTATAAGGTTCTATTTTTAAAATAAGTTCCATTGTTAAGTGTTTGAATTTTTTAAAACGTGTTTCGGTTTTGATGTTTGTTGGCAATTTATTGAAGAACTTGGTACACGATATTTCACCAATAAAGAGTCAATGGCAGTGAGTTCCATGAATCAACAAGAACAGTTTATATTGAAAATATCATTTAATAATCCCACGATAATTAAAACTAAAAAATGTACAGAGAATACCGCCTGACTGGAAATATGAACTTGAAAACAAGGATAAACGAATTCAACAAGAGCATCCAAACCACGATTAAACAGTTCAGAGCGCATCATTGGATTAAAGCCTGCCAGGACATCAACGAGCTGAAAGGTAGGTATTACTACCAAAAAATTAATCACCTCTCCAAGTACAAGAAAAGACAAAATATTCCCAACCTAGAAATTAATGGAACGGAGTACACCACCAATCAAGAGAAAGCTCAAATATTTGGAGACTATTTCGAAAATGTCTATAAGATTACTACCAACCCTATACCTTCTGTCAACAGCAAGCAAACATAGTAGAAGAATGGTATGACAGGTACTTCGATTTCGACAATGGGGTGGGTCAGCGGAGGGTTTTGAACATTGAGGAAGAAATTTACTTTGATTTGTTATCTAAACAAAGACTTTCTGCTGCTGGCCACGATGATGTCCCATGGTGCATTTTAAAATGGCTGGACTATGACGTTCATTTATTCATCATCAAAATGTACGAATTCTGCCTTAACAACAGTCACTTCCCCAACGAATGGAAGATAGGACAAATCATCGTTATTCCCAAAGCAAACGGTGATCTCAATAAGGAAATCAAAAACTACCGTCCCATCACACTACTTCCAACTTTGGGAAAACTATTTGAAAAAATCTTGAAAAATCTCCTCCTTCTCGAAGTCAAGAACCATATTCCTATTCATCAGTTTGGTTTCAAGGAAAAATGCTCTACCGTTCACCCCTTAACGATTTTAACATCCAATATCCAATCTGCCAAGCTCCTGAATTTGAAAACAGCTGCTGTCTTCCTCGACATTCAGAAGGCATTTGATAGTGTGTGGCACAAAGGTTTACTCTTCAGAATGCAAAGCCTTCATATTTCACTTCCTCTTTTACTGATCATTAAAGAATTCCTAGAAAACAGATCCTTGCAAATCAAGATTAATATGAATTTTTCAAATATTTTCCATCCCCAGCAAGGTGTTCCCCAAGGTTCCCCTCTATCCCCGCTGTTGTACAACATTTACAGTTGCCATATTCCCATTCACCCAAATCTCGAACATTCCAAAACGTATCTATTGCAATACGCAGATGACACGGCCTTGATATCTCACGATTCCAGTGTCCAAAAAGTGATGCACAACTTGCAGACTGGAATTGACCACATGACCAACTGGTTCTGCAAATGGAGAATCCAAATTAACCCCGATAAATCCCAATTCATAATTTTCAATCATCGCATCTCCGCAGGATCACCTGCCCTTCGAATTCACAATAAAAACCTACGCCCCCTCCCGTCAGTGAAGTATTTAGGAATAACTTTCGACCAGAAGCTCAACTTCAACACACACACTCAGTCTTTGAAGAAGAGGACGACAGCAAGAGCGAAACACTTTCGTGCACTCACATATAAAAATCAAGGAATCTCCCTAAGAAATGCTGCCAAAATCTACAAGAGCATTTGTAGACCTCTCCTAGAATATGGACACCCCCTTTTTCTGAATCTGAGAACCCCTGCCAGGAACAACTTGGAAATTTCGGAAAGAAGTGCCTTACGAACAATTACAAGAATAAGACATCCAAGGAATATTCTTCATAACCCCCCCAATGCTCTGCTCTACTCCCTCACCAACATCACTCCTATATCAACTAGACTCCAAGAATTGTCCAGCAAATTTGCAAAGAAACCCGATAACCTAGACATCATACAACCCGCTATACTACAAAGACCTCAAAATCATGTTTCCAAATTCCAACACCCCAGAAGAACTTTATGGGAATGTCTTAACGATATTGCAGATGCCGCTGGATAGGGTGAAAACTGCCGTGGATGAAGACCCATTTGAACTTTTTTTTTTTCATTCATTTTGAACTGTACATTTTCAACACATTTACATATATTATACTCTTTCAAACAATTATTGTAAAACAATAGGCTGAAGGACTTCGGTCGATGGCCTGTTGGGTGCTTGCGCTCAATAAATAACGTTATTTATTTATTTATTTATTTATTTTAAAACTAGTTCCCATTTTCAGACCTTTAACAAAGTCAATTGATAGTAATATGAGTAAAGTCTACTTAGAATTGCCTAGTGATTCGAGGAGTTTGTATCACAACCAACGAAGTCCAACACCAGTGCATTGGGACTGCAAAAGTGTATTGGAACCCAAGATTAAGACTTGTTCCCAGTTTTATAGTACAGGTATACTGACTTCACTCACATCAACTCAAATATAAATAACAAATATGCATTGAATAATATTTTGTTTGATTTCCGTCAATGCTCACTAAGTTTTTTTTCAGATTCACTTTTGTATAATAGCTATCCCTCTGGTAATATATCAGATGCTGAAAGCTGTTTTCAGATGCAATGTAGCCAAATTTTCATTGGAATGGTAACAATGCAATATCAAGCCTTGACCGATATGGTGAGAACTTGCAGATAATCCTAGAAAAACAGAATTGAAACTTCAATTTCAGTTATCTAGTAATTATATATTTATAATAATAATGATAATAATAACATTTATTATAATGTTTAACAAATGCTTTAAGTATTTGAATCATGCGTAAGCATATCTCTTTGGATCTGAATGAAAAAGCATGTCTACTGTACAATCGAAATTTTATATAGCATATTTAGGAAATTTTTCTGAGTTATTATATTGTCCAAATGTTTGAAGCTATTGAATATGGAGTAAATTTTTTCATAACTATGTCTAATTGAAAAAAAAAATTCAGCCAATGATTTATAAATTTATAAATGTTTAGTTTTTTAAAACTCTCATTTCTCAATATGTTTCCTTTTTTTCTATATGTTCTCAATCTGAATTCCATAAGCATCTATAATACTGACAAGCTTTCGGTGGTTCATAATATGTTGAATGCTTTTGTAATGGGAGGATAAAATCTTTTTTACATTCACGGTTTTGTTGCTGACTCTCATCATTATAGGGAACAAAAACAAAATTTAATTTTAAACATTGTTGCAGGTCCAATTGATAGAACAATTGGAAAGAGCTTGTATTAGATTTGTTCATTTCAGTAAGGAAAATGAACTGAGGTCGAGAGTATTTAGTGAGAAAATGGGCTTGGAAAGTGGTTGGAATTGTCATATTTCGTTATTGAGTGAAAGAAATAGGTAAGAGCTTGTAAAGTAATAAAAAATTAAATTTTTCCTGTGCATGAAAAATTTCTGGTTTCTAGTTTCGAATAACATTCATTGCAAATGATCACTATATAAACAATTGGTTTTGACATCATTTTATTTCAAATACATCAAGTGTAAACTCTGCAGATCGGTGGACTGTGGCATTCAAATAGTATATAAAATTTGAACCTCTGGCATCAAGATGAACAAAAACCATGGTGCGTTGACCGATATGCTTTTGTTTAGCCAATTCCTCTCGACCTCAGAAATCGAAGGGTAAACTTAAATTTTTTGACGGTAGGTGGTGTTGAGGTGGTGATACAAATGCGATTTTCTAAAAGGTACATTTTCATTGAGGCAGCAGTTTACGAGTGATTTTCGATACCGGCGGTCTCATTGGATAAGCTATTGCGGGATCTTTCTTTCACCAATAAAATTATCAGTATGCAAAATACGTTAGGTCAAGTTCGTCTAATAAAAAGCTATTAATTTTTTTGAAATGTTTGACAGTTCGATTTGAATTCGAATGCATTTGAAAGTTCCTTTAATATTCAGAGTCTTGTACCTAGTTCTTGTTTCTTTCCACGTTTTTCTTGTTTATATTATTTTTAAGTGTTTATCGTTGCTGTTCTTGTATTTGTTAGATTTTATAGTGATAGTTAGATGTATTATGAACCTATTACAAAGCTCAAAATAAAACGCTCGTGTAACGTGTAGGTATTACTTATCCCTCATATCATCGGCTCGTAATCAAATTAAAATTGCATTTTTTTTACACTATGAAGAAAAAAGTACTTACCTATTTTCGGTTCCTTCATAAAGTAGAAAGATAAGATATCAATACTTTCCAGTTTCACTCACAACTATTGTTTCGGAAGATTTAAAATCACATCACAATCACTGAGTTTTTGATTTATTTTTCATCAAATTGAAAGCAAAAGGAATACCTAATAATCAGTCAAAATGTGATGACTACATAATTTCTAGCATTTCGCGGTAAAGCAAGAAATTGCATGCAAAATATGAGAACATGAAATAAACATAACCTATAAATCTATAAATAATCGAATGGCCGTCGAGCAGACGGATATCATGGCATCACAGAATAAACTAAAATCAAGTAAGGTGCGCCTCTGCTGGCAAACTCTCGAAGACATCTCTTCAGTTAAAAATGATCAAAATCAAGAAAGCGAAAAGTCGAGAAAATTTGCTTACAATCTATTAGGTATTAGTCAACACATCAGGGTTTTTATTCATCTTGTCTGGCATGAAATGAATCTAATGAACCGAATTAGTGTCTGTGTGATTTATTTAGATTGGTTTAGGTTTGAAAAAATGGGTTATGGTTGAACCTGTGGCATCCAAGGAATCGAATTAGTGTTTGCGTGATTTATTTAGATTGGTTTAGATTTGAAAAAATAGGTTGAGGGTGGGATGTAGATCACAGTATATGAGCTATAGTTTTAGTTTATTGCATCCTGCAAGGCGAATGACAAAAAAGTTGAGAGACATACAATCCTAACAATAATATATTTTCTATCGAAATTAACTATCAATCGAAAAATATTTATTTTCAATTTTTGAATAGAGCATATCGAAATCAGTGGGTGTATATAAAAGAAGTATTTCAGGAAATAATATGACTGAACATTTTCTAAAAACTCTTTGCACTCGAAAAAGACTTTGGGATGAATAAAAGTTTAGAGACGAGCCCTAGCAAGTAACATATTTTGTTGAGGGCTTCAAAAAAAATAGACTAGCAATATTTGTTAGCATACCAAAATTTTACCGAATTGTACACGAAATTATTTCTTTAAAAAACTTTCCTTGTCAATTCAATTACGACAAGAAAATATTGTCGATTGGTATACAAAACACACTCATTCTGAAAGCTCGAGAGTTTTATTTAGTAGGCATCTAATGTTTGAAGTGTCAGTGAATCGGTTTAACAAATTTCAGACACAACTGAATGTCAACTCCGACTGTAATTTGTATGAAGGGTTGTTTCAATTAATGATATATTTTACCATAAAGGCAATGGGGGGCTGTCCCCCCTGTCCACAGGTATGGGTGCCCTTAAATTCAAGTAGTTGAATTTCGAAATCTTTATTTCAACTTGAATGGCGTCATATAGAAAGCGCCTTTTTAGATAATGGCTACCACAAGGCCGCAATTAACGTAGCCTTACGGTCCAAATAGGGGGTTCAATGGAACAGCCCTGAACCAGCCGTCATCTGGAGAAACATGGGGTGAGAGCCATTTTCAGGCCTACGAGAAAACTTCAGGAAAGCCTAAGGTCTGCAAAAGACCCACGAGATCCATTATCTACTCCGGGAGTGTAACGAATACCGTGCAATTGTGGTCCTGTCTATATCGGAACCACAAAAAAGAGCATAAAAACAAGGTTAACGGAACACAAAGGACCCCGCACTAATCTTATGGAAAACCGGTTTCGGTGAAAATCGCTGAAATTTCAATATGATGTCGCCCATGCCATCCTGAATAAAAGTTATCATTGCGCCAACTCTCTGAATGCCCGCGTTTGGATTCTACAGGGGGTCAAAGTTCGATATTTTGACGATTTTTCAAAAAATCCGGAATTTCATTTTCATTGTATCGATCTGAATTTTTATAATGGAATAGTCCACAATATGTGCATCAAAAAGTTCAAATGACAAAAGTTTCTAGAATCAAAACTGGCGGGTATACAGAGGGTTGAACTTTGTTTTTGGTAATTTTTATCGAACTTTTTTTGAGAAAATATTCGTTTTCCTGCAGATCCATGTGCAATTGATGTTACTTACAGTACATAAGAGGGCGATCATATTTTGCATTTGAACTAACCATCCAACTTTAAATATTTGAAAGGTACGGGGCGATCAAAAATATATTTTCAATTTCGGAAAAATGTATCCCTTTGTATAGTCAGCTTTCACCAATATATTCAGCTGATTTTTTGAAACTATGTAGCTAACATACATACAAATGTGTCAACGTCTGTGCTCATTAATCTGAATCCAAATAAAGTTGCGGCGATGGTCCAAAAAATATGGAGAAGGGATGTTTCGGAATAATTTAGAAATGATTTCTAAAATCGTCCGTGAATTTCTTTTATTTTCTGATATAATGTAGATGAGTTATTATTGATCAAAAAGTTCTACAGTGCCTACCACGCAAATGCCACGGTTTGAATTATACAGGGTTTTGAAGTATAGTATTTCCTTGATTTCTGGAATAATCAATAATTTCTTTGTAACGGAAAATAATATTGTTTACTAGACAAACTTCGAAACATTTCAATGACCAAATTATCTGAAATGAGAATTTATGAATATACAAAGGTTGGTCCAAAAAAAAATTTTTTTTTCAAAAATTTAAGTATCCGTTTGCTATTCATATTTTTTTATATATTCAGAAACTCTATTAGGACCAGGACCACCTTGTCTCCACCCGATGTTTTAGGAAAATCCAGTATGAAAACAATATATTCTCGAGAAAGATCGTGTGCGGAAGAACAAGTAGAGAGAAATGAGATGATTTGGTTTATATTCAGGTCTTCGCAACTGCCATTGTCTTCAAAAAATTGTGACCGCAACTGACAGATATATGAAATATGAATTAAAGTAAGTACATAACATGAATTCAGCACGATTCCAAGCATATGGGCTGATTCAGAGAAAACAGAAATGATGATAGTACTACAACAGCTACTGAACTGAGTCGAATCAATTCAGCAAGTACATTTTTTCCATGAAGACAGCCTTTCGGACGATTTATATTTCGTTTTCCGAAACGAGTTATACCGGTTTCGGGGTTTTGCCCCTCATCAGTGTAGGGTAGGTCTTATATAGATATCACTGAATAGAGCATGCGACATTCTGAAATAATTGGGAAAATCTTCCATTACAATGATTGAATCTGCAGTTAATTCAATTGCAATGAAGAATGAGGATGCAAGTGATTTTTATCGCAATAAAGAATTAGACTTCAGACGAAATGTCATGCATCCAAATTGACCACCTACATACCGGTCTTGGGTTTTTTGAGATGTTATTCAAATAAATTGTGAGGAGTTTATTCACCGGCATGACTGTCATCGTTTCACTACCCAACTATTTCAAGCGCACCATCAGGAACCATTTGTTGTGGTCTATTTGCCGTGTCCATTACTGAGTTTAGTAGGGAACTTGAGGGGTATCGACTGTTGGGGTCATGTCGAGCATGACCAAGATACCATAGAACACTGGCAACATGCGCACATGTTCCTAAAGTTCTGGCGCCGGTTTCACAAGTACAAAAATATCCTAATATGGGCTCGTTTGGTTCATCAGGTTCTTCTCCATCATTATATTTGATCCACAGTTGATATTTAGTGGCATTTCTGAACCTCGAAAAAACCCTGACTCTCATGAATCCAGGTTCCTCTTCGAAAATATCGACCTGAAACTCTTCATTTTCTTCCCTTTGCAATTTATCCTGTATATACGAAGGTGAAAGTTTAACTTGGTATATACCTACGGTCAAATCTCTTAGATATTCTATCGTAAGGCGAGGAAAGTTTGGAATCAGGTTTCCATTCATACGGACCCATTGACCATTTCTCAGATGAAGATTGTCCACTTCCACTCGAGCCTGGACGACATTTACCTCCTGTGATTTTCGTAACAATTATTCTTGTGCCAGCTGAGCATTGGCACCTCTCATTGAGACTGGGGGGTGGAAGCTGTTGATGAGTGCACCAGCGATTTGATATAGATCGCTAAGATTGTGTACGTGTGGCATTTCGATCGTTTTATCAAAAAACTTAAACATGCTTTTTAAATGTCCATTTCTTGCTTCAACTATCCATCTAGTTTTCGTCACTAATCGAGATTTATTTGCTTCCTCGGTGGAAAGCTGTTGTTGCCCTCGTGGAACAATCGCGGGCATTTCATATTGTATTTCTCGAGAATATATTGTTTTCATACTGGATTTTCCTAAAACATCGGGTGGAGACAAGGTGGTCCTGGTCCTAATAGAGTTTCTGAATATATAAAAAATATGAATAGTAAACGGATACTTATATTTTTGAAAAAAAAATTTTTTTTTGGACCAACCTTTGTATATTCATAAATTCTCATTTCAGATAATTTGGTCATTGAAATGTTTCGAAGTTTGTCTAGTAAACAATATTATTTTCCGTTACAAAGAAATTATTGATTATTCCAGAAATCAAGGAAATACTATACTTCAAAACCCTGTATAATTCAAACCGTGGCATTCGCGTGGTAGGCACTGTAGAACTTTTTGATCAATAATAACTCATCTACATTATATCAGAAAATAAAAGAAATTCACGGACGATTTTAGAAATCATTTCTAAATTATTCCGAAACATCCCTTCTCCATATTTTTTGGACCATCGCCGCAACTTTATTTGGATTCAGATTAATGAGCACAGACGTTGACACATTTGTATGTATGTTAGCTACATAGTTTCATAAAATCAGCTGAATATATTGGTGAAAGCTGACTATACAAAGGGATACATTTTTCCGAAATTGAAAATATATTTTTGATCGCCCCGTACCTTTCAAATATTTAAAGTTGGATGGTTAGTTCAAATGCAAAATATGATCGCCCTCTTATGTACTGTAAGTAACATCAATTGCACATGGATCTGCAGGAAAACGAATATTTTCTCAAAAAAAGTTCGATAAAAATTACCAAAAACAAAGTTCAACCCTCTGTATACCCGCCAGTTTTGATTCTAGAAACTTTTGTCATTTGAACTTTTTGATGCACATATTGTGGACTATTCCATTATAAAAATTCAGATCGATACAATGAAAATGAAATTCCGGATTTTTTGAAAAATCGTCAAAATATCGAACTTTGACCCCCTGTAGAATCCAAACGCGGGCATTCAGAGAGTTGGCGCAATGATAACTTTTATTCAGGATGGCATGGGCGACATCATATTGAAATTTCAGCGATTTTCACCGAAATCGGTTTTCCATAAGATTAGTGCGGGGTCCTTTGTCGATATGACCTTACACAGAAATCGTCAGAGGTTGAACACAGTGAACACGCTCTGCTGGAGGATCCTTATATTGATTTCGACAGAACGCAAGTTAATTTTGTAAGTTTCTTTTTCAATGAATATCCCAGGTTCAGAGGAAAACTTTCAGAAGCTCATTTAAGAGCTTGTGCGAGCAGGATATACCCGGAACCTACAGTTTATGAAGTGAAATCCAAATCACTTTGGCCCCGTGACTGGACGGCAAGTACCGAATTCAAAAAATTCTGTTACTTCCAGGATTCGAACCTGGGTCGTCTTAACAACATGCATGCCAGCGGTTCAAAATACACAAACTCTTCCAATGAGAGAGGAGACGGTTCCTAAACATTAGTTAGGGATAAATGTCGGTCCAATTCTGGGTCCGATAAATAGAGATTCGTCTGCCAAACTTGCAGACCACGGCTCGGAAGCCCGGAAAAATCTAACAATTCATTAGTTACCACCGGCCTTGAAAGTTTACAATCTTAGGTCAATTTGGAATATACTTTTTCAAGTTCAACGATGGAAAAAAGTTTTGGTGTTTCGAAAATACCTTTGACAAATTTTCTGATTTATTATTGCATGTGTACGATGTTTCTTTCTGGAAGGCAATTATGATTATTTTATCAATTTTCGTGAATATCAACTCATTTTCTTTTGCAAATTCACCTCCCAATGCAATTATTTTTCATATAAAATATCATTATATATTTGAATATTACCGATTAAATAAGATAGGTATTTTTTTATACCTAGACGGCTTCATAAAATAGAATACTTCAAAAAACTTGAATGAAAGCCCATATCTTTGCTAATCTCCCAATGTTAATTCCTCTGGAAGTCGGGAGACATTTGACATAAGTTATTTCATGGTTGCCTTTTCCATAGCATTAGTTTTTATCGTGATTCGCTGGAAAATCTGTCAAAATAACATTTGTTTTCCAGCTAATACGAGATAACAAAGGGAGCATTGAAAACTATCAACCCTCTCTATCATCGAAGCAAAGCAATATATAAAAAATCGCCAATGAAAGTCAATTTTTCTATCGTTGGAACAACATTAGTCGAAGATACACAATTAGAAAGTGTATTACCAAAACACCAAACTGATATTATTTGTCTCGACGCGCGTTTCGCTTACAAGTAGCATCTTCAGTATCAGTTATATTCTCCTGAAGATGCCAACATTGTTAGCAAGACGCTCGTCGAGTTTCAACCTCCCTCCTGAATCTCAAATGAGAAATAAAAACAGCATGATTATGCAGTATGAAGTAACTCGACGAGCAAAAAAAATTAATGATCGGGAACCTTTGTTTTATATACATTGTTTCAATTATAAAGAGGATATTCAGTTTTCAATGTTCCGCTCAGTGGATTCATTCTGATGCTCTTTCTGCTTAACTAACCCTTTGAACGTTCTGTGTTTTCAATGTGATTTTCACGGAATAATCATCAGAAGGGAAAGTGGTGGACAAGTGGAATGTAATAGTCCTACGAGAGATAGACAAAGATGTTTATCACACGGCTTAAGGAAGATACCTAACTCACCTACTTTCGATGACAAACTATATCTGCTTGATAGGTATTGAATATCTACCTTCTTACACAACAAAACTTGGTAGTAGGCCATAAAATAATTTTGTAAATTTCTAGATGCTTTGCATAAAAATGAGATTAGTTTATATCATACTGTATTTTCAATTACACTTAAAGTGTCGAATTAGTGCCATATATTTCGTAAATTGCTTATTTTCAGTTTTCCATTCAGATTAAAATAGATAAAGTTCCTACATAATGTGGAATTCCAATACAAGTTCCACAAGAGTTATCAGTCAATCGATCAATCAATATATTATTTAAAATTTAATATGCAAATCATTCTCAAAAGTTGGTCAAATTTATAAAATTAATCCAAATCAATCTCATTCTTTAGGTTTGTATGCTAGTATAAACTAATCTTATTAATTATAATTTTTCTTCAGGCTTTTTGGAATATATGTTGCGTAACTAATATTTCATTATTAACAGAAGATGAAAATGTTTCTTGTTTCATAATTTTCAAGTCAAATGGTCATTCTTCATCCATTTTTTTAGAGGCTGATAAAAACTTTTTTTTTGGAGTTTTGAATAATATTCACCAAGAAGGTCATTCGACCAGAGGACTACAGCTTGATATCTGGTGCAGATGGTGTTAACCTCTGGGCAAAACGGCATCTGCACCAGATCCAAACTTTTGTTTGTTAGAATCAGACCGTTCGAAATGTTTTATATTCGCAAGTCCATCCGAGTGTCACTGAGGAGACTATGGCGGGTATGAAAGCCAGCTGTCTGGCATTGGATTTGTAAATGCAATCATTGTGAACACGGAAAATATTACTAAAGCTCAATAATTTAATTATGATCATATTTTTTGAAGACCTGTTGAATCTATTCATTATTTATATTGTTTCCCCATCCAGATAGGCAATGTAAAACACTCCTTAAAGCAAGAGATACTGAAGGAGTATTCTTCAACAACTTAAACTGTAGGGTTTGGCTTGCTTTTATGAAAGATATGAAATATAATTCGTATCGATGATGTGAATATAAAACCAAAATGATGATAAGTCCAGTCTCTCGTGTTGAGGAATTTAAAATCTCACCACATTTTACTATTCATATTAGTAGAGCTCTAGAAAATTGCTTCATGTCATGTGTCCCATCACAAACGACCAATTACATTTCGATAAAGAGCAACTAAAGTAGTAATCCACAGATTTTTTCTTAATTTTCTTGACTTTCACGTTGTGAATATAAAAAAATTATAATTACAATATATCTTTGTAGTATTGATGACACCAAACATATTTTTAATGCATCTTCTGAAAGAAGTGGGCTTTTGAAACTCATTCTGGTTTTTCATTCATGTGGATACAGTCCAGTGAACTGGTTAATTTGTGTTCTTAACATGAACGTGATGCAGATCTCACTGGGAACATTATGCAAAACTATGATTTTCATATTTGATCTTCGAAGAAAGTCACCTTACCGAAAACAACTATCCCATATTTTTGTTGAATTCACAAATTAATCCAACAGTGTGAACAAGTGTGTATCAACAAGTACATATACCGCACTAGGAAACATTAAAATTGAGATAATAGGGAAAATGCATGATTTTTTGGTATGTCAATCATTTTCATCTTTATAGCGTAGAACAAATTTGAATAGGGATGGGAATATTCAAAGTGAAATTTTTAATACTAAATGAATTGGCGTCATTCAGACTTTACCCTGCAGCTTGTGCTTTGGAAGACATCATAGGAAATGTTCTGTGTTTTTTTACTGTAAGCCTATAGACCTTGAAAGAAGCCGATGTGCCAAAACACCCGATAAAGTGTTTTCCCTCGTATGAGAACGTTCGGAAACAGTGTTATAAGATATCGTGTTTATATTGTTGTAAAGACCATTTCAATGTAAGTGTGCTACTTATATGCAGCTCAATATAAATTAGTCTGATGTGAGTTTTGCAGTAACTATTGTGCAATAGTTAGATATTTCGTTATAATATAAAATTCAATCTAACCGATATCGATTTCTTATAAACATCAACTCACTTCATATTTATCTGATGTTTACAATTAAAACTAAAATAATTTCAACTAAACTGAGTTTGTTACAAAATAGCCTTCGTTATTCTTGAACTGATTTTACGGACCAGTTGTATTCACGATTATTGAAACCACAACCAAACTTGGTTGGAAGGAAATAAATGAGAAACGGATTCAATTATGTCCTCTAACGAAACCCAGTAAAGTTCAATCATAAAAAAACAACTGGGTTCTCAGCCTAAATGTGTTTTCCTCTCAATTTTTTTTTTCATATTCATACTGAATAATTCTGAATATATTTTTTTCCATTGCCCTGTGTGAATCTTTAATAATATTAGTACGAATGAATATCTCAATTAAATCTCAACCTGCCGTTTCAATAGGAGTCCCACAGGGTTCAACCTTGGCTCCACTTTTTTTTATTCTGTGTATCTTCCCAAAAAACAATAATCTATGCAGATGACACATCAAATAATAGCAGAAAATGAACTATCTGTTTCTGTTCAGACTGCAAATACATCGGCTGATGAATTTTCATAATGGTGTACAAATAATGGTCTACTAGTCAATGGTAATAAAAAAAATTTCATGAATTATGAACAAAAAACATCTCCTTATACCACTGTCCCCCAATAAAAATAAATAATAGATCTATAGAGCAGGTAGGCCAATATAAGTATCTGGGTTTGATAATCGACAAAAAATTAACCTGGGAAAAACACTCTTGACTATTTGACTTCCAAATTAAGTAGTGTTTGCTTTGTACTCAGGCAGCTACGTGGAACAGTATCTCATCAAGTGCTCAAGTTGGCCTATTTTGGACTTGTACAGTCTAATTTATCCTATGGATTAACCTTTTGGGGAAATTCGGCACACTCTATAAAAGTATTCAAAATGCAAAAAAGAAGAATTAGATATATTGCTGGCTTACACCACAGAAAATCATGTAAGAACATTTTGAAAAATTTGGGTATATTGACACTACCATCACTCTATATATTATTATTAATTTTAAATGTCAAAAAAAAATTATCCCTCTTCACAAAACAAAATATGATACACGCATACAACACCCGTCGGTGTAATGAACTGAGGCTGCCCTATTCACGGTTGAACATCGGGCAGGACTCTGCAAGCTATCAAGGTATCATCTGTTATAACAAAGCAACAAAAATATTGGGAAATGTAGACAATTTTAATAGATTTAGGACACTTTTTTCAAACTATTTTTTATCAAATGCATTTTATTCTGTCGAGGAATTTGTAAACGTTGAACATTTAAAATTGTCATCTTCAGATCTTATTATTTAACCTTGAATCTATTGGAGTTTTATTTTATCGTTACAAGTTTATTCTTTTATCATCAACTATAGTAGTATATTATGCAACGATCGTGTAATGATGGTTATTAATATATGAGCATAAACCGGGATACGAAACGAGCCTAAGGTGAGTTTCGTATGGTTTATGCGAGTGTATTAATAACCATTACATGGGCGTTGCATACGCTATTTTATCTACACCCGATAAATAGTGAAGAACTACAAATATTATATTTATATTTGTATTGCACACAATAATACTAATTTAACGAATTTCTTTGAAAAATTTCACAGAATTGTAATTCATAGTATGACTTCGAGAAATAAAACGATGAGATATGAAAAGAAGATCAAAAATCAAAGAAAAAAAAGATTACTCGTGACCGGAATCGAACCAATGTCTCCTCCAGCTAGAATAATCAATGTCAGCGCCACTGACGGCTCGGCTACGGAGAGCCCACAAAATTTGGTGAAAAAATAAGTAATAAATCATGCATTTGTCAAATGAAAAATTTAATCATTCTAACTGTATTTCTGTCGGTGAAGGTGTCGAAGGTGATTCTCCCATATCGCTGGTATCAGACATTTTGTTATGATTATCGAAGTTTGGCTATATTCTTCAAAAGTTCAATACCTATACCGATTTTGACTTGACAAATGTCAAATGCAGAGCATGCAAATCATGCTTGATTGAAAAATAATGGGTTTCTATTGGTTGAAAATCTGTATCGTAATGAAAAATCTGTATCTTAATGGATTTCATTATAAAACGGGTTGTGGGCATATAAGTGTATTATTAGAGTACGGGTGTAGATAAAAGGAATTTATACAACATATTTAACATTGTCAGCTTTCAGATTTTATCTCTACAATTTTATTATTTTATTTTTAAATCAACTATATTCAACTGTTTTTGAATAGTCTGATAAAATGTTATATATTATGTGTGTAATATTTTTAATGACGAGTAAATTCTATTCTATACAATTTACTACTTTCTACGGCTACTAATAACACAAAACTGTTGTTGATTGATCAATGACTTCTTTGTGTTACAGTACACAATAAATCGAGTCTCCCATAGAATGTCGAATTTCAAGTAATGACAGCTCTATTTACTCATTTAATTGTACCTAAATGGAAATTTTGAATGACATCAATTTTGAAGTTCATGTTATTTGTTAAAACATTTCGCTATTATCTTTTATATTCGTAAAAAAAGTATGGAATGCTTATTTCCTTCTCGTATGCTAGTGGGAAATGACTATAATTCCTTGTTTGTTGAACAATATACTATTGTAGTGCTTTAGTTTTCACAACTCCGGTATTTCTACTATAGTAGAGACAATACGGCATAAATATGCGGGTATGTTTTCGGTGGATGACTCTTCGAATTCCTCATTCGTTTTTTGATAACACGATCCCTTCAGCAATTTAGAATCGTCAAGGACCATGAGCTTCTCGGCACCGAGCGCCATCAACATGGAATATTCCGTCGTCAAATTCGATACGGAGGTGGAGAAATTCAACAACGGCGGAAAGAAGCAGAGCGACCGGAGCGTAGGAAACGAATCTGGGCTGAGCGAGGATAGCGTTCCTCTGAACGCCGAAAGCGGCACTCACGAATGGCAATCGTTGAGTAATCTCACGGAAAGCACCGAGCAGAGCGCGCCGATCAATTTCGATATGAGCAACAGGGTAGGCAATGTAGGCCGTCGGTCTGCTGCCAAAATACTCCGGTAGAGGAAGTAAAAACTGGCTGGAATAATTCGAGACCAATTGCAGATACTTGGAGTAACTTGAATTTTGTTAAGAAAGGTGACCAGTATCCGAGTAAAGAACTTCCGTCACTGGGATAAAGCGCGGGGGGTGGGGGGGTGGAACTCATTGGGGGGGGGTTAAAAAAAAATGAAACCAATCGATAAATTATCATTTTTTAACATAAAAACAGTGATTGAAATTTAGCATAAAAATGCACCCCTTTCGAGTGATAGCCCAAGGAAAAGTGTGATTTTTGCAAAAAAAAATTAAAAGTTTTTAAAGTTTTTTTAAATTTACTGAAAATCTGTTAGTATTACAAAACAAATTATATATTACTTATATGAAGTATTTCAGTTGACAAATAAAGTGGTTTTTGTTTTATTTTTGTACGATTGATATTAAAGGAGATATGACATGGCAAAAATGGTTGCTTAACGAAAAATGAAGAAACCGGATCGTTCTGGCGTGAATATCTCGAAAAATATAACTTTTACAAAAAAAATGATTCCCATCATTTTGTAAGATGACAAAATCGGGAAAATTTTGAGACCAACCAGAACCGTTCAAAATGAGAAGAAAAAAGTTATGGGCAAAATAATTTTTTTTTAATTTTTAATGCCAATTTTTTAGCGCCATATGGTGCTAAGGTGCTTGAAAAAAAAAAAACTTCTGTTGAAAAGTCAGAACACTTCGTCCTAAATATGTCCAGCCATTTTTGGCCCTATCGGGTAATTATTGTTTATGTTTTGGCCTGCTAAAGTTAGGTAAAATCGTGTATTTTTTAAAACATTTTCAGTTTTTGGCCAGCAGCGTGAACATTATTTATTTTAAACAGCCAAATTTTTCAGCATTTATTCCAAGATAGTTGTATTTCAATTTTTTGTTATAATTTTTCATCTGTAAGCAAATTTGTCCGTTTAAAATCGCTTATTTTATGTTTATAACGGTTGATGCTCTTTTTTGTCGGGCGAAATAAGGAAAAGTTGGCCCATCCAATTCAAATGTTGCATATGACATGAAATTTCGACGATAACCTTAGCTTTAAAATGGTTCCTGGTACAACTCGTTATCATTAGCCAAAAAAAAAATTATGGCCAAAAAACCTTTTTTTTCCATCAATCACATAAAATGTTTATAGTTAATCCATTGGGACCCTCTATTTATAAGTTTTATGGACATTTTGGAGCTTTGCCCAGTAACCAAACTTGTTTACTCGGATACTTGACACCTTTTTTGACAAATTCCAAAAAAATTTAAGTTGATCTGAGTGGTCTCGAATTAGTCCTTCATTTTACTAAAAAATTTACTTCCTTTACTGGAGTAAAAAGTAGAAACATTATTTCAGCATGTATGTCCTCGAAGATATGGGTGAATGAACATAATAATTTATTCGGCCATTGGGGTACAAAGCGTGCAAATGGTAGGTCACATAAATATGAATGTAGATGAAAAAATTGTCAAGTTACAATAAAAATACATACTACATGTACATACATAAAAAACATTAATGAAAAGGGCTACTTCATGCAGACCAAGTTTACACGCTTTGAAAGATATATTGATGGTACAGACAGAAGCTAAATTTTATAAATGTCGGTTTGTAACATTCTTGATATTCGAAACTCTGAACCAGATATTAGTCTCAAATTTTGTTTTTGTGCTAGGAACACTATATTGAAATCTCTACCACATTTCCAGGACGTGATGTTGAGAGAAATGTGACATTAGGCTAGTGTATAGTAGGTTCCTAAGAGGTATTAATATGAATATTTTATGCTATGAAAAAGTAAAATTTGGTAACTATGGAACATGTCATGATAAAATTAATTAATTATAGCAATACAAACAGCGAATAAACTCGAACAATGCCAAGCATATAAAAAGAAGTACCAAATCATATGCCATCAAACAAACTTTCAAAATCATATCAATATTTAATGAAAAATCGCAATAACATTGTAGGTACCGTCGTTGTATTGAACCTTCATAATTCACACACACATTTGAAAAATTTTTATAACCACATCAATAATTAACAGAAATGACAATGGTATATGTGGCACTTTCATTTGAATATGACCTCAAATTATTATTTTACATACACCGATGTATGTGATAAATCTTATATCATACAAGTGTCGAATGACACCTTCGGAAATCGTATTTTCTTTGGCAATTATGCGTGCCATACCAAATTTCGTTGAATTTCAAAATGGCATGTGTTAATGACGTTTGGCATTCATTTCACTTCAATTGCAAACCGTCTTTTTTTTAATAATGAACAACTTTACTATCCAACCTTTATTACCAATTAATTGTACTTTTTTATTGTGTAGAATATGCATATTAACCTTAACCTTCGAGGAAATATGTTGTGGAATTATTCTACTTTTTGGCATGCAGCTGATGGTCTAATAGATCTTTTAATTTAATACATGAATAATGTTTATGTAGGGTGGGCCAACGAGAATCAAATGGGCCATTGGAAACCGTTAAGAATCATTGAGTGTTCCAAGGGTGAAACTTTTTGCGCATATATTCGTCTATCATTATAAAATTTTGAATAGGATGAAGGGTTGAGTGATACTCCATTTTTAAGGGTATGTATGTATTATGTATTTTTATGTACTTTTCCAAATTTGGTTAGCTACTTTCGTAGGTATTGTCTTTTGGATATGGATTTCTATAAAAAAATAATTTCACTTGTGATTCATTAACCCATAACATCGTTTCGTCAGATTAAATCCACTTGGAAAGCTCTCGGTAATACTGGCCTTACAACTCTTTATCCATTGTTGATAAACCAAAGAAGAGCCATAAATAACGACTCAGTCTCGAATAATCAGTTCAGATCGAAAAATGATATGACTAAACACGACATTTTCAGTTTTTATGATTCGTCAAAAACATATTTAGAAGATTTTCACAAATACCCCTCATCCTCAGCAGGAGGTCCGACGACACTTCTGGAAACATTAGCAAGAAGTTTTCCCTTGTAACAGAAATTATGGATCCTATAATTTTTTGCAAATGACGATAACTACAAAATATCTGTCTTGTTTTGTATTCATTTGTTCACCCTATACATTGCGCTCTCTAACAGATTGGCTGCAGATTTTTTTAAATTTTAATTTATTTCAACACTGTCCATCTCATTCCATGAGGATTTTTTGTTTCAAAAGACCTCTACTTCAATCCACGTGCTACTCGAATTGGGAGTTATGTGAACGTAGCATATTAAGTTAATTTAAATAATTGATTATAACATTGGCCTCAAAATTACAAATTTTGTTCAGGTCAGTGAGAGAATTATAAAAGTCTCGTTCATCCTGTTTTCGCTGGTAGAACAAAAACATTCCATATACAACATTCTCTCAAGTAAAACATGTTTCAAAACAGTTTCATACTTCTTTCTTTCGTTTGCAGTATTCCGTGTACATCGCTTCTTTGAGTTACATTGGTATGTTTCTCCCGTCTCTCAAGTAAAACATGTTTCAAAACAGTTTCATACTTCTTTCTTTCGTTTGCAGTATTCCGTGTACATCGCTTCTTTGAGTTACATTGGTATGTTTCTCCCGTCTCTCAAGTAAAACATGTTTCAAAACAGTTTCATACTTCTTTCTTTCGTTTGCAGTATTCCGTGTACATCGCTTCTTTGAGTTACATTGGTATGTTTCTCCCGTAAGTGAGTATCTTTGAGTTTGAACCTGATGAATATTCCTGTTCATTTCTTTCAAAAATGTCTTGCATGAAAACTGCTCATAGTTTGATAGCAATAGTACTGAATCCACGAAAAAGGCCGAAAACCGTTCGTGCGATCCTGTCTTTCTTTACTCTCAATGTAGTATAGAATATTGAACGAAATGCACATGACTTAAGGTGTAAGTCTTATGATTACAACTTGACATGGTAGTTGGTTCAAACATCCATTGTCTAAACTATTCAACTCCTATAAAACGAGTTTAACTACGTTTTCTTCATTTGTATTTGCATTCATCCTCTGGTGGAATACATTCCGGTTCTCCGATACCATATATTGGTTCTCTTTTAATTCCCTATTTCTCCAAATATCTCATAATCTCCCATCTTGCTGATTTTTTCGTGTATTATCAGGCGCTTTAAAAAATCAGTGAGCCTTTCCAGTGCTCCACGGCAAACAATAATGAGTTCTTACCCGCACAAAATATGTTTCTGAATACGTTCATACGAATGTATAAATGAAATGAGGTATTTTTTCCTTAGGAATATCGTAATCGACGATCGAACTTTACATTTCACATCAATATGGAAAAACGTAGACATAGTCATTAGGCATTTCTGAAGCAGTTAATCTCTTTTGGCACCGGAGACTCCTCGTCACATTGTTTTTTTGCTATCTAGTTTTTTTTATCTGAATGATACTACGATGTTTGTCGATGGGGCCAACTTGCGTTCTTTCTTTGCCAAGAAAGATTTTCTCCGAGGATTACAATCTCTGAAGATTTGAAAAGAAAATAATCCATATTTCATCTTCCTATGTTCACACGACGTTCTAGAATAGGGTTTACTTTGGTTATTTTCTCTCCTGCAAGTCATTACTTTGACCAGGTCTTCGAACTCAATTTGCAAATTTTTTTGTCGATTTTCCTTGTGTTCACTATTTGTTTCAGTGGTGAATAAATAAATGTACCCTTTATCTATATATCCGTATTGACAATAAAATCCATCTAGAATAAATGCAATAACTAGAATTTGAAAGCTTTAAAAACCCGAATTGGAAATGATTCACAAACTACTTGTCAATAAATCTTCTACAAGCTGATATTCATTTCAGGCAAAGTTACCCCGAGGAATTGACGAAATAAAACCACATATTGAGCATATCGATAATGTTCCCTTGCTCGTTTCCCTTTTCACCGATTGCACTCCAGATGTAACAAGACAGATGTTGAATATCATGCAGGAATATAAAGAAATCGTTTGTATCATGGGATCGTCAGAAAATTGCGATAATGCTGGTATATTCATGAAAGCTGATGCAAGGTACGATACATTCGATACTTTGATTACCACGTTACGATAATAAAGGTTCGAGAAGAAAGTATTTGGGACTAATTTGAATTTTATGCTTATTCCCTATTATGAAAATCGACAACTCTCTAAATTTCTGTCTAGCCATAGCGCGATCAAAAGTCAAGAGCTACATAAACGTAATAATTGATGTACAGAGTATTGTGAACAGAAATACATTCAATACCACGTCATACGTTGGGTCAAGAAAAAATTTCAGAAAGGCTGATTTTTTATTTCAATCTGTCGACTTTTGTTTCGAAATCTCAGGCCACTGAAGATGCATAAAAAAGTGGTGCGTTTACTGATATGCTTTTGTTTGGTCAAATCTTCTCGATCTGAGAAATCAAAATGTGAGCTTACATTCATTGACAGTTGGTGATGATAAAAATGCGATTTCTTAAAAGCTGCAATTCCTATCAGACGGATCCTTTCGACACCGACGGTCTCATCGGCCAATCTCTGCCGGGATTTTTCGTTTACCGAAAGAATTGTATTAAATATTCGAATCGGAATGCGTTCGGAAGATCCGATAACCTCGAATCAATATTCTAAATATTCCAGAAACAAAACTAGTATCAATTAATAATGAGTTCTCAATATTCAGTGTTTTCCATGAATCCTCTGAATTCATAATATGAAAAAAGAACAATTTAGTTAGGATTCAAGATGGCGTTGATTTCGAGAATTACGCAACAGGATTTGAAAAAATTATTGGATATTATGATGTTATACATATATGAAACATAACTTATCACTTACAAAACTGCCGTCGAACGGTATTTTATACATCTTGATGCTACTTTTGTGAGAGTGATGACGTCCTCAGGCATCATGCAATACATGACTTTTATAAGGATTTTCAATTATCTATGCAAGAATATCAATAATTTCTAGTATTTGAAGTTTGTAAACTACAGAAATAATTCATGGAATTCAAGCAGATGGTTTACTTTTTAACAATTGATTTTGGCTTCCTATAAATACTTATATAAAAGTAAAACCTCAAATGTTTAGCGAACATTCAGCGCCTGTCGCACCATATAGGCAGCTGCTTTAGATAGGCTCTATATTCCTTATATAAACGAAAAGAACGTCTATGATTGATATACACATATCAACGGACGAGTTTAGTAAACTTTTGATGCTACTTCTTTCATATAAGTTTTGTATACGTTTTCATTGACTTGTGGAAGAATGAGCCAAAAATCACTTCCTCAAGCCCATAATCAATAACTGAAAAGTGATCTGTTGTAATATAATCCTTTTTTTACAGTTCACAAACTTCAGTTGCTATCAATAATTATTATGGTTGTATATGTAAAGATCTTATTCAAAGGTGACGTAGAGAATAAAATAAAATCAAAAGTCGACCTTCTTCACGAGGAACGAAATACTGAATGTATTCCTTTCATTCGCGTCATACTGTACATTATCACTTTTACTTTCCGGATGTGTACTATATTGTAGTTTAAATTCGCATATTTGAAATGTTACCCGTTGCAGTATATCAGTTCAACCGCTCTATCCACAAGTATGCCAAAAAAGAAAAGCATACGAAAAACCTTCCGACTGTATCGGACCCACAGATCTTTCGTACGAGTTAAATTCCATCCCTTGCGCATTATCTCTCAAACGAGACGAACCGTTTTTACTCTACCGTCTGATAATGGAAGCTAGACATTTTGTTGCGTCAGTTTGGAATTCAGGTGAGTGTAGTTTCGTTATATTCCCTTTAAGTTGGTTGGATCATTTTGGAATATTTGTGTAATCAAATTGAAGCTCGAATTAATCTATTATAAAAGGCTGCCCCAATCATTTTCAAAGTAAATATAATAATTTGTTTCTGATAGATGCTAATAAACAAATCCTATTTGATCTAAGGTTGAATCTTCAAAAAAATAACTCCATATCAATTTAGGAATCTTATTACATGTAAAGAAGAAGCTACGAGATCAACTGAAAATAATTAATATCAAGTTGCAGCCAATAATGTTTCTTGAACAGTTGTGATGTATAAACTCCGTTCTTGAGATTCTAAATATAAACTAAAACTCTGTTGAAATGCACAAATAATTTGTGGTGGTTTAGCATTCATTTACTTTTTTTACTATACTGAATTCAAATTTTCAGGGCAATTTTGGCTTTGCTGCTGTGTGGCTTTGAGTTTGATGCAAGTACTATCAATTGTAATAATGTTACCAGGTCTCCTCACTACTGGCCAAGTATTGTGGTTTTCATGTATAGTAATACCGATGATTAGTATTACTCTCATGTTTAGACCACTTGATCCTGATATTATGAAAAAACCTCAGGGAAAGATTCAGGCGGTGCCCCATTGGGACGTAAGTTGATTTTATCAAATTCCTTCATAATTTTGTTGATATTCTTCGATGTTCCGCAAAAGATTAATGAATAATATTTTTTTCTCAGGTAGCGGTGTTTATTCTTTGGTGTTACGGATTGAAATTTCTAACAACTTTTCTGGTAGTTATGGTGTCTTATGTCGCAATACTCACTAGCCATTGCGATCAAATTTGTGTAGTACTTGGTAATTGTACATGTGCTTTCTATTACAATCCGGTCATATTGACCGAATCTGTTTCGATGGGAGGATGGGATGAAAACGAATGGACCCTTTTGACAGCTAGATTGATCATAAGCTTTTTAATTTTACTACATTTTGGTAAGTTTGGTCCAAAACGTTTCTTGTTATATTTTTATCCTCTTACTGTTTTACTTCTTGATTTAAGTATATGAGTCGTTACATATATTTTATGGAATAGAATTGAGTATCAGTTGCTTTTCTTTATGAAAATTGAATGGCTATTGCAATGAAATGATATCCTCACAAGTACGACTCCCGGTGATTTTTCGGTTAATTTCATAACATATTGATTGGTTGTTTTTAACGTGATGAATGGATAAAATAATTTTTTATTGTATAATTGTTTCAGTTGTGATATCCATGGGATTCATCCATAGAAACCATTTGTTATTCCAAAGATCTCCACATACAAACCTTTACTGGTTAACGACAATTTTTGTCTTGTAAGTTACTCTAAAAATAATTTTTAAAAATCCCAAAATGACTGAATTTCAGAATACTTATACAATCCGTCTACACCATTTTGATGTACAATAATATAAAGGAAACTCAAGAGGATTTCAAAGAGTTTGATATTCCCTTATGGGTAATCCTATTTGCAGCTGTATCTCCACTGCCTGTTTGTATAGTTAACGAACTAGTGAAAAAACACGAGATCAGGTGAGTACAAAATAAAACGTTATTTTTGAATGAATGGCACCTGATGATAGTGTACCTATAGAAAGAACCAAAGCCTTCGACAAAGTGAACCATGATCTGTTAATAGCCAAATTGAAAAGGTATGGATTGAGTGAACACCTCACAAAATTCTTCACATCATATCTGAAATTTCGTTGCCAATTTGTCTCCGGTGAATCCTCTCAAATATTTCAGGCAGGATCCGGAGTACCTCAAGGGTCAAATTTAGGACCATTATTATTTTCATTATTTATTAACGACTTACCAGATGAAGTAAACTCCAATTGTTTGCTATATGCTGATGACTTCAAACTATTTCGAAAAATTGAGAATGTCAATGACTATTTAATGCTTCAAAACGATTTAGATAATATTACAAAATGGTCACATGAAAATAAACTATTCTTTAACCAATCAAAATGTAAAATTATGACTTTTAGTAGGTCCAAAAATGCACACAAATTCATCTATATGATGCAAAACATTCCCTTAGAAAGAGTAAGTAGTACCTGTGACTTGGGTGTTACATTCCAGACTGATCTTAAATTCAACCAACACATAGAAGCCATAATTAGAAAAGCGAATGCTGCATTGGGATATGTGAGAAGATTCACAACTGGTTTTACTAATATAGAAAGTATAAAATATTTATATTTCACGCTAGTGCGTAGTAGACTGGAATTTGCAAGCATTGTCTGGAATCCCGCGCAGCAATATCTTCATAAAAGCCTAGAATCTATTCAGAACAAATTTTTGAAATTTCTTTACTTCAAAAAACATAGAATTAATCCAGAATATGAATCATATGACCCTATAAGAAATGAATTCATAATAACAAAATTACAAAACAGAAGAACGATCAATAGTGTAATGTTTCTATTCAAATTATTGAATAATTATGTTGACAGTAGCTATTTGCTTGAAAAAGTTACATTTTATGTCCCCCCAGTGGGTATACGCCCAAGACAATTAACTTTTCATACGGGAGGAAATGGCCCCGACAATAGAATTTGTAGATATTACAATAACTCACACACACCAACAAATTATGGAATTTTTAATCAAGAACTCCGAGGATTCAAACAAGAAGTCATAAAGTCATTCAACTTAACTAGAATCTGACATCTAGTCCGTACCCGTCATTATCACTCCTCAACAAAACTCACCAGTTTTGCTCTCTTGGTAACCCGGTCACCTGCAGTTCTGAATCTGTTCAATCTGTCAAATATTCAAACAGTCATAAACTGTTGCCATTTCACTGATTGATATTGTGTAATATGTTTTCTATGGAACATGTAATTAGACAGTAAGTCTGTATGTTTCATTAAATAAATAAATAAACTAGGGTAAGGGACAGTGCATCATTTGAACCCCGTACAAACAATTGTATGTTGAGGAGGTAAAAATGTTCTGGAATCCATTGTTTGGTTTTTCCTCCCCTAGAAATGAAATGAAAAACATTTTAATTTCTTATAATATCTGTTCTTTGCGCAAATATTATAAGAACTTTTTCCTCTTCATTTCTAGGGAAGAGAAAACCCAAAAAATGGATTCCAGAATTATATGCTTTCACTCTTTCTGTCAAGTAGCAGCAGTTCAAGAAATTAGACATTATGGATAGGATTTTCCACTTTTCGAATATTTTCTCACGATCTCAGGTTGCTAAACATAAGTATTCATAATTTTGAAAAAGGAACCTAACGCACTTTGCGAAGTGCAACGAACAAAAATTGTTTTGAAATGGGGTATTCCATTAAGAAGATAACATCACCCTTAGTAGAGTAAGATCCCAGAGCAATCAGACATAACTTATTTTCACACGGATGAAACCTGAAGTTTTCAGTAGCGTCTCGTGTGCCTTGAATTCCTACGCGCTTTGTGGAACTTGCAGAGTGACACCTGGGCATGTACCAGGTGAGAAACGTAACTAAAAATAAGAATTATTTAACTTAAATTCACATGGCTGGTTTTTATATATGTCATGTAGAATATTATTTTAAAGTAATATCATAAGTGTCAGACACTTTTGATGGACCAGAGCTTTTGTCAGACGCTTTTAAGCTACCCAAAAAATAAATGAACTTTACTTATTTTTACATTTCTGATTTTTTAGTATGTTATTGAAGTAGTTATTTGAAAGTTATATTCAATCAGTCAGACAAATCAGAGTGACCAAACATCTCCTAAGACAAAAATTATTCAGCCACAAGTATGAGGGTGAGAGCACTATGCGCGGGAGCATCTCGTTCTACCCACATTTCGTAACACCCACAGTGCATAACACCCAAAGTGCGTAACACCCAAATGTCATAACACCCAAATTTCGTTATACCCACACTCACCGAACATACCCGAATGAAGCGCTGTTGCCAAATTCATCCTTCTTTTAGGTTAGGTTAGTTAGGTTAATTAGATTGGTTTAACAGGAAATTGCAGAATATCCGGTAAATTTTGCAACAGTGCATCATTCGGGTATGTTCGGAGAGTGTGGGCATAACGAAATTTGGGTGTTATGACATTTGAGTGTTACGCACTTTGGGTGTTATGCACTGTGGATGTTACGAAATGTGGGTGTTACGCAGCGCACCCCTATGCGCATGCGTCTCAAAGTAAAAAATTTTAATGTACTAAGAATGCTTACTGAGACAAATAGTGCCCAATGGTGCTTGTCAATTTCTTCTTCTCATTTATACATACATTAGATTTGCGCATGCGCATACATTCTAAATTTGTTTACAACTTTATAAGGAAGATGGCGAAGTGGATTTGAGTTAGTTCTCAGAGTTTTCACTTTCTAGATTATTCCTCTTGGCGCAAAATTTCAAATTGAATTATGAACAAAATATAAATATATTCAATAATATATTATAAATATGAAAAATTGCCACTTGATTCACATTCGAGTTACCGTTTGTCCTCGCAAAAAGTAGACGGTTTGTCAAAAGCCCCTAAGGAGGCAATGAAATTACATTTTTGGCCCCAGAAACCTGCGGAATTCCATCAATTGCATTTCGAATACTACATGAAGCTCCATTTTTTTAATGTTTTCCAATCTGAACGTTGAGAAATCATGAATATATTGCATAGAAATCATATTTTTTTAATTTCATACTAACAAGAAACAGGATTGTTGAGGAAAATGAAATGAAAATTGAGAATTCTGACAAGTGAAAATGACCACGGAACCACGAAAATACGGAATCATAAAATGTCATGGGTCAAAATGAAATTGTGCCCGTTTTCCATCAATTTCTCAAAGTGCGTGCCATAGTGCCCACACAGTGAAAAAGTGCCACTTTTGGCACAATTGTGCCCTAAAAAACAGCACTGACTATACTGTATACTATAAGTTATATAACACGCAAACAGCACATACACAGTAGATTGAGACAGATGGTGAGTTTAAGAAGGGGAACCGAGTTATTATGGACGTCTCACTTACTCTGAAGCGCATGCATAGTGCTCTCGCCCTCATACTTCTGGCTGAATAATTTTTGTCTTAGGGGATGTTTGGTCACTCTAATTTGTCTGACTGATTGAATATAACTTTCAAATAAATACTTCAATAACATAATAAAAAATCAGACATGTAAAAATAAGTAAAGTTCATTTATTTTTTGGGTAGCTTAAAAGCGTCTGACAAAAGCTCTGGTCCATCAAAAGTGTCTGACACTTATGATATTACTTTAAAATAATATTCTACATGACATATATAAAAATCAGCCATGTGAATTTAAGTTGAATAATTTCCATTTTTAGTTACCTTTCTCACCTGGTACCTAACCAGGTGTCACTCGGCAAGTTCCACAAAGCGCGTAGGTATTCAAGACACACGAGACGCTACTGAAAACTTCAGGTTTCATCCGTGTGAAAATAAGTTATGTCTGATTGCTCTGGGATCTTGGACTATAGGAAGTTTGTGAGAATCGCACTGCTCGCTCTGTATTCCTGGACAATAGCAAATATTTTCGGAAGTTGGAAGTAGAATGCTTGTTGGGTTGAAGATAATGTCAACTGTTATTTGGCATAATCATTTGTGGATTCGTTTTTTTTCTCGTTTAACTTTTTTATTTTTGCCCGTTCAACCACTAATTTTCCGTAATTTTTCTTTATAATCCAATAAAATCACAAATATTCAAATATCGTTGACGCCTTTTTACTGAGAGAATTCTGTGTTTTAACCAACGTTAACCCTTGCCAGGATTGATGGGATCAAAAGAGATAATCTCTGCTATTCAGATGCAGAAAATGTTCAAATCCTCAGTATGTTTTTTCAGTAATTTCACCAACATATTTGCTCGATATAAAAATACATCAGTTTGCCAATTATGTTAGAATAACTCAGCTATGGTGAACTTTTCGGATCAAATTCATGATTGAAAATTACCAGAAAAAACGGAAAAGGGGATACAGGAAAAAAGGTGGGAAAAAAAAGTTGGAGCTTCTGAAAGAGGGCTTTGTGACAGGTTGCCGATTTATTTTTCAATGACATTGCTACCAATAACAAAACAATGACAATGATAAAATCTTGAAGGATAGGCGCCTCGGGTAATAATTACTCATTTCTCATTACTGCAAAACACCCAGCAAATAATACGGCGAGCAGACAGTGAAACAATTGTGAATGTGTAATGTTCACAATTTTCTGGAACATTCAGATTTCAAACTGAAAGAATTCATGTCGTGAATGGCGTTGTGAATCACGAAACAATCAACCCTAAACGCTGCCAGGTATTCATCGCCGGCTACTGGCAAAAACTTTCCTAGAAAGTATTTCATACCACCCGCGAATATGGAAGTGGAACGAGCGGGACGGAGACTTAGGGTAGACAATTGAACAGAGATTCTCGCTACGGGGGTTATCTAACCAAATGGCCGCACAGACTTTCCTCTCACGCTCGAACTGGTTGGATGAATTGTGAAAATTGTAGAAAGAATATATTTGAGAGTTGAAGTGCTGCCATGAACATTAACGTAAACGTACAAATTGACAGCTACGCATGCGTAGTTTTGTCTTGTTTACGCCGAATTCCCATTACGTCGAATGGGATCCAGCTTCGATAACGATCGTGTTTTGGTGACGTAAGTGGTGGGGATGCTTTTCGACGTAGTGGGAATTCGGCGTAATGGGAATTCGACGTAGTGGGAATTCGGCGTAATGGGAATTCGACGTAGTGATACGCACTCAGCATGAAGATTAAAGGATTCTGAATATCAGCTCAATCAGGATGATTTTAATGATTCACATCAAACATGTTCTTTCCAGATAATTTTAATAAACCTATTTCATTATGATCTATCATTTTCAAAATCAATTAGAATAATATAGAACCATTTCCATGATTTCTGAAATAAGTCAATATTTTAGAATAACTATCTCTGTCTGAAGACGCTTTTATAAAGCGAAACGAATGTAGAGGTCCTTTTAACTTTTTCAAAGTTGTTTTTTGTACGATTTTGGCTTCAACAAAATGTGTTGGTATATTTCTTTTCATTCATGATTTCATTGCAAATTCTTTCACCAAATTGAATATCCATGAATTACTCATTTAAATTTCAAATATATCCAGAAAACATTTCTCATTATTGATTGTCCTTTTCAGGGTGAATGAAAGGTTCTTGAAACGAGCTCGTCTAGACTTCGGAACCAAATTAGGCATGAATTCTCCATTTTGAAAACGCCATCGCCGCGTTCTCAAACGACGAGAGATAATGTAACTGGCAAGAAAGCATTATCAGATGATAACAACCAATGTATATGATGCCGTTCTGCTGTTCCAATTTTTGTCTGATGAACTAGAATACAATAAGTATGACTTATACACATAAGTTTGAATGTGATTTCAGAACTAATCAAAAGTCGATTTTAAAGTTCGAGGATGTATATTGATTTGCAAAAATGTCCGAACACCCAGGAGTAGTCCAATTATATGAAATTTTCTGTTTTCTTGAATGTAGTTGACGAAGTTCCTTGTTGAGTGGTGTCGGTTTGGACTTCCTTCGTCTGTATCAACTCTATTGGAAACATATTCGATCTCATAAGTTTTTAGCAATAGGATTCAATATAGTTGATTATATAGACAATGGAAGTCTATGCTACTCAGTAAGAAATGAAAAAAATTACAACAATATTCTACCTTCAAAATGAATTATTTTTCAAGTTTTCTTCAAAAAATGTACTATATACATGTTAAAGTTAATCTTCTTCTTCTGGGTACTCGTATTTTTCGCAGATGAGCACACATTAGCTTGGCATATCAATCAGTGCTTAATTATTTTATCAATTTCTACATTAGTGAACATATCTGACGATGATTTGAAAACTAATCATTATATCCTATGATAATTTAGATGGGATATCCTATGATAATTAGGATAGGATATCCTATGATAATTAGGATAGGATATCCTATGATAATTTGGATGTGATTGCTCTTAACTTGAATGGAATTTGAATGCCGAATTAAGATCGATCCATTCTTTTTCGTGTTCTTTTATACTTGTTTTGTTGAACTAATTTTAGGAAAAATATTTCATGAGCTTACAACTCAGGCTGTTTCTATATCATGTTGTACATTTCTCAAAAATTGAATTGGAATTGTGGTTTTGAAAGAAGCTGAGACTAAATAGGTTTTCAACTATATCAAAAAATCCCTCGGCGTATTCGGGAGATCTGAAAAATTCAGATCCAAAGCAATTGAACAGAGACAAAGGATAAAATAATTGGTTTTGAAAATTTTTATTCAGAAAAATAAACAACATATGACTCACAGGAGTAACTGTGAGATCTATCATCTTTAATAATAACAGCTTTATTCCATGATACTTTACAGTGTGGAACAGGGTATAAATTGAAGAATAAAAAGGAAAAATTAATCATTAAAATCGGAAACGCTATAAAATGTTTTCTCTATCAAATACTCTTTGAATTTCTTCTTGAACTTGTATTTGGAGAGTCTTCTAAATTCTTGAGGAACATTGTTAAAAATTTTCAAAATTTGATACACTACATTCTTCTGTATTTGGGCAAATTTTGTTTGGGGTAATTTCAGTTTTAAAGATCTGGTGCAGTGGAAATGATCCGTTTCGTACTGTTTTATGAATTCTTTGTAATTTGTTATCGCAACATTCATAAATATAAATACAGGGCAGTGTGAGGATTTTTTGTTGTTTGAATACCTCCCTGCAACTGTCTTTCTTTTTGAGTTTGAAAATATTTCTTATACAGGTTTTTTTTTGCCTTTTGAAAATTCTGTTCACTTCAACAGAATTTCCCCAGAATATTATTCCATATTTTAGGTGTTGCAAGTATTCAGTTTATTTTTTCTTCAAAAATCAAAGAATTTCGCCTGTATTATTCCTTCTGGCTACAACTTGATATTCAGAAAGTTTTCCCACTCCATATAGCTGATTTATCATAGTGGGTGAGGTTTTAAATAAAGGAACATTAGAAACAATAAAATGAAATATTTTTCATGATCGGTTTTTAGCTGATATTGAACACATGAATACCTATTATAGATGCCTAGAAATTGTAAAATTCATAAACAAGGATAAAAATGCATACATCTTTTGAATGCCAATGAAAATATGGGCATATATGAAGTCGAACACCCATCTCTAAAATGCGTTCTTTTCTTCAGTAGATGTTCATTTATGTATCGAGATAAATTCATGAATATCCAAAATGTATATAACCTTACTTAGATCATTAATGATTTGCTAATGTACCTAATGTATCCTAACGTTATGATCACGTAAAACTTTTTTTCACATTGATTTGTGTAATCAGCTGATAATCTGGTACATTTTTTTTGGCGGAATTTCGTTCATCAAGCTCTGCCTGAACTTCAACTCATAGAACACGAATATAAGCGCCCCTCTTTCATTTAGTAATTGTTGTTTCTCTGCAAATATTCAATTCTTCATACATGTTTTTAAATAATTAGCCGTGACAGCTCTTATATTTGTGATGGAAAATGTAAACCATAAGTGCTTGGTGAGCGATTATTGTTCTTTAGGTTTTTTAATCATATTCCAAATTAACATTTTAGCGCCCTTTGGCCAACACTTCTTTTAAATATACCACATTGACATTGATTGTAACTTTCAACCAGGGAACTTATCACTTTTATTGAAATCCAAATAGAGAAAGCATTTTTTTCAAGCGAATTTGAAATAAATAGTATGTGAAATAAGGTAGAGGTGGCAAAAAAGGCACTCCATTCCTCTCGTTGGATAAAACTCCAAAGTATATATTTTTCATTGGCTAAAGGCTACTTCTTTAAAATCGAGTAACTGTTTCACTCCCCACCAAAACCATTTGAAAATGATAGACTTTTGAATCTAAAGTTTCCTACTTTCCCGAGTTCAATCGTTTTTTTCCACAAGTTTACCAAACGTATAACCTACGAAAATCAAGACCAAAATTACGATTCCTAAATGCTCTCACTTGAAATTCTTCACTAGAATTTTCCATTTCTGACTACTCAAAAGTTGAAGAAATGAAATATATTTTTTCAAAATTGAATGTGTAATCTCAGGAATGTTTCCGAAATGTTTTTTAAAAATTATATTCATTCATTCTTTCAAAACGAAAATTGAGAGAAAAGCTTGAATTTCATCTAGAAATGTATTATTATTTGATTTTAACATCAGACAGTTATAAAGTTTCAATGTAGGGATTTGATTTTGCTTTTTTATATTTTTGCTATATTTTTTTATCAACGAGTTTTTCATTGTGTACTCAATCCAACTAAATATTGTGTCACAAGTTTGTCACTCCAGAATTTGTGAATTTCTCTGAGTTGTACTATTTTTAATATATTTGATTTTACTTAACCTATATTTTTCATAGATTTGACTAAGTATTCTACAATGTTTTTAATGTGTACTTAATTTACAAATAACTCATTTGTGTCAAAAGTTAGTCACTCCAGAAGTTGTTCAATTCTGAAAATTTGTTCATATTTTTATAAGGTTAATTGTATGTGAAGTAGGTACAAATATGTAAGACTGGACTGTTCAAAAAATAAATATACAAGACATTTTATTTTCTTTATTATAGGTATCACACTTTTTTTTCAGTTAACAATTGAAATAAAATTCTCTAATTTTATACTAAAACTTACCCACTAAGTGAGTGTAACTTATAATAATTAATACAATTAAATAAATTATTAAAAATATATTCTCATAATAAAGAAAAATAAAATTGAAGATTAATAATTTTTCAAGATGATAGAAATTTCGGGTCTCTACTGTGGACCAAACTAATTTGATTCAAATCTGGGAATACTGTGATGTCAAATAATATCTCGACTACAAAAAACAGATATTTTGAATAGTTGTTCAAAATAAAATCCAACAGATAAACAAGTCATGTCCACTCAATTTGGATACCAAACAATGAGTTCAGGTACTTCCTTTGCCCTACGCTCCATAACAAAGCCATAATTTTATTATGGTCCTAGCTATGAAAATAAAAGAAATTTGTACTTCACAGGATGAATTGTCCATTCGATAAAAGTTGGTACTTCAAAGTTTGGAAAAAAGTCTTGGGAGTACATTTGCTGAATGGAAATATAATTTCTACTAGTGTATGTTCTAGACGAAATATCTCTGCGCTATTTTCGTTATTCAATACCAGAAAAAGTACATTTTTATTTGGATCTTTCAATATGTCGTACAAAGCACAGTTTCTTTATTCAAGATAATATTAAAAATAAACAGAATATTCTAAAACAAATCATTTACATACTTGCAATTGGATCCTATTTTATACAATTTAAAAGGATGGCAGTTGTTCACGATAATTTTTGCGATGGGGTTCTTATGATATATATACACTACTACTGTAACTGTGTGAATATTTTCTGATTCATTTTGATTCAAGTTCTATCTCATACTTGAACAATTTTCTACCTCAATCGATCTCACTTGAGATTTTCAAAAAGTACAGAATTAGTTTAAAAGTGATTCACTGAACAATTAATTAAAATATGAAATTAAAATAGGGAAGAGTGAAATAAGAAGTGACGTTTTAAATGAAATACTTCAAAAATCTCTAAAACATCTAAATTAAAAGCGCAAAATTGGTTAAAAAAGAAACAAAAATAAAAATTATCATTTAGAAACTATGAAACAACACACGAATCTCAGGGGTTATCTGGGAGATCTAACACTTCTGATATGAAGGGGATTATGTCTGTATTCATTTCATTGTGTTTCACTAAAAACTCATGTTCTAAAAGTTGACTGTAGTTTGGCCTATCTACATATTTCTTCTGAAGACATTTTACAATGAAATCTTCAAACTCTGGTGAAAATTGCCCAGTTGGTAACCTGGGAGGATCATCAGCTACAACCTGTTTCAGCTGTTCAAAAGGTGTCCCCCATTTTGGATAAGGAAAATCCCCAGTTGCTATTTCTATAAGTGAAATTCCCAAACTCCACACATCTGATCTTATATCATACTGTGATGGATTACCTTGAGGATCTATCCTTTCAGGCTGAAAAAGACAAAAAAGGCATTTGATAGTAATATTTAGTGATCCCCTTATTTGAGTACTATCATTTTTTAAATGAAATATTTCAAGACATCAGCCAGAATTAATTGATTTTTTGAACTTTGACTTGACTCAACAATTTGTTTGTTTTGCCTTGCACTGAAATCATGAATCATATTTATTCAATTGGATTTCAAAGTTGAATGTTACTTTCTACATAGGATAAACTCACAAGAACCAACAAGGTGCATATAGACAATCTCATCTGTCATTCAAGCCAATGAATTTAATATATATTTCACATTATCAAGAAAGATTTGAATCCTATAACAATAATAGTAATGAACAAAAAATTCGAAAACGCAATCTAATGAATTTAATATATATTTCACATTATCAAGAAAGATTTGAATCCTATAATAATAATAATAATGAACAAAAAATTCGAAAACGCTAAGTCAGGACACCGTTCGCCTGAAATAAACGGACAAGACATGCTTTCACAATTTTTATCCATTTGAGACTGATGAAACTGACAGGTACTGAATACTTTTTTCTATTTGAATCTCACTTTCAGAGTACAAGCTTGAAAAACAGTTTGTAGAAAACAGTCTGATACTTACTGCCATATAAGGTTTACATCCTGCATCAATAGTTTTAGCGACAGAATCAACAAGATATCCACTAATTCCAAAATCGCACATTTTTATTTCACCTTGGCGATTTATTAGGATGTTGGAAGGTTTTACATCTCTATGTATAACTCTGAGCTGAGAGTGCAAGTAATGTAAGGCACTCACTACAGCAAGTGCAATTTTACCTAGAACAAAAATTATACGACTACTAGAAGAGAAGATTATATGAAAAATGGAGAGAAAAAATTATTTGTTCTCTGAAAAATGAGACCCAGCGAACGGCTTATAGTCAAGCACAATTTAAGTATAAATTGATAACAACCGCAAAAACAGAAAGTAATGAGTACTAATAATATCCGATGCAGATGGTGTTAACCTCCAAGGCGAAACGCTGAATGACTAAAAGACAAACTCCTACTACACCAAGTGGAGGAAACCTCTAACATCGGGTACAACATACGGCGAAGCAGTAACAAATAAGTCGCCCCGAACGACAGAAATCAGAGTTTTGCTCTTCAAAATAATTGCATTCACAAATTCAATGCCAGACAGGTGTTTCGACCTGCCATAGGTCTCTTCAGTTTCACTCGGTCTGTTCCCTACATCACCCACTGCCATCAATTTATTTTTGACATGAGTTCTGTCACCTGCGAACTAGGTCTTAATTTCCCTATATCTGAGGGGCTCTAGGTTTCATTCATTGTTTTTTAATTAATTTCTGAAAGAAAATCAACAAAACAGAAAACAGATGATAATTGAAAATCTGTACATAAACGACAATTGACAGCTGATTAAAGTTCTGAATCGCATGCGCTGGTCCACTAGTTGCCACCAAATTTAGAACATGTTGGAAATTATAAACCGGTGGTTACCGACCGATGATCGACAGTGATAACTAGTGGTTTCAGCGAGACAGTACAGCATTGATTGCATATGCTGGAAATTTGGTGGGTGACTATCGATGATTACCAGTGGGACTGCTGTCTCAAAAAACTTTACTGTCAGCTAAATCCTCTACCCAATCAAATGTCTTGGACAAGACTATTGGCGGACTTTGCTCACAGTACATTGAAATACTGAGAATGTCTTGTTGAGAATGAGTTGTGGTAGCAGATAATAATGATTATAATGTTTATTTTCAAATTACCATAGAAGTTCAAAAAAAATTTTTCATGTAAATCTGCAGAAGCAGTATCCATCGGTATTTATTTTTTTATCAATCCAAATAAATTACATGTATGTATAAAAGATAACATATCATAATTATTAGGCCTTGAGCTCCAGGAAGCTATGTTGGCCGTAGGTTCATTACTTACACATTATACAATTGATAGAAGATAAATATAAAAGTGACTGGATGAAAATGAGTTTTTCATTTTTCCTAGCTACCAACATCAATTATTTCTGAAAAAGCAAGACATAAATTAAAATTATGGAAGGACAGAAATTATATCACATCATTAGTTATATAGCATAGCATCCATCGCAAAGGAACATTAATTGTGGAAGAATCCAATAAAAATTAAATTTTTCAATTTCTTTTTGAAAGTAAGTACTCCAAGGGTCTTTATGTTTTCCGGAATTAGATTGTAGAATTTGACACCTTGATGTGTAATGATCTGTTGTCCAGCAGAAGTCCTCATAGACGTTGATCATAAAAGTTGCCTGTTTCTGGTATTGTAGTAATGAACTTGTGCATTCGACGTAAGGTGGATATTATATAGTTGGGTATTATGTATGTAGGTACAGGTCTGACATATACAACGAGTGTATATCCATTATGTGTCTTGTTATATATAGTTGTGATGTGGGATAACGGAACGGAAGATTGTTTACTTTCTTGACAGCTGTTTTGCAATACCTTCAGTTGGTCAATTCGGTTTTGTGTGGCACAACTCCAGATTAGTGCCAGGTATGTGTTTTCTGAAAATAAGTAACCTTTGTTGCTTTGTTCATTAAGTGATATAACTATTATATTTTTTCTTTTTTAGAGCATGAAGGCCAAACTGTAATAAGGTATCTGATATGGGAAACTATGAGGGCATTATATATTAGAATCTGAGCGTTTTTTTTTGAAATATGAATTCTTCTATAGCCCCCAGAAACAGTATACCTATTATTTTATTTTGAAATTTAATTTTGTCAATTAATATACCTAAATATATATGATTAGGAATTTCAGTTATTGGTTTATTGAATGAGAACTATATTCCAAGACAGGTCATATCTAGGCCTTGTAGTCCATTAGAAGCTGGATAGAAATAGAAATACAAGCTTCTGAGATGCAGCATCTCACATGGTTTTCCCGTGAGAGATTATTACTGATCGTAATTCCTAGCATCGAGATACTTGGCTTTGTAGGAATAGTTACTTCTTACATCTGAATACTACATAATGATAGATTGTCTTCGAGTTTTCCCAGCATTCAATTCCAAGTTTTCGTTACCCCATTCTATTATTTTTGCCAAGTCATCGTTAATTCTATTGACGTGAATGTTTGTATGAATTTTTGTTTCTCATGCTGGTATGGGAACTCTGGAAGAGAAATTAGTATGAAGAGTACTGTCATCCGTGAAACTATGCACTGAACAAGATGTTTTCTCCAGCAAATCATTGATATGAAGCAGAAACAAGGTGGGCACCTGAAGTGAACCCTGTGGAACACCTGCATATATTGGGAAAATATCACACGATACTCATTCAACAACCACATACAGAGACCTATCAGACAAGAAACTCTTAAACAAAACACACGACTGAGGAGGCAGACCATAAGACGGTAGTTTAGAAAGGAGACCCCGATGCCAAACTTGATCAAACGCTTTTGAAATGTCGAGTGCAACAGCTAACGTTTCTACGCCAATAAGTCACTAGTTGATCTTTGATGGCGAAATCAGATGATCGTCGATCATTAATTATTCCTGATTTCTTTAGATATTTGATGAACTTCATATTGATTGCTTTTTCCATGACTTTGGAAATGATAGAAAGCAATGCAATTGGTCATAATTACGAGGAAGTTTTTTTCCTTCTTCAGGAACTGGCTGAACTCTTGCTATTCTCGAGGACTAAGGGAAAAAAAAGTTATACGAAAGGTTGAATATATTCGCAAAGTACTGGTGTCACACTTTAAGAACAATTGCTGGGATTCCATCAGATCTGCAAGCCTTATTCGTCTTCAGGCCCATTAAAATATTTCTTATATTTTGTTGGTGAAAAATTATTTCAGGCACATGACTGTCAACAGGGGTGATATTCGGGGGATCTTTGCGCGGTGAGTACAGAGTATAATTTCCAGCAAACATATCTGCTAGACTTTACCTTGATTTAAGTCGAACTTCATTATTTAGGTTCAACTATATTGCACATATTGCGTATCTGATGGAAATTTGCACTAATGTAAAAAATCAAATTGTTACCTAACACGTTCTCGGGAATTTTTCGACAATGCTTATAGACTTTTGCGTAAAATTTATCTAAACTGGTATCCATGACTTCCATACAAATCCACACATCTCCTTCTCTGAAAAGTGCACCATAAAACTGAACCGTGTATGGGCAGTCACTACTCCTCATGGAAATATCAAGATCCATAAGTAACCTTTTTTGTTCTTGGGTGTTAACAGTCGCCGTGATTCGTTTAACAGCCATTATTGTTCCGCTAGGAATATGTCGCATTTTCTCGACAATACCATACGCTCCCCTCCCTAAATCATCAATTTTTTCAAGGTCGTCAGCTTCAACATCGAAAGTTCTCTCTCCAATTGTGATGGTTGTGCGAGTATCTAGATTGGCTGGTGGAACTCTGAAAAATAATAATACATACTCTTTAGAACAAGTGATTTTTGGCTTTTTCTTCTTCAAGTCAATGCAAAAAGAATACAAACTTCTATAAAAGAAGTATCATCAAATATTTAGCAAACACACTCTGATTTATAGACGTTTAGTGAGTCACAAAAAAAAAAAGGACTTCTATACCTTCCAGTGTCGCCAACAATGAACACAGAATTGGTGATGCATTCGAAGATCTAGATATAGCAAAATGAAATAATATGATGAATGGTGACTAAGGGCCTATCTCTTTAAGCCCGCTTTTCAGTTTATTGTTGAGAAATACCAGAATAATTAGTAGTAACAGACTGGATCAAAATACTCTCCAGGTAGTTTTTGCACTACTTTAGATTGTAAAGTACATAAATAGCTTTAGGTTCAGTATCAATTTTCTTCTCCTGAAGATGTTAACCTTGTTAGCAAAACGCTCGTCGAATGCGATATCAGTTTGCTAACTCGACAAAAAGTTTCAACTTTTCAAAGGTCCCAGTCTCATCGTTTATACTTTAAATGCTTCGTAGAGGACATTGAAAAAACATTATTGGCAAAAAAATGGCTCATTGTGCCTTCAATGACATAAAGGGTCTCTGGAGGAGCGGAATATTCACCCCAGATTGACTACTTGCATAAAAGCAGTAATGAGAAGCAGGTACTTAGTGGCCATACTCGAGAGGAAGGTGTGGTCAAAGTGGCCCACAGAAGAGGGTGTTATTGCCTTTGCTGTGGTCGCTGGTTATTGATGATCTGATAAAACAGGTACATGAGCATGGCTTCTCGTCTAAAGGCTAGGCCAATAAATTAATCACAAGCATGATGGGATGCCAAACAGTCCTAGTTGGATTCAAAACAGGAATGTTAAGGAAAAACTCGAAATCAATCCTAGGAAAACAGTTGTGGTTCCATTCACCAAAAGAAACTGTAAACTTGAAGCGCCAACTTTGAATGGAAGCAAGCTAATGTCTTTTAAATAATTTAAATAGCTTGATGTTATAGTCGACCAACAACAAAATTCGAGCAACGACACCAACAGCATTATATCCAAAGTTTTGAGACCAATATTGATCTACTGTTCATATCAAATGATCATTAT
Organism: Zygogramma bicolorata; assembly: GCA_032362365.1. Classification (NCBI taxonomy): domain Eukaryota; kingdom Metazoa; phylum Arthropoda; class Insecta; order Coleoptera; family Chrysomelidae; genus Zygogramma; species Zygogramma bicolorata. The sequence goes on from JAVJAQ010005408.1 coordinate 159,737, forward strand.
CAAATCTATGGTTACATATTATGCGTAATCGGTATGGTGGTGGTATCTGCGAAAGACAAGTTGCAAAGATTTGCCTGTCTGAAAATCACAGATCCAACGTATTCCACACCAACTCCGCAGGTGTGCTGAATCTTCCGGCGGTGCACCTATGTGTGACAACAAGGAGGCACAGTAATTGCACCTTCCCCTAGAGATCAATTACTCTAACACCAAACTGATATTGTTTCACTCGAAAATTTTCCGTTAAAATTGTTTGAAGTGAATTTGTTAAATTTGTTTGTTGTTAAAGAATATTTTTCGATAAGATACTTAAAAACCTGATCAAACTATCTCATGCAGATACACAATTGGATGTATGGAGGCGGGCGGCTGTAGAAAGGCGGCCCTAGTGTTCCGCCCTTTGCAAAGTCTGTGCTGGCCAAGAATGTAATAACAGGATTGAAGTTATCGTCGACGACAAAGACGTCGCGGATCTAGTAATTTCAATGAAAGAAGTGACACAAAATGAAGAACCTGACTTCATTAACTAACCCCTAACGAAAGGAGCGAGGCATATGTAAATTTGTTATCTATAACCTTTAACTGGTGTATGCCTATTATTGCCCTTTGTTCTGAATTTGTTTAAATGTATAAATTGAAAAAATGGATCTGCTGTGTTGGTGGGTTAGTTCAAATTGAACATACCTTCTTACCACTAGGTATTCAAGTGAAATGATATCTATCTTATGAGCCTTACACTGTAACATGTAAGAAACTCAAGTGGTATTGTTAAAAACTCCAAATTCCAGCCAAAACTGGAGAATAATTACAGATTGTTTGTTTCAATATGGTGTCACCATAGCCAAAAAAGCAGTATTCTGTTGTTTTAACTTTCACTTTTACCCCCCACTCCGTCCAGTTGCTTTAAAAAATATACATGCGTTTTGTAGGTAGTCAAATTCCCTACAAATTTTAGTTCGATACTTGTTTTTCTAAAATAAACCATAACTGAATTATAGCGTTCTAAAGTTAGAGGTATGACAAATTTCCGTAAAATACGATTATTCTCATTTTTTTGAAAAGTGCATATCTCCGTAACTATCTGTCCTAGAAACAAAAATCAAATCGTAATTTGTAGGACATTTAATTCTCTAGAACATTGTATAAAACCCTTTTCTAGCTAAAATGCACCTAAACGAAAATATAAGCGAAAATCTGAAGAAATTGCAGAAAATTTTCCAGATTTTCAATATGGCGGCGGGCGTAAAAGAGGGAGGGAGTTGTGCATTTTGCATTTTGAACACTCACTAACCGTCCTAGACAACATATCAAAAATTCAGAATTACTGGACCGTTTGTAAGGTAACTCTCCTCTCCTAATCTCTATTCACTGGATTACTTAAGAGTTCTAGTTTTATTCGTTCTGTCACTTGCTCATGCTTAGAGGAAAATTACTCTTCCACTCAGGGAGATGGATTTTCCAAACTTTAAAAGAAAGTGAAAGTGTTGGTTTATAAAATTGTACACCAAAATAAGGGTTTTTTCTTTTATAGTGAAAGTTGAAGTGAAAATTACTGTTACATGAATCCACCCGGATAAAGAATCAAATGATCAATCAAACGAGATATCACAAGCTACCCGTTCCAGTTTGAAAAATAATTGATAGCGCCCTCTCGGCTGCAAGTGACACAAATAACTACTAAAAATGATGACTTTTCATGTGAATTTTCTGACCTTGATAACAAGTCCCATTCAAAAGTTTATATACTTATATAAAAGGTGTTTCTTGCACTCTCTTATTCAAATAAATTCATTCTGGAGTTGAAACAATGACGTTTTATATACCTACGATTAGAAATAAAGATATTCAAGGTTAATCAAACCCAAATGACGTTGATTTCAAAACATAATCAATTATTTTATATTCGTTTTTCAGCAGCAAAAGTGGACAAATTTTGATGTTCTTCCATTTCTTTGAAATCAACGTTCAATTAATAACTGATGTTTATATTTTCATTGCAAACATATGAAACGAATATTTTTATTAATATACAATGAAACGCAAGAAATACATATTATGAAACAACAACAAAAATGAATTGGCGCTCCGGGCCGACTTGATTGATTCCAGTGGAGTATTTGCTTTTTCAGCTGCAGGAAAACCCGGAAAAACCGCCAACACCACTTCATCTGAAGATCTTGATCTGCCAATGTCCTCTCTTTCATGAATAAAATGTAGGTTGTCTTCTGAGGCTTCAATAACTTGATGATATAGGCAGAAAATTTAGTGACACAACATCGTCTAAATTAAACCAGTCCATTTCGTCTTTGACCAATGTGTAGTAATGACGAAATTCAATGCTAGAACCACAGTGAACAATGACTGCATGCAGATTATAATAGTGGTCTGCTAGATTGAAGTGCTCATCTATTTCGAATCTTCATAAGAGTTTGGTACTTTCGCCAGAGGTTGAGTAATGTTTGAAGGGCATCAGTGTTATTATTAGATTGACTGGTGCCTCAGCTATTCTTTTCCTATAATAGTCAGTTAGTTTGGCGCATATTTGGCAATACAAGCGATCATCACCCGTTAAAAGTTCTATTTTCAGATAATTTAACAGTAAGCTTTGCATGGACTGGTTGACAGTCATATCAGAAAACGCTAGTTGAACTTCCAGAAAGTCAGAAACGTTTTTGCTACCTCTTGAACATGTACTACAACATAAGCAAGAGAGGACTTTTGCAGCAAAAGATCTACAAACACAAGACAAGATAGACTGTACGGAATCATTCAATCTGGACCCGTCAGTATTGGTTCTGCTTTCTTCCTGCTCACAAAGAGTATTCAATAAGAATCCTAAGAATTCGGAACAATCTTCTTGTTGTCCAAACCAGTATCTAGTGGAGTTCAAAGATTCCAGGAAATCGGTTGGTGGGAAAGATGATACATTCTTACGAAACTGCATCTGCATGAACAGGTCTTTGAGTTTGGTGAAGTAGGAAACATTCTCGTTCTCGTTCAATTTGAAGTGGTGTATACAGAGTTCATTAATTGATTTGAAGATGGTATCCTATATTTCACAAATATTCCATTTGATACAAACTGAAACTGTTGCATCCGGCGATTTTCGTTACCAGTGACGTCTGAGGATTGTCTTCAAATACTTATATGTTCGAATACTATTTGAAGACAGAAAGCACCTCAAGCTAAAGAAAATTCACACATTTTTAAAATCTTCAGTTCATTACAGTGCCAAAAAGACATAGATCATATTCATAAACTTGGTAATGAGTAACAGTTTTCTATATTGTTTGTTAATTCATTCCAACAAGCAAACCTGGCCCAATATTATTCAAAAATTTTGTAAAAATAAGCCCTTCACCTTCTGGTATTTCTGAGAATAAGGCCAACTAAGGAGAGTAGCTATTTCAACCATAGGAAAACCTCTAAAAACCTACAGTTCTATCATATATCTTTCACTATTTCAGCTTCAAATATTTTTTATATACTTTGGTGGTATCATGTAATGACCACAAACTCTAGAAATTTTGTTTGCCTGATATTTTCATAATGCATTCAAAATGACAATTGAGAAACCATGAAGTTACCCAACCTTTGAATGCATGTGTGAACAGTCCTTGTATTCTTGTAATTTGAATAAATTCGTATCCACCAATGACAACAATATGAACCCCAAAATTATACTGTTTGAAAAACATATCAGGGATATCGGAGTTGACACTGAAAGCTTAAGAGGTACAACTGACACCAGATTCATGCAGCAATTTCAAGTAGTGAGCTTCAAGTAATAAGAGATGGAAATTATCCAACTTTCTTATGAGAAGAAAATAAATGTTCCCATTGAAAAGTGAAGGTTGAATTTCTTAGAGCTTATTTTTTATTACTTGAAACAGCTGCATTAATTAGGTGTAAAAGTGGTATTATCAGTAAAGCAGGCTCCTCACATAGACAATAAAATATCACACACACCAGATTTTTGCGGCGGTTTCAAGTAATAAGAAATGAGTAATTAGATCTCATTACTTCAAGAAGTACAACATTCACTTTTAAATGAAAATGTTTATGCAATTGTCATAAGAAAAATAGATAATTTCCATCTCTTCTAAAAAAATCAGTTTTATGAAGATGTGCATATTTATTCATTCAAATATGTTTTTAGGACACAATGCTAATGCTGACTGTAAAAAAGATTCAGAAGAAATCAAATATACATGACAAAAAACTCACACAGCAGGAACAGTATCTTCTGAAACTTGTAGTTTCAATCCAGGCTTCTTCTTTCGACCTGTCATGATATCAAATTCCTACAAAAAAAATCCACGTGAATTTTCTTTTATGTTACCTATTTCTTGGCTTATTCAATAGGTTAGAGGACAGAAATAAATACTGATGAAAAATAAATTCAAATTGGGGTTAATAATTTTGCTACCAGCACTGAAATTACCTTATACGGATATCTTGAAATTATCTCAGTTCAACCTCTACCACAACCGAAAAGAAATGTAATAGTAATGGCCAAAGTCAAACCATCCAATTTTCTTCCGTCCAAAACCAAAACCCTTTTTTAAAGTTTTTATTTTCTGACAAGCAGACATTTGACAGTTAACACTTGACTTACCCTTGACACTCTTGACAGAATCAGAATCCCAAGCTAGGTTCGTTTGTTCAGACTCTGAGCGCTAACTTTGGTCGAAGCCGTTCGTTAATTTCAAATCGAGCTCGCCGAGCTTAGGCTGGTTTCAGACAGATCCGAAATCCGATCGTAAGACGATCAGATAGCTTTCTGATTGGTCTAAATTTAAATTTATACCAATCAGAAAGCTATCTGATCGTCGTACGCAGCAACATCCTTAGGCCTGAACGCATGAAGTCTACTTCTTCCAACGTCGTGCTTCGTACAGTCTCTGGTGAAAACGCACCTATTCGAGGAGAGGCTGAAATTACTTCAATTCTCGGGCGACTCACCATCATGAATACAGTATACGTCGAAGATATAGATGAATTTATACTAGGAATGGACCTGATCAGTGACTATGGTTTCTCATTCGACAACGAAGAAAAGATTATGAAGTTTGGAGTGAAAGAGTTTGTCCTTACCACTCCAGCAGAGAGGGCAATACCTGTGAAACTGTGTTTAATGAAAACTACGAGAATTCCTGGATATTTGGAGAGAGTAGTTTGTGCTACAGTTGATGAAGACCCTGGGTGCTGCGTTGGAGTAGTCCAGTCATGTGATGAATCCCCCAGCAATTGAGTGTTTTCACAAGCCTTAGTGAAAACGAAAGGAACGATTCCTGTGAGAGTTGCCAACCTGTTTCCTGAGGAACTTGTTACTTGGGTAGCAAACTGTATTTCAAATGAACATCAAAAAATGAAGGCAGACTCCGAGAGTGTTATAACAACTTTTGAAAAGCCCTGGGGCATAATGGTTAGTCTTATCTATCTTCATATCCCAGATACTACAGTAATAACTTGAATGCACTCAGATACATACTTGAAGAAAAAATGTACAAGCCAATCAAGAAAAAGAGTTTGATACAGACTATAGAGAGAAATAGTAGATTTTTTAAAACTTAAATTGGTGCTGAAGTAATTATTACATGGCTCAATATCACATTTTTTTTTCCAAGTTGTTTATTGGAATGTTAATATTCCTTGATTTCAAAGTAATGTGGATGAGAAAATGAAAATAAATTCGTATCACAGATACATTTTTTTATTTCATTTTTACTACTACTTGCACCCCAGAGATTGATGCCATTTCAGGCTCTAATGTAAAAACTTGAGATTTAAACTTTTGTTGTTACTTATTATAATGTTATTTATAGATGATATTCTAAAGCCATAAGAAACACAACTTGAATACAAAGGAGTTCCATGCGCTAAGCACAACTCAATGTTTTCTCAAGGAAGATACCTACCTGAACACCTCAAATAACTAGACATTTAATGATTCATAAAAAACTATCAGGTTTATTTATTATCGATTGATACCAAAACAAGGAATATTCATAATGAAGAGATAAAGTATTTATTCAAATGATATAGCTCTAGCTAATTCGAGGTCACATATAGTTCGTAAGTGATTTCAAAATGAGAAAATCTTCCTACTCGCCCCCTTAGCAGCTTTATAAGTTGAGGCTCCTCAAACAGTTATGTAGGTAATATATTCATTATGATGTTCGTTCTCCCTCTTGCAGAATTACCTCTTTCTTTGAAATAAAGAAAGATTATAGTCAAGCCAGTTCAAAATCTGCGATGTATCATTTTTGTAAAATCCTATTCGTTTTCATTACTTTGCTGAGTCTATAGTGACACTAGGGTATTCGTATTCGGTACTCCCCGGCCCTCTGACCAAAGTTCACTACGAACCGCCACAACGTCAGATTCCTGTCAGAAAATATGTGTCCTTTATGTTCCGTGGATAAATTTTCCGGATGGAGTTAAATATATTTCAACTCTATCCGACATCGGATGGCAGAAAAACATTTCAATGAGATGATTTCCATCAAAAATAATGCACCAATCAGAACATCGTTAGTATTGGGCATTTCATTTGACAGAATCCATTTCGGATGAATTCCTCCCGCCCAATAAAAATTTAAATTTGGACCAATCCCAATCAGAAAGCTGTCGGATCGTCGTATCATCGGATCGTCTGAAACCAGCCTATCTTGGTAACATTCAGTGCTTTCTTTAATATTGGCAATGTAAACTGACAGATATACGATATTTCTCTCGGCGACAAGTTGCCGCTAGAAATTTCATCGTCGAAACAGGCTGTAGGCAATCCAGATACTTGTCAAATGACGAAATGAACCAATCATGGTGGCATATGTCAACCAGAAACTTTCGTTTTTTTTTTAAGTGTGATTTATGGTAAAACTGGTGTTTGCTCCCTGACAACGTGATCTGGAATGCCTAACTGGTTGGAATTTTCTTGAATGTGGCGCTGTGATCTTAAGCTGAAATCCCAACTCCCAATATGGTTTGCGCACAAAACCTAAGGACATAAAATAATTGTGGAGGATGGCCCGATTAGCCAATTTTATTATTCTGCCAGTGACGTCAACACGATGCCTTATTCTCCATAATATATATTGGGAATTTGAAGTTCAAAGGACAGGTAGGTACAAAACAAATTAAATTTCACGAAGCAAAACGCATTAACGATATGGCAAGTGAACAAACAAGACTGATGATGATAACTGAGCTTTGTTAGATTACTTCAAACTTTAATTAGTTCAACTTTATCACAGAACACCCTATCTACACAGAAGCGCAGCGTTCCGACCGAATCGAAAGCTTGGCTTGTATTTTGTCAATCTCACATTTGTGTTGATAGGGTGGTATACAATTTTCGAACAATTATCAATGTCCTTGGGTTATTACTACTGATAAATTTTATTAATATCGGATGAATGCATGATCAGAGTAGTTTTGAACGTTTGTTCCTGCAAAATTCAGTTGATTACTCTAAAACTATTTGAACATCAAATAGCTGCCTACACCACTTTTCTATCTACTTTTTTAAAGGTGCAAAAAACAGTAAGCCTATTCACTGAAATTATTTTGGTTATTATACAAATTCTCCGTTTATATTTGTTGAGAATAAGGGAATGTAGATTGCTGATCAACGAAGCATTTAGACGAATTTGATAGGGAAAATGTAAGTTCTAAATTATTAAGATCTTCCTAGGGTCGTATCTTCAAATGGAATTAAAACTGCCCCAATTTCAGTTCAGAAGCAGAAATGCTCAGTCTAGAAAGTTTACAAAGGTGTTTCACTTGAACTGTATATCATCCGACAGTTTGAATTTACCGCCAAGAAATGACATTATACAAGCCAAGCTTTAAATCAAGGTTACGAAAAATTGACCCAAAAGATCAAAGGGACCGCCTTCAAGTTGCGCTTCTGTGTAGATAGGGTGTTCTGCAACGTTGGTATATAGGAGGAAGGTTACGAAATGTCATCATATCGATCCCTCCATATTGCGGGGGCGTCAATGAGGTTAAGGTGAAGTTCCACGATATACTAATATGCAAGTGGATTCCAGTTTCTGGTATCTGATTGGTAGATAACAACAGATAGCAGAAAAAAATACCTGATTCCCTAATAAGATCTATGAATATTCGAGTATATTGAAAATCTAACTTTATGGTGTTCAATACTGAATGTCAGTTGAGCGAAAGTGTGGATATACTCTTCGTATTTGTGTTTGGTTTGACAGATGATAATTCAACTCGATCTGATCTCGATATATGTGAAAATTGAAAACGAAAGCAAATGAAAAATTGATGACTGTGTATGGTTGGTGAAAATCCGAAAGTAATACCTGTTTAAAAAAAAAGTGGGACTGTTCCTCATGCAGCAAGAAAGTTTGCCAGAGTATGATAATTACTCCTATATGAAATGGAAAGTATTTGGGTTTACCAGTCATTCAAGGATCTTTTTCCGAGGCCAAGAAAATGTTTGAGCTATGTATTATAACTGTGTCCCTTTTGGTACAATTGTGCCACTAATCGCAACCCTGATTATACTTTGAACGTTATCTACGTCTTCTAATGTATAGTGTTAAATTTATATAGGAATCCAAATGATTTTATGAACAAAATGCCTCTTCAAAGATATCGCTTTGTAATCATGCAAGCATTTGACTCAGGTTGGTCCTCTTCTGTTATTTCGCAATCATTTTCATAAAAGTGCTCCGAGCATGTTCTAGAATAATTTGTCGAAATCCACGTATCGGGTTTATTACAAAATGCTGTCCACTTAGGATTCTTCGGAAATGAGTGAAAACTCAAGGCTATACTTGAGCTTAATAGCGTTCCCCAAGTGTTCAAACAGCCAGTTACACAGCACGTTTCCCGACATAATAAAAATCAAAAAGTTTTTTGTACAACACAATAGCTAAACGAATAAACACCCAAGAAAAAACACCAACAACTTATCCTAATAGAAACACTTCAAAGCTAGTAAAATATTACTCTAAAAAACTCATTACACTAATGAAAATTGAACAAACGACTTAAAATACTTAAAAAATGATTCCCTAAACAAAGACAAGACAGAATACATGACGCAACGCAGGTTCAGGTATGTATGCTGTGGCTGTGGGCTGTGCTGTGACAGTGACAACGCAACAACTCTTTTACTTTTACAACAGAGTAACAAAGACACCAAGAGACAGATACAATCAGGAATCAGCTACATAAAACATATATGTTTGTGTGTTCTGTGACAATTTCTTTGCACTTTTTCTGGTTATCTTTGGTTCTATGGGGTTATGCCACCTATAGAGATTTTTAATTTACCCAATTTACCCCAGAATTGCCAACTTCGATTTCCCCAAACCCTGCCCCTAGCCTCAGGTACCCCTTCGCCAATAAACTCGTGACATTTCGTAACTTTCCTGTGACTTTATCACGAAATAGAAATATGAACTATGGAAGGTATCGCGGTTACGTCAGTTTGACAGGATAACATTGCAGTATAGGGAACAGGCCACACTGGCCACAGGCCATTCCTCCAATAATGTTTAATTTCCTTGTCCAACATCAGGTTTTTGGATTTTCATTTAACATTCAATAAATCATTTTTTGATATCTCATCATCTCAAACATGATCATATTATAGCGAGACACCATTTGAAAACGTTTGGTATACGTATCGAAACCAAAAATATAACGTTTTTGTACTTTTTTTTTTGTTTAAAAATATTAAAACTGGAAATGTATATATATCCATCTTTTCCACTGCATGTGTGTTGAAGTGATTTATATTAGAAAACTGATAACAATTTCATCAGGAGATAATAACCACTAAAATTAAAAAATATCTTATCATCGGAGTTGAAAGCAGTCGAGGTCACATCACCTTGTGCATATTAATTGTTTCCACTTTTACACTTCTAGTCCTCGCCTGCATTGCCGTTCTCGCGTCATTCTGTTGAAGAATAAATATTATTTTCAAAATGTCCCTTCAAAACGTAACACGCTGTATACTCAAAAGTGAGTTAGAAATTCTAGGGTATATGAAAGAATACAAAACTGTTGCTCAATAGTTTCAGGTGTATCCAAGGGTTTTCTGAGAAATTTCAGTTTACATAAACTACCAGAAGATCATTTGATGTTACAAAAAACATGCCGTAACTTTGCAGAAACTGAACTCAAACCTATAGCAGCTGAATTGGATAAGGAGCATAAATTTCCAGCTGAACAGGTAAGATATAATATTCAAGAGAGGTAGATGTACCCAGTAGCCTCTCGATCTTTGGCTTTGAATAGTTGGGACATAACAGGAATACTTGATTTTTCAATCCCACAATAAGCATGTTCATAGGATATACAAATGCTGACTGACTATATAGATTCAATTCGCAATCAGATTTTGATGAAACAGGCTGTTTATAATTCGTAGTAGAGTCTGTTAATAATCAATAGTCCTTTTGAAAAATTTTTTGAGCAAACTAACCTGAATCCCAAGTCAAAAAGCAGCGCTCCCTCTTCCTTCAGAATTATGGCCCTTTGAAAATCAGAAAAAGGGCATTTTCCACCTTTTTTGCACAATGAGAGCAAGATTCAACTAACTTTTTATTATCTTGATACCACTTTTACATCCCATTCTATCTTCTATATACTTTTATCTGCATTCATACCAATTTTTCAAGGGACTAGGTACTCAAATCAAAATTATCCAATGTTTGTATAGCAATGAAATGTCGCGAGTTTTTTTTTGAAAAAATGTATATAATTACGGAAATTAAGATTGAAAATTCAATAAAGTGTGAACGGGACCTGATGACCAGAAACGTGTGGAGGTTCTTATCCTGCTGCTGTGCAAAAATATAGCTGGATGTTGCCCACTAAACGAATATTTATATAGTGTTTGAATATAATTTTCAGATTAGGAAAATGGGTGAATTAGGACTCCTTGCTATAAATGTATCAGAAAAATATGGTGGTGTGGGACAAGATTCTTTAGCTCTGGCAGTAGCCGTTGAAGAAATATCCAGGGCTTGTGGTGGAACTGGAACTATAGTTTCTGTCCACAACTGTTTATATGTTAATTTATTAGACCGATGTGGTACAGAGAGACAGAAAGAAACTTTTTTGAGGCCGTTCACCAGTGGTACATTGGGCTGTTTTGCTCTTAGTGAGCCAGGTTGGTGACCTTTTCAATGATTAAGATTAAATATTCTTTGAACGTTGAAAATAAGTAATAGGAATTATTTCAAATGTTGAAAGAAAGGTGACAATGTCATAAAATGTTACTGCCCGATGGAATTTCAAGAGAAGCTATTCACCCTTTTGTTAAAATGTCAAAATAGTGCAAATCAGTAAAAGTTGTAGACAAAGTGGTGCTGCGCAATATTGGTTGAAATTTTCATAAAGCCAAAACACAACTAACCTTCACACAAAAAACATGATTCACTGTGAAAACGATATCAATTATATACCAGACACTTAATTAATTTTCAAATAATGTCAAAATATTGAAAATTATTTTTTTGTGTAGTTGTATAGCAACACACGTGTTGCTGTTTTGTAAACCCAATGTCCGTGAGAATCGCACAGGAAACGGTGATATTATTGTTGTAAACGAATATTTTTTCAAAATGATGAAAAGTATGTTACAAATATTTATATTGATATATTTTCCCACATCAAATACTCGCATTGGTGTGCCCAGGGCCCCAAACCACAAATCCATTCGAATTTATTTTTATGTGAAAAAAATAATGGGTAGAGTGATATGAAAAATGTGTGATGAACTGCGACATCAAACATGTAGTTAGCAGTAGAAATTTTTAAAATTATTACGATATTAAAACTATTTACTTTCTCCATATTTGAAGAGAAATAAGCATGTTCAAATCGGATGGTGTGCCAAACTCTACGCTCGCCTCACAAACATTACTTTTTTTCCTTATAGCAATGCACTATTTATCAATCTACTAGCTGTTACTAAATTTAGCTGCCAGCTATGTCCTTGACAACCAATCGAATGTCTTGGTCAGGAACTTGGACCTCTACATAAGAGCTGGTGAACAATTTTGAGTAAATTCTTGAGGCACTACAAACATTTTTTCGTGCAATTTTTTTTGGCAAAAAAAAAATACGGTCGTTGCCCAGAGTAACTGCTGGCAAACTGAATGTTTGTATTGCTAAATATTTCATTTCTACAGAAACACTGTGATATTGAGACCATCAGTTTACTTTTTTTATTCAAGTTGAAACGTTGTCTTTTTGAAACAACATAATGTTTATTGGAATCATATAATTTTCACGGTCGCATGTAGACTGGCCGCGAAATGTTTTCGCAACATCGAAATCATCTTGCCTTGGCCGGAGCGGACTCGGCGAAAATCTCTGTCTTGGAACGCGAAAAAGCATTTTGTGGCATTAGTGAACGAATAACTATAGTTATTATCCTTTAAAAACCCATGAATGGAATAGTTGAGGTCTGGCTGGAGGGTAGCGGGCCCCTACTTATCGTTGATTTTTTATTAAGAATTTTTTTTAAATTGAAAAATGTTTTTGAGGCATTCTGAGATGAATTTATCTTCAAGTCAAATACTGAAGGCATTGAGAAATAAAGAAGCCAGACCGATTAGTCGAACCCTTATGTTAACCAGACACAATTGAAAAATTTTTTTTTAATAAATAAAAAAAAAGGTTTTGAGGCACGCTTGCCTTCTGGGAAAGTAATATTGATTCTCAGAAACAAATAATCCCAAAAAGCTATATTAATTTGATAGAATGTTTGCCTGCCAGACGAACAAAAAAGTTCCATGTAAGTGCAGGTGGAGAGCTCGGGGCTAAATACATGATTTTATTCCTTATAATAATAATAAAAATAATGCAATACAATACTTTATTCTTTGCATCTACTCAGCGGTGCGGGAAGTGGTCTTTGATTAATGTTGCCAACGCGTTCGCCCACTGGGTCAGAGCAGTGGGGAGTATGGACCCGACTTGGTTGGCTTAGACGACGATATAAGTAATAGAGCAGAAACAGTTTTGAATCTCATTGATTGGCTTACATATTCATCATTGGAAAAAAATCATCTTCATAAAATCAGCCTATCACCGAATTTTTCTTATGAGACCATTAACCAAGGGCCTCTTTAGGATAGGTGAGGGTTAATCAATGGATGTTTAATAATCCCTCAATCTATGGTGCAATTGCTGCAGTGCTTTGAATGGTCTTCAATGGCCCATTAGCTCTATGCTGTCATGAGAAAAAGCCGGTAAAGTCGGCTGTTAGTCTCGTATATTTCAAATGGTAATTTGAAAGTGTATTGATAGAAGGAAAACAAGTATTGATAAAAACCTACTTGTTTCACCGCTTTTGTCGTTATCTTTGTAGCTAAGTGAATGAAATTCTTACCATACCTACCTAATAAAGAGGATTGCATAGCAGATATTGTTGATGTGGTTTAATGGTATTTTTTCATTTTTCGTGTGAAATTGCTATAACATTGCAAATGATACCCCTTTTTGAGTCTGAGTGTTGAAGGTAAAATCACACTATTGGCTTTTACTATTTTTATTTCAAATAGCCAATACCTTGTCACAATTCTTCAGAGTTTTTTCATTGAAAATAATTATTTTTTCTTTGTATTTAAAAGAAAACAGAAGTTAATGTATCATCACTTATCGTGAATAATAAGCTTGAATTCAAATAAGAAAATGATAACACGTGGATCACGTAATCCTTATAACATACGACAGATTTTTATTTAGTTCCGAAATCATTATTGAGAGTCCGCAACAACCTTGAGCGAGAGGTACAGCCGATATAGGCTCTCTCGCATCTCAAGCTACCCATAATAATGCTTTTCACCCGCACATATATGTAATTATCTTGATCAGTATCTATATTACTCTCCCAAACTTCAACTTGCCTAAATAACATATTTTTCATTTATTTAAAAAATCACATTCCAATAGTCTGGTTAACATTAAGTTCCGACTAATCGGTTTGGTTTTTCAATTTCTCAATTCTTTCAATATTTAAAAGCCTCAAATTTTGTTTTTATTAGAAAATTTCCCCTATAAAAAATTCGAGGGGTCTTTCAAGGATAATTCCAAAAAGAATGTAATGCCTCAAGAACCTACTCAAAATTGTTTACCAGCACTCCTATAAAACCATTAACTGGAATTTCAGAAATATTCTATTTAAACAATTATAATTCAAACAATATGTCATGCAATCCTTGAAGATAGCATCACATGTTGTCAAGTTATTCTCTGTGTATTATCTTAACTTCGAATTTTGAAACATTTTTCATCGATTACCAGTCGATAATTGATAATTACAATCGACTTTTCGTCAATATGGACGTTATCAGTTGAATTGCAGCAAGTGTTTCACGCAAAGTAAATATACACTATCTTAAAAAGTAATGATACTGACAATTCAGATAAATCTATTCCAACAAGATAAATTATCAAAACACCAATAGAAACGTCATATATTAAGAGTTGATATGCAGTGCGTTAGTAAATGAAAACAGTTGAAGACATTGAAGGCTAACCTTTGCAGACCTGTTTCGACATTTTTTGTTTCCATCAATGCAAGTTGATATTGAACCATTTTTTTCTGTATCGTTAAAAGTGTTATATTTTCACGTGTGCATATCTGGTACTAAGACGTAATTGTTTTCTAGATTTCGTCAATAAATGTCTAACAGCCGATTGCACTGTCTTTCTGTTATGAGACCATTAACAAAGGGACTCTTTAAATATGTGAGGGTTCATTTATGGGTGTTTAATAATCCCTTAAACTTTGGTGCAATCGCTGTAGCGTGTTAAATGACCTTCAATAGCCCACTAGCTTAATACTTCCATATAAAAAAGTCGGTGCAATCGGCTGTTAGACTGGATTGGAAAAGAACGTTAATATTCATCATCAGTCACAAGAGTCATACTTGTCGGCATTTGAAAAAAAATATGATGAATGGCAATATTTTGGAACAGGTCAAAGATAAAAATAATTTTGTTGAATGTTGAAATATAACCTATATAAGAATATACATAGTGTCAGTGCTTAATTTCTAAACTTTTAGGTGTGGAATGCTCATTTATTCTCATAAACCACCTTCTTTATTTTCTAATAAGGCCTAGTTAAACATTTCCTCGCCCTCACATCTCAGTGCCTACTACCTACTCTGGATTTCCTATAACAAACTTGTTTCGATTTGCACCAACCATTTTGTATGGAGCTAACAATACCGGTAACCAATATATTTTTTCAATGAATAGTGAAATAAAAACAAATAAAGCCATCATATTTTCATTTATATAGGCCTACAATCAATCAATCAGTGCAGTAGTATTAATAATACATATCAATGCGTAAACAGATATTTTTGATAATTTTCTGAAAAACTAGTTACTTGTGTTCCCTTGCGTTCCCACTGAAATTGGTGTGCTAATAGTTCGCGAACGAACGATACGCATATATGAGTATATGTGCATAATTTCGAGTGAGAATAGAGTTCCAGATATGAGGATCTGCAAGCCCTGCCGTTTTAGTAACTTGGATTTTTTCATAATGATAATGCTCTGAGGCTCTCGTCCTTCCTGGTTTGAGATCCAGCGACGTAATGATATGTGGCATACTCTTTTGTATAGACTCGAAGATCTTGAGAAGATTGCACATCCTGAGCCTACCCTCACGTTTCATCTCCATGGAAAATTTAGGGGTAATCAAGACCCCTGCAGAATTCCTGCCTTGAAAAGTCTAATTAATTAGATACCTTTCAATTTACTGCTTATGGCGGATGCTATTGGGTTTTCAAATTAGGATCGCAGCACTACTACAGCCCAACTTTGACACAAAACCTAAACAAGTTAGAACTTTGACATTGTTTGAAAATTCAAAACCGTAGCTATTGGCTAAGCGATTATTATCGTTTTTAGTTCTTTTTGACTTGTTATGTGTAATAGTGGTCATGAATGGGGGGAGTCGTCCCCCCACTTTCTGGCCAACAGTTGGCACCTTTGTTTATAAATATAGTCATAATTTTGTCTCACTCCGAAATAATATCGCAGCGGCACTTCTAGCAATACTTCAACTAATTTTGCCTCACTTTAAATTTGTAGAAAGTTTTAACCAGGCGGAATATCACTTCTCTTGAAATCCTTGTAGTCCACATCATATTAAGTCCTCTCCAGACACGATCAAATGTTTTCTCGATATCCGATTTTGAACTTCCGAGGGTTGAAAGTCGGCAGCTTGATCTTTTTTTCTATTCAGATGCAGGTAGTGATGTTGGGGCAATGTCTTGCACAGCGGTTCCAGATGGTGACAGCTATATCCTGAATGGTACAAAATCTTGGGTAACTAGTGGTACAGAAGGAAAAGCTGCTGTTATTTTTGCCACTGTGGACAAGAGTCTGAAACATAGAGGTAAGATATCAGTAGTGATGTCAATTTTTGCATGAGTTATTTACAAAATAGGTATGATTTCGAAACCAAAAAACTTACAGCCTATTGCACCGACTTTTTCTTATTGAAGCTTCGGACTAATGACCCATTAAAGGCCATTTAACTCTTTTTTCCTCACAAATAGTCGAGAAACTGTTGAGGTTTTCTGTCACATATCCAACAGTTTTATTATCATCCCCCATCATCAGTCACTAATAGATTTGTTACAAACTCAAAATTAAGAATTGATTCTCCTCGTATATTAAGACGAAAGCAGGGAATATTGTTTGACAAATATGATAAAGTATCCTAAATAAAGCTTCAACCTAGAATTTCAGCGTTTGTAACGTATATATATATATATATATATATATATATATATATATATATATATATATATATATACAATATAATATACGCTTGTCAATTCGACCATTATGCCAAGTGGTCAACAAAAAACAACAATCAAGTTGTAAACTGATTTTCATATGTCGGCCCTATGAAAAATCATATCATTGAGGCATGAAATCATCACACCTGCAATTCCGTGGAAATCATCATGTAATTAAAAAAGTTGTATGTAAAGACGCCTAGCAGTTCTAGGTTATGATTAAACTTGCACCAATGCTTCTTGATATTTCTTTTCCATTTCAGGCATAACTGGGTTCATAGTTCCTCTCCCAACAGAAGGGCTTTCCTTAGGTAAAAAAGAAGATAAGTTAGGAATAAGGGCTTCGCCAACGTGTAATTTGATTTTGGAGGACGTACGAGTGCCCAAAGAAAATGTTTTGGGAACCGTAGGAGGTGGATTCAAAATGGCCATGGAACAGCTGGACAAGGCCAGAGTAGGCATTGCAGCACAAGCTCTGGGAATCGCTCAAGCTGCTCTAGACTTGGCAGTTTGTTATGCAGGTCAGAGAAAAGCGTTTGGGGCATCCATTAATCAGCTGCAGGCTGTGAAGGTATGTGAATAGTTTTATTAACGATAAATGATATTGAGCATATAATAGGAGAAGATAATAAATTATTCAATTATTATTCCTAGTATACTGTGAACTACTAGAAGCTTGTCATTATTGCAAAGCTTGTTGACAAGCAGTTGTCAAAAGATTTCAATATTTGAATGATGGAAGTTATTAAAAATAATGAATATATCAATGAGGAAGCAGATGCAGTGAGTCAATTTCAATTATCCTCAGAGACTAGCAAGAAAATGTTTACTCTCAACGGGAATTTACTATGGTTTCAAAGATATAGCTATTTATTGTTCTTAATACAATTACACCTGTGAATTATGTGGAAGCTGAAGCTTTTATGAATTGAATAAAATCGATTTTTTGTGGATTAACTTAACGAACAAGCATAATTCATAGTGTATAATGCATAATTTACAATTTAGTGGATATCTCTAATGCACAATGCATAAGAGATATATGGCTTGCTTAGTCATTCTCTCTTCCCCACACTCCCATATTATTTAAAATTTTCGTCAGCAATGAAGACTAAAAGAAGTCAAGCTCCAGCAGTTGCACATATTTCAGGAGCTTGAATATTAGTTAGCTTACAATGCTACCACAATTGTAGGAAAATGGAAAAAGAAAACTAGGTATGCAGATTTACAATTTTCGAGGCTGCGCATGCACATCTTACAGTCCAGTAATTCTACAAGAACAAACTTTTTTGATGCTACCGGAAAACAAAAAATATGGTGATGTAGAGTAAAAAATTCTAAGTAATGTGACGTTTTTTGCTACTCTCTAGATGATGAACATAACTTAAAAAATCCTGAATCCTAAAAAAACGGTTTTTTGCGATTGAAAAACAAATAATTCTGTAAGAAAAAGTTTAATTGGTGAGTTTTAGACAATGAAAAATCTTTTCAAATCACATCAAGGGTATTGAGATACCTTGTGTTTTTTTTCGAGAAAATCAGAAAATACAATGAAAAATTTAGCTTTCATTGAGAATAAGAAATTTTGAAAAAATATTAAAAATCTAAAATTGCCTGATTTAAATCAATATTTCGAAAAAGATGCTTCGTAAATTGGCCATTGCTCAGCCATGGCAAAACCTAGACTTTAATCAGGGTTCAAAGTCTTCGTGAGATAAAGAACTGACACATTATTTTTACTGGAAGTCGTTTTCTTGTCTCAACGTCAAAAAAATTAGTAAAAATGACAGTTTTTTTAAGATTCTCATTTTGCGACAAATCTCGAATTCAAAATGAATACACATTCAACACATATTTGAATTTTATTCAGTTTGATCCTCATTTGATATTTTTGAAAAACTAAGTACTGCAGTAAATTTTTTTTTAATTAAAAATAAATGGACATCGTCTATAAACATCAACAGCTCTTTCTACGCACCTCGCTAATTTTTGCAATATTATGCAACGATATGTTCTGCATGCTCGCTGCTACTACATCAGGTTCGACTTTGTCACTGTGAAAAAATATTCAATAGTGTTGAGAGAGTCGAATGGTTTTTCAGTGATTTAATCATTTTACTTTTTTCCTGCTTATTTAAACATGATACAGTGTCGCAACCGTTTGCTGTGACAAGTCTGATACTGATGAACTAATATAGGGAGCACTTACAAAATAACAGCCTACAATGAGAGTGTTCCTACAGTTGCAAATATGAAATAAAAATGATGCCGTCACAACTAACTGAGGCTGGGCAATGGTAGGTACTCTAGTGCCAATTTAACCCATTGGTGCCCACCGATTTTCTGAATAAGATAAAGAGAATGAACATACAACTATGATAAGTAAAAGTGTTCATAATACATATAGAATGGTTGTTTCAAAAATTGTATTCTTTGTCTAATAAAAAACTAGGCGTACCCAAGCAAGTACAATGGGCTCATCGCCATAAGATATAAAAGAATACAAAAATGTAACATTCTACCAATACAATCGAGAATGTTGTCAGTCCATCCGATTCTGGGAGTGGAATATTTTGAAACAGTCCCTTTTTTCGGTGCAGAGGGTAACCATGCATTTTTCGCACCTCCACCTAACTCTCATGTGGCATTGGCGACATCTAAGGGGGTCTTGAATTTTTTGGGGGTAATGACCAGTAGGATCTTCTAAGATACTTCTTGGTAGTGAACCTGATGGTCTATTCGAAGATGGCCTTCTTTGAATGGCCTTGCTATATGATCTGAGGTAATGACGAGATATATTACGTTGAAACAGTAACAAGTCCATTTTATCATCTTGGTGGGTTATCGTGTATAGTCTCCATGCATTCACCACAACCATATTCATCATATGAGTAAATAAAACCCATCACCATTTTTTGCCGTGAATGCTTATTCGATAATTACTGACTCCTTGATCCATTAGATCAACGCCACCCATTAATGAATTATAAGTTTTGATTGGCTTAGGTTGTGGAACAGATATCATTTCCTTCTGTTTTGCTGACCATCGTCTGACCTGTGTCATTGGTTCCAATGTATCATAATTTGTTGCTATGGTTACTGCACTGTTATCATTCCATCTAACGAACATAAGACGTTTTTCCTCATCATATTGATAATCATAATATCCTCTAGCTCTCTTTTTTATGTCTTTGGAACCTAAAAGTGGACATTGTTTGGTACGATTATCGCGCACTGTGCCAGTGGCCCGCATTCTTTGCTCTCTGAGAGTATTGAAGAGTTCATAACTCGAGAAATAATTATCGATAAATACTATGTGGTCAGTTGAATTGTCAACAATTTTCAGCAGGTCTAGTACAACTTGTGATCCCAGTGGTAGGTTTTTATCCTTCGTCGTTGATTGATCTTGTATTGCTGAAGGCTTAGCACCACAGTATGTATCAAATGCATAGCAGTACCCACTTGAACTGCACATCACCCAATCTTTATAACCGAAGCGGACAGGTTTTCCTTTTATGAATTGCTTAGCTGAGTGATGCCCAAAGTACTTCACCATAGCTTCATCGATGGACAATCTTTAGTGGAAAATACCCCACTGTTGGAATTTCTTATTGACAAGATTCATCAATGGCCGAACTTTGTACATTTTGTCATTCTTATCAAGCGTCGAGTTGTCAGCTAAATGAATATACTTTTTGATTTCGGTGAATCTATTTCGGCTGATCGCATTCGAAACAAATGGAATACCTACATCTTCGTCCAAATTCCAATAAAGACGTTCACGAGGTAGTCTGTGATAGCCAGTGAAGAGGAGGAATCCAATGAAAATCTTCATTTCATCATTAGTGACGTTGAATTTGTGGTCGTTTTTGGATCTTGCGTAAATATTACTTTGACTTACGATATGCTCCAGAACTTCTTCATCGAATAGTTTTTCAAAAATTTGCACAGCATTTCAGTCTCGACAATTCATCTCGTACCCTATCCAATCGGATTTCGGCTCCACTAGTACCTTCAATGTTCATATTCACGGGTTTTCGGGTCCACTTAGGCATTGCAGTCTTCTGCCTCTTCGCAGATTTGTGTCTTTTTGCAGATTTCTGCAATAAATCGGACAGGGGAATGTTATCTTCTTCATCCCACTTATCTTCATTTTCAAAGACATAATCATCTTCTGATACATTCATTTCTACTTCCAATTCTCCTGGAACATCGGTTGGCATATTAGTTGTAACCAAGTCATCATCGTCAAATTCCTCTTCATCAGTTTGGTAATCCACTTCTGGTGGAATTATAACTAAATCGATTTCCGATTGGGTAGACCTCACATCTTCAATTACATCTACGGCAGCTGCTAGTGTCCTAAATCTCTTTCCATAGAATGAAGACGGAGAAATTTCTTTGAATTCCATTGTCGAAAGATTGCTCTGGAAAATAACGAGTTACTGTCATACATTGCCATTGCCCATTGTACTCAACCAAGTACAGATAAGTTTGCAACAATATATTGACAATATGAAACAATTCAATGATGATGGGATAATCAGTCATGAGAAATATGTGTATTATGAACCAAATGTCATACAAAATATGATTATTATCGAGAAACTATAGGCACTATTCATAATATATTCCACTCACCTCACGTAACCTCAAAAACTGAGAGACATCTGCTCATCTTCTATCCTATTATTGGAAATCGACTTCAATAAATAAGAAACCTGTACCATTGTCTAAGGATGTACCTGTACGATTTTTCAAGCAAGTAAACGTTACTGAAACTGCATGAAACAATAAACTTGGGCTATTGTACACTAGATGTCTCAACAGTAAAACTATTTTGGTGTACTTAAGTAGGTACAGTGGCCACTAATGGGTTAATTCCAGTTAATATTGCAAAAAATTGCATGTCGCTGCAAAAGTGGGTGCAAAGGCGAAAAATGTGGTTTTAGAAAACATAGGCTGAAATTAACAAGTGTTTGTTTAGGATGTGATCAAGAGAGCTTTCGCCACTATGGTACTGACGAATCCTAATCATACCAGCATTGATTGACGTTTTATAAAAAACACTAACTGCAGTACTTACTTTTTCAAAAATATCGAAGGAAAATTGAAGTACATTCAAATATGTGTTAAATTTGTATTCACTTCTAATCCAAGAAGTTTTGTTCCAAAAAAATTGAAAAAATGACATTTTTACTGATTTTTTTGAAGTTATGAGGCAAAAAAACTAGTTTCAGTGAAAATAACACAAGTTGTCTGTTTTTGAGCCTTGAATGAATTCTGTAAGTGTTGCCATGGCTGGACAATGGCCAATTAACTAGGAGGCCTCTCTTTAGAAATTTTTGCTTCAAATCGAGTTATTTTTTATTTTTAAAAATTTTCGAAAATACTTTTTCTCTTCTCAGCGAAAGCTAACTTTACACCAAATTTGAATTGATTTGCATGAAAATTAACAGAAACAACAACGCGATTTTATATTATATTTTATGATTTTCCCGAAAAATACACAACGGATCTCGATCCAACTGATTTCTTTCGATAGGTTTTTTCATTGTCTACAACTCACCAATTCAACTTTCTCTTACAGTAATCTCTTTTTTTAAGGTAGTACCTTCATTTGGGCGAAATTTATGGAAAAGGCTGAAATACATATAACTGTTAGATTTAGTGATAACACGCATTTTTGCGAAATTTGAGCGAAATTGACCTTTTCGTTACCGAGATAATGAATTCAACATTTGCATGGGCTCTTATGGGAAATCGGAAAATTTGACGCAAAATTGCGTTTTTAGTAAAGAACGAATTTATAGACATGCGCAAACAACCGATTGTATTAACTATAGCAAGATTGAAAATTTCGTGCGAAGTTTTAATGCATTTCACCTTCTAGTTATTGAACTATGAGACAGAGAAGTTTACATTATCGCACTCGCCGCAGTACCGAGCCGGACTATGTAGCAACGTCGCACGAGTTGCTCTGTCGAAATGGTTGTCAAGTACTCGGCGCAACAAACTAAAGTCCCGTCTCACGCGCAGCTATGCCAAAACTTTTTTCTTCATAATTTGATATTTTATTGGAAATGGAAGGAAAATTATAAATTACTATTGGATACTATGAAAAATTATCGTGAATTATAAGAAATCACGATAATAAAAGAATAAATAAAAAGAAATTATAAAGAATCAGGAGAAACTTATAAATGATGGGGCATAATAAATTTATGACATTGATGAATGATGAATGAATTAGAAGAATGGCGAACTTGGAAATTTGGGCGTAGTGATAAAAACAAATCATGGAACGTAATCAGGTCGTCAATATCAATTTATGAGAACTTATGAAAATCGATAAAGAAATCAATGGAAACGGATGAAAATAAATATATATTGATGAGGAAGCAAACCAATAGGAAAAGATAATAATCGATCGGAAACCATGGGAATAAGGAATAATAACCGTGGTAGAAACGTTTACGTACAGTTTACGTCCCAGTGCGTTCGCACATGTTCATGTAAACTGTTTACACATTATGTTTACATGAAGTTTACGTAAACATGTGCGGACGCACTGGGATGTAAACTCAAGGTAATATTTCTACAACGAAATTGATTGAAAGCGATAGGAATTGCAAGAGTCTAATAACAATAAAGTGGAATTATACGCGTATTCACACAACTCAAGAGTCCCACCCATTCCTCGCACAGCAGAGTATGCAGCGTTGCCGGAACTACGGCTCCATGTAAAAGCATAAGGAGCGCGGTACACTCGGGCGGAAAAGTATACTCGCTACCGCAGCGCAATAGCAGCGCTTCTTCACTCTCCAGAGGGCGAGAACTTTTGCGCCTGACGTTAGCGCTGGTACTACCTTAATCGCAAAAGACCGTTTTTCAGGATTCAGGATTTTTGAGTTATGTTCTGCGTCAGCTAGAGAGATGCAAAAAACATCACATTCCTTAAAAAAGTTTTACTCTACATCACCATATTTTTTGTTTCTAGGTAGCATAGAAAAAAAAAGACTTTATCATTGGGTCATTCGTATAATTACTGGACTATTATTCATAGGAAAAGTTTAGGATTTGAGGCCATCACTTATGTAAACCAGATAGGATACAATATATTCAAATTTTATAGATTGTGCATTTGAGTTGAGCAATAAATTTATGCTTATTCGTTTAGTGAAGCCGTCTTCATCAGTGCATGGAAAAAAGTTGGTGTATCTACAAACAGTTCAAATATCAACCAGTTCCTATGCCTATTTCAAAAAATACAGTGAAATGTGGAAAATGGAAACAAGAAGCAGATGATTAAACTGTTTTTGATGTCGATATCTTCTTATTTTAAATATGTTTCAAGTAGTGTTTATATATTTTGTCGAGTTTATTAGTTTCATGAATTATTGATAAAAAATAATACTCTAACGAACGATCGTGACTAAACGAAATTATTTGTTCTTAGCACTGACAATTTTATGATATGATATTAATGATGTGTGTGATTCATAGATATAATTGTGCAGTCTCACTTCATATTTCCTAAAAAAGTATTGATTATTAGACATTTTCGAGTGCGGTCATCATGTCGCTCATCAGTTTGACTTCTTCCATGGTTTTAATACGGTTGGCTTGCTTTTGGTAATCTGATAATTTTAGAATTACCAGAAGATACAAAAAAAACAAAAAACAACTTTTAGTAATTATTTGTGAAAATATTAGCATTGTAACAATTGCAAGATTTTGACAAGTATCTCTATATGTAAGAAAAGGCACATGGTACCCTCTTTTTTAGATGAGGTTAGCCGAAATGGCGCTGAGATTGGAATCAGCAAGGCTACTGGTTTGGAGAGCAGCAGTCGCCTGCGATGAACCTCAACGAAGTACAAAAGAGTCTTCCATGGCTAAACTAGCAGCAAGTGAGGCTGCCACATTTGTAACACATAGTGCCATTCAAATACTTGGAGGTATGGGTTATGTTGCCGATATGCCTGCCGAGAGACACTACAGAGATGCGCGCATAACCGAGATCTATGCTGGAGTGAATGATGTTCAGCGCATTCTCATAGGTGATTTGATTGTCAAGGAATATGAATGAAGATATTTTATGAAATTTTGAAATGATTCCGTTATATATTTTTATATGATGTTTTTTGTTTATACAGATGTTTGAAATGTGCAAAGTATTTTAATAAAGAAATTTACCGTTTTTGTTGAATAATTATTGGGGTTTCTATGTGATAATAAGGGTTCCACGAATGTGAAGTAATATATTACATGCTGAGGCAGAAAGAGCTTATTTTTTCTTATAACACGAATATTTCTTCAGGAAAATTAAGCTTTCTGCTTCAGCATGTAATGTATCATTTGTTTTGGAATTGGACTTGGCAACATCGGATGACTCTCCATCATGAAACACCTGATGAACTGATATGTTATTTACAAAGAGTATATAACATTTATCATACAAGAGGTCGCTTGGCTTATTCTTGAATGAAATAGTAAAAATTATTCTATAACCTCGCAATATGACAAATGAATGAGTTTGGAATTGTGAAATTCATCTTGAAGCAGCCAATGAGAATGAGTGATTTTGGAACTACCAATCATATTGCATAGCAATGTTGACAACTGAAAATCGCGAATAAGGCTGGATTCAGAGAGATCCGAAATCCGATCGTACGACGATCAGATAGCTTTTCTGCCTTTGGTATGGAATGAAAAAACCAGGCCCCACGTTGGGTGCCATATGTAATAGATCAATGGTTTCTCAGGGTTAGAGTGGGTCAAACCTGGCTTTTGTAGTGAAAAGCAGAATTCTAGTGAATGATTTATTATCAGTTATCAGATGACATGACGCTAAAATAGTGCACATTCAGACAAAAATACGCTTCAATTTAATATCCTCACCCACCTGAAATGGTGAAGGCACCAACCAAATATCCAAAGGGATGATATTATAAGTATAAATAAACCCAAAGCACGAAAACAGTTCCGTCAACGCATTGACATTTTCTCACAGTCAAATTATCTAGCAATAAGCACGACGAAGTGGCAACTTTTTATGGCTTCTATTGAATTTTTGTATTTTGTTTATTCTTCCATAGACCGAAATATTTCTAAGGATCAGTAAATCAATTCCAAAATGCTTGGATTAAATTTTTTCTAAGAAAAATCATTGAATCCCTATAAATTTACAAATAAGCATAGCTACCACATTAAAATTGCTCACGAGTCATTCATATAACAACTTATTCAATTAAATTTTTAATATTCAACTCCAATTGATCTGACAAAATTATCATCAGATACGTATTTTGCCACTGTATTCTCATTTATTGAATCCTATTTTCATAATGAATCTATACCATAAATCACGTTTTCATGGAATTTTTTACCAATAATCAAGTCATTGATAATTTTCCAAAAAGAGTACTGCACAGTTTTCAGATCTAGTTTCTCAGGGCACTTGAAACCAAAAAAGCAAGGTAGAACAGAATATAATTCAAACAAAATTTTTTTGCCCGTAATGGGATTTCTTATCCCAAATTAAGTCCTTGATATTAGTTACATCGTTTGTTTCAATTTTCTCAGTCTTCTCGATTTTTCGTGGTAAAACTTAACAATGTAAAATAATCTTATCCTAATAAATATTTTTATTCGAGAAAATCACTCATTCAAATGATGTAATGTGGTGTCACACAATGCCTTTTGAGGTAGAGAGGGTGTACATCTGCACGAAGCTCCAACGACCACTGAATATGTTCATAGCGGCACATGTTAACGCATACAGTTGTGAAAGGTGGTGGGGCTTTTTGTGAGGTCCCTATCAACCACTTCCAATTCTCACCCATTCCAATGCTGTGGTGGGGTATGATGTCACACAATGCTTCTCGTGGTGGGGAGTATGCACACCTGTACGAAGCTCCAAGCTCCGACGACCACTAAATATTCAGAGTGGTGCATATATATCAATGCATATTGTTGTGAGTGATTGGTTGAGAATCCCCTATGAGACAACAATGGTGTCAGGGCATCTAGATGTACTTCTCGTATTCACTATAGATAATTTAATTTTTCAACAATTTCCTACTCCTGACACCGCCGATTGGCCCGTTTTGTTGAATTAGGTTTTTAATTCTCAGCGGTGGAGTTAGGAGATTCCGTAACAATATGTGATATTTTTTTTATTATTATCGAGAGTAAATATGACAGTGAGGTCATTTATTGAAATCCTTGAACGGGATTTAATGTATAGTGCTACGATAGAAGTGAAAACTGTGCTTCTGTGACTTAACACATGCTTCATGAAATCGTCGTAGGGGTTAGATTAGATTGATGGGGAGCTAGCCCATGGCCTGATTCACTGCGACCTTTTGAGATCTATTGTGATGATCCTTGGTTGTTAGAGCTCATTGTCTAGCTTGATCTCTTTCATGAGACTCCATAGACCCTTACATATACCTAGCAGCTTCTGGTTTCTCTTCCCCGCTAACGCTTCGCATTCACAGAGCATATGCAGTGCGGTTTCTTCCTCTTCTCGAGAGAACCTGAATCGGGCTTCTTCTGTCAGACCCAGAGACTGAGAGCTTATTCCACCAATCTATCGATTCGGCTTGCATCCATGAATGTATGGATGTCTTTTACATACTTTCATTACCCCGCAGAAGAGTTCTGGGCCGATCATAGCCTTTGATGTGCCTTCACGGGCTAGAGCATCGGCCTCGTTGTGAGACCGTGAAGTCCGGGTACTCAAGCTAGAGTGACCCTATTTTGGGTACTTAGCTCCTTGAGTGCACTCAGGCAGGCAGGCAGCTTGTCGTAAGGGTTACTTGTGATACATGAAGCTATAATAATTATATTGAAATAGTTCGATATAATAGTATACCAATCCCAATAGATATGAAGAGATACAATTTTTTTCGAAAGAACACACTGTTTACTCACCCGATATACATTAATTTTTTTTTAAAGGACGTAGTACGATACAAACTCTACACAGTCACCAAGCAATTTCATTACTTGAGATTTTGCGATTCCACAGACAAATGAACGCTATTGATTGAAGGCAAAAGATACTCTAACAGATTTCTTCAGTTTCAGTCGAACAGGGCAAAGTTTGTAAGCAGCATGATGAGGTCCTCTACAATTGCAACAAATGGGACTGTTTTTCGGTCGATTACACATTTCTACTTGGTGTTCTTCACCACAGCGCACACATCTCACATTCTGTTTACAAGTGTTAGCCGTGTGCCAAAATCCCTGACATCTGAAAACATACAAAGTTTCGGTTGTATATTTATTTTGCTTTTTACAAAAACAGTGAAATAGTAATAACTCGGGGAATGAATCTATAGTGATTCATGAACATTTGGAGGGGCATATGGACTAATGCAAAGGAACACGCTCTCATAAATATTGCTGTATAAGCATTAGCTTCTTGTGATTATAAATTCAATAAACAATCAATCATTTTGGGAAGCGTGGTTACCAATTAAATCAAAGTTTATAAAGCACTTAACATATCTTTAACTCGTACGAATCAACATACTTAGATCTCGAATAGTAGTGTCCTCATTGGCGTTAAAGTATTGTTCCGAAAGACGAATTTGTTAGTTTTTTCGTGTAATCGAACGATTAACCTGCCCAAAAGCACCCCAAGATTCATAAACCTGATTGCTTGACATAAAGGATGCTAATGCGCTGACATTTTCAAAAACCCATCTATCAAATACCTAGGCGTTTTTATGGATCAACACATGAATACATATATTATTTGACGAAAAAAAATATATATAGAGTATCCACCCCTCCTGCGTTTGTTGCGAGAGAAGTGGGCCTTGAGTCTGAAATCTATTAGTACGGGAGGCAGCGACACTTATGTAATTATTCCTACAAAGCTGATTGTTTCTCATTTTGTAGTTTTGATATGGCAAGTAAACGATAAACGGCAGTCTACCACCCCAATATGGGGGCAAACATTAATAATAATTTTTCAAACGTGTAAATAAATAATATGTAAATGCCTTATTCCTACAAGTATGAATACTTTAGTTTATAAGAGAACTAAGAAAATAAGTCTACCGATTATAAAAAGGTGCAAAGCCCTGATAGACGCAATGGAATGCACGATCTCCCGAGCGCAGCCGGCGCCGATCCGCTTTAAGTCGCTCTAAATGATTGCATCCCGGGATCAACTATTCCTTTGCATAATTCATGATAAACCACACCCTAAGCTATAAAAAATGTCACAATTTTTTTTTAATGAACTGATGTTCATTCTCAAATCGGACGTCATATATTGATGATCTAAATCAAAATATAACTATTCCCAGAGGAGAAAATATTCAATAAATCCCTTTCAACATTTTGTTTGGATTTGATTACCTTATTTGATTTGTATTTTCATCCTTTCATCTTTCTTAGCAACAGGTTTCAATAGTTATAGTATTTTTCACAGTAAATGGCTCATTAACTGCAATAAACTACCCGATTTAATCCCATTGTGTAGAAAATCATCTGGTAAAAGATGCAAATGAGCTACAGGGTCGAACTTTAGAAATTTGAATTTTGCATAATGTAGGAGATATACAAGTAATTTATTTAAATGTTACAATTCTATTCTATATTTAGTTCAGTGTCGCTATGTTATAAAATTATTGCACGCCGTAACACAAGTGAACACTTCCAATGAAATACAAAGACTAAAATGAACAAGAAGTGTAAGCTGTAATCCTCTACAATCCCTCTCTGAGAAACAAAATTACCTGAATCCGGTCCTTGTACATTTATGATGTGCATCTCGGATTTTACAACTTGAGAGTCTAATTGGTTTTATTATAATCCTTCAGTCAATACCATTTATTGTGAAAACTACTATAATAATATGGACAATGGAAGTCCAAACCATTACCATTCATCAAGGAACATTGTCAACCACAGTTTTCAATTCAATTAAATTATTTGCTTTCACGGTAGATGATATGCAAATATAACTTTCACTTGAAACTATATTATATATTTTCTCATAGATATATCGATCAAATAAGCATTATTAGGACAACCTGTATAATGGTAATCTCCGTTTTGAAAGTGCTTGGATTTTTATTGACTAACACAATAATGTATCAGAAATACTGGAATTACTGGATTTCGACCCTCTGAAAAGGCGTTATGGGCTTGCAGTCTAAAAGTACCGTTTGGTGAACATTATGTCACCCGAATACTCACTTGTAGCACTGGATAATGTTATCGTTGTTATAGTGGATTTCTTCATTCAGTCCAGAATCTTCATTAGCTCTAAACACCACGGAATCATAAAAATTTATGCCCTCTTCTCTGAGCCGCTGATAATTCGGAAAGTCTGAAACTTCTATGTACAGCGTCGACTTTTCCCTAGCCAGTTTCCCATATGAGATTCCCTGCTTTTTCAAGCACACGTCCAGTTCTTCGTTCCTTATACACCAAGGAATATCTTTGAAACTGACCGTTTTTTTATATTGCCCAGAATATAAAGGCACAACTTGAACAGGTTTTCCGAATAATTTCGCTAAATTGAGCTTGAGGATGCTTTCTACGTGAGTGTCATTGCGTAGGTTGATGAGCATTCCATATTCTGTCTCCACCGTACCGACAATGTTCAGGTTTGGTATCGCATCCTTCAGCTTGCTGGGCGTGACTGTGGCAGGTAGACCTTCTTCGCAGGATGTTACGTAAAGAGTGATGAAGCCACCAGGATTTATGACTGGTTTCGATTTACTTTTGTTCTTTTTTGATTTTTTCGAAGGAGCTTGTTTCGATTCCTGAGTGTTCACAACCTGAAAAATAACTGAATGCTTTTCATCAAGCTGTAGAGTTTTGGCAATTCAAAAGAAGCGATATTTTTCGTTCAATTGCAGCAGCAGTGATAGGCTATCCGCATATATGACGAGGTGTATGGAGAATGTTGAAGAGCGATCAGTTTTCTTGAGGTCAAAGTGTGTTTCAAAAACATGTTCGAGATAAAAAATGATATAAACTCAACTGTCGTAGATTTGATTTGATGACTTAGGTTGCAATTCCGATACCATATTGGCCTGGAAGTGTGACAAAAGATGCCGTTCCATCCTTCTTACAGGATGTACCGATGTAACCATGACTATATAGCGGTGGTTATCGAATCAATTATTAGTTCTTACAATGACAAAGTTTTTTTATTTGTCAAATCATATATCTGCTTAGGCATATGAATTTTTCGAAAAACGATGCTGGAACTGATATACTCACAAGATACAAATCCCCCCCCCCTAGTAAACACAAAGACATTCATTGAACATCTACTTTACTACTGGACGTCCTTTGAAGAAAGATTCATATAATATGGTTAATTGACACTCAATGGAAATCCTTTCTCGACTATACATGAATCTAATTTGAAGATTGAATGGATTAAATCAGAACTTATTGGACTTTTGATGAACTTATTTAGGAAACATGGAATGAACCTCTCTTGAATCTTTTGGACGCCTATTTGCAGCTGTTATGGATATGAACTGATTTCTTTTCATGAACTAAAGAAATGAACGTAAGCTAGATAAATACAATGCGGCCGCAAAAGCCCCTCCCCCTTCTCAACTCTGGAACGGGATAATGTATCAAAGTCAAGGCATCATTTCAAGCACCTCAAAGTGAAAAAAATATCAATGTAATATTACTCGTCGCCGAGAGGGGAATACAACTTTTTTCACTGAAAAGGTTTTTTTTGGGGATATTTCGTAGCTGTTGACTTCGCCAAAAAAGAATGGTACTTGAGTGACTTGACTTAAGGTATCCATAGTTTTCGACAATTCTCATATTCCGATATTGCTGGTATTACTGACCAAAGTAAGCAATTTTCGAAAACTTACAGAGTGGTCGCCATCTATCATAGGTCATAGAAACTGTCAGCGATGACCGGTGTGACATAACCTATATTATTTATATTATTTTGAGATAAATCAAATCTTATCAGATGAAATATTAACCGATATTGATTCGGATTCAGAAAAATAAGATAGCTCGAGTAGCTCAAATTTTAATGGATCTTTCGAGAATTCCGTATGTTTCAGAGCTATTCTGGAATTTTCTCCTAAAAACCTGCAATGTCGAGAGAAAAAAAACAACCAAACCTTCTTTGAATATATCATATTCTTCAGTCCCTCGGACAAATCAGTTGGTCTCATTTAGATTGAAGGATTGACATAATATTTGATTAATATTGGCATCCATCAATTGAAGACAATGAGCGATGTCTACAACATGAAACGCCTAAAATTGATTTCAAACTTTCTGAGTCTGATCAAATGAGTCCAACTGATTCTGACAAAGAGGTAGAAAATATAAAATTCGAAGAAGTTTCGGTTGATTTTTTCTCTAGACTTTGGATAAGTGATGAAATGATACCATTCATAAGTAATAAAATAATAATTGAATAATTAATATACATTAAAAAATAAATCAGGCATTGTGGATGATCTGTGCTGCAATTTGGATGAGGAAACAGATGCGAAGATTATTTACCATGCATGTAGCATGACTTCTTCATCAGATATTGTCATCCGAGGCTCTGATACCGACTCACAGATAATGAGGCTTGCATGGTAACATGGTCCAATTGAGAAGTCCTTCCCACATCTGGTTCCTGACTGGGACTGGAAGCCATGAACTCTTCATGAATCTTACAAAACTTTCGAAGAACTAAGTGAGTTATCAAGAAGCTCAGTTGCTTTTCCTGCTTTCACCCGGATGTGATTTTATTCCTACATTCCTCAATAGGGGAAAAGACAATTCTCCTTATTGAAAAGATATATCTAATTTCAACAAGTTTTCGCACCTCTAAGGTGACATTGTTTGACGTAGCATGAATTGAAAAATATATTTGATACTATTCACAGGTTGTGTAAAATATATGGCACTCAAAAATCTGTGGACGTTGATGACAGCAGATTCCAGTTAATCGTGAACATTTACAAATATAATGATATTGTTACGTTTTTACCCTGGTATCGAAAATATGTGACAATTGGTACAGCAAAATCCAACAACTTTATTGCAATTCACTCAACAAATCAACTAAACAACTAATTCACAACTCAATAAATAACTGAAATAACTATTACTGCTCGTCTATTTATTCACTTGATCGCTATCTGTGATCAACTGAACTCGTACTGCTGCCAGTCCGTGTGCTTCTGGAATTTTCCGTATCGACATTTCAAGAACTTTCGCGATGGTTCTTCCTCTGTGTGAACAAATGCGGTTGGTATCTCTCTCGAACATTTTCGATGATCGCGATAACAGACGATGGGCGTGGTCTTCTTCGAATCACATAGGCATAGGCGTACAGAAAGCCATGGGCGTAGAGAAAGAGTTTCATATTCGCAACAATATTAATGAAAGCTTCAGTAGAGAAGGGCGGGATTTAAACGCCAGCTCAATTCCACCAAGCAGAGTCGAGCTGTATCAGCAGTTTCTAAGAGCTCATTTCATTACCAGTGTTTGTAAAAACGTTCATAAAAGAGAACCTGCCACAATGAGCCCTCGAGATAATGGCTGGATCGGAGAAGACAGTTTCTACAATTTTAACTGGTTTGAGGGAGACCAGCTTATAAATCTTGTGAGTGATTTGCTGAAAGATTCTCCAAGAAATATTGTTCTGATAATATAAATTTCGATTCACGAAGTACGAATTTTATGTTCACACACATCGATCATGTGCAATGACGAGGAAGCAGGTGATGATACAAATTGAGAGTTGAAATTTTAAATTTTCAAGTAATAATAAAAAAGTTATAGAAATGAAACTTCTATAAATTGTATTATCAATCCGAACTGTTCAAAAGGCTTTTTTTGTGATGGATGGATTCTTTCTTTCGAAGTATTTTTTTTTCTTTTCCTACCACAATCTGAAAGAAAATGTATAAGTATTTTCCTTACAATGCCTAGTGCGTATGACACACCCAAACGCCCCGCTTTCAGGATGAAAAATGAAAAGTTAATGTCGTGCCTAAGACGATGTCGCTGTGTGTCGTGTCTGAACGGCACAACCGATAGACACCAAGATACTAGGGTGTGACATCATGTTTCGCACAGAGTTCTGAAAAGATTTGCAAACGCCCGGGAGCGCCGTGTGTAGTTATCTAAACACCCCCCAGGTTTGAATAGGGTTAATTATACAAAGGAAATCCGAACCAATACCATTCAGCAAGGAACATTGTCTACCACATTCCAGCAACTTATCCGGATCTGATGAAACAGAAGGTAGTTTCGGAATAAGATGTTGATTCCATGAAAATATTGTTGCATTAAAATAATTTCGTTTTCGGTACTTTTCTATATAGAGGGTATTACCTCGAAGCGATGTACTCTGATTGGTTCGTTTTTAAATAAATTATGATCAGTTGAAATATTCAAAATTATAATTGTAAATACTCACTCCTTGGTTTTCCGAACTAGAGCTTTCGTTGGTATCTGATGAAGATTTTTTAGTTTCTAAAGATGTTTCACAATTTTCCATTTCACATTAAGAATTTCAACCTGAAAAATAAGTCACATTTGAAAAAAGTTGCTGCAACCCTTTTTATTTCTATTTTATATAGAAAAAGATTATTTTTTTAGAGCGTATTAAGTTATCCCGGAGGACTTCCAATTTGTCTTTGTTATTCTCGAATTCAATGTATAACTATAAAAGTATATCTGGCCGCTCATTCATGCATGTATCATGTATCTGTTTTTTCGAAAGAAACTTCATGTAAAAATGAATGGTCATAGGTAATGTATATACATAACTGCTGGGTTACCTACAGAAAATATACTGCAACTAAGATGTCTAGAAGGATGGTGTACCGAGTTATACCTGGGCATGTTTGGGGTATACTTGGCGACACATGCCTACTATGATCATAAGCATCATGGCTTTTCGACATCAAATCAGTTCAGATGGCGTTTGCAACGAAAAGAGTTACAAATTTCCTAGGAAATGTATGGACGCCGACCTGACGGCTGGCTATACTTTTACTTTTGGATGCTGACTGATCAACAACCTATATTATTTATTCAGAATACTGGCCAAATTCCCTATAATTGTGTTCTTTTCATTCGATTTTGTTTTTATGAGTATGACATTAGATTTTGCTCATTTTGTTGACTGCTCGAATCAAAGAATATAGTTTGTCGATCGATCGGTTGACTATGCACTTCCAATTAGCGTCAACTAGCGATGAAATTGAGAAACACACCACGTAAAAATTAAGTGCCCTTTCAGATGGACGCGTATTGGTACGCGCGCGTATTAAGGTCACGCGTATGACTACGCGTCGTTTTAATTTCACATGGGGCGTACCGACTACCGCTGACGGCAGTAAAAAAATGAACATCTAGCGTTATTGCCATTGCTGCATATATTTTAATAAAGCGTAAATAAAAGAAAAAGATATGGGTACACCCCATTGTTGAAAAGCGATTACTTAAAGGTGCATTCGTTACAATGAATTCGGAATTACGTGAACATCCAAAAAAGTTCTTTAATTATTTCCGTATGTCAATAACAACGTTTGATGAATTACATAGTAAAATAGAAAATAATTTGAAGCATCCAAATGTGGTTCTCCAATAAGCAGTTCAGTATCAATATTATAATAAGCCATTTTCTGTTTTCCAGAAACGAAATATTATTTGTCGGTAACGGCAACTATGAACACAGATAAAAGACAGTACGCGTCGTACCGTCTGAAAGCAACTGATTGATCGATTGATTCGTGCAATGTGAGCCTCGCGTTCCTACGCGGGGCGCACGGGCATTGTCGACACCCGCGCGCAAGAATAAACGCGCGCTCACAGCCATACGATCTACGCGTCCATGTGAAAACTTACATTTGAATTATTAATACTCGACGTCACACGTAGAGTACGCGCGCGTACCATACGCGTCTATCTGAAACGAGACTAATGACAGAAAAGTGTCGCCATAAAATTCTAAACGATATCGCATCAGTCCCAGCACCATCCTTCTAGACATCTTAACTGCAAGTACCTTCAATTTAATTTTTTGCTATCGATTCCGCCTTCTTCGATACTTTTTTTGCAGATTCCCATTTTTCATGAAAATACTAAATTTGAGAGACATTTGTTTGACTGTTTACTCCATATCTTTGGAGCATTAGATAAAGCACTCTCGCGTGGTTTCCTCGTAGGAAAGATTGCTGACAAATATTTATGCCATAGGAATAGGACTTGATCGATTTACAAATGAGTTTTTTTTTAAGATATACACCCTAGGGTGTTAGCAATCTTGAACTCTAATTATAAGAATTCCAATCCTAGATTCTTCAGAAAAATGTTCGTTTCTATGCTCAAAATAGAAAGAAAAAGCAATTGAAAAGTATTGTGTGTTTTTCATTTCTTTTTAGGGACTGACTGTACTCTGTCTGTTTTCCTGGTGTGCCAAATTATTCTGAGCATACGTTCTGGCTGGTTATTCAGAGATAACATGTCTTGATCAGCTTTTATTGACCAAGGTTTCTATAAGACCGCGTTTTACCTCTTATGGTCGGTTCATACACCACACTTTTACTTTTACTTTATCTTTTACTTTTACTTTTACCTTAAGAATGGAATTGGACCGTTCATACACCAGTGTTAAAGTAAACAGGACGCATGCGCAGTGATCAAAAACAAACGAAGAAGAAGAAGTAATTGTGGGTTACGTCATTGTTTTGATTTGCAATTTGCTATTTTGTATCGGATAATGACAGATATTTCAGAGAACACCCATTTTAAATCATTTCTGTGAAATATTCAGAAGAATACGTTTCCTTATAATGTTGGTGGCACTGCTTGATGTGATGACTTCACATGCACGCGTGCGCAGTCCCTAAAATTATTGAATCATCTGATTCTTAAAGTAAAAGTTCTCATCCTTAAACTAAAAGTAAAAGTAAAAGTGCCGTGTATGAACGCCTCGATTGATTTACATTGTGACAACTTTCTTAAAGTAAAAGTAAAAGATAAAGTAAAAGTAAAAGTGTGGTGTATGAACCGACCATTAGTGTTTATTAATTCTCATAATAAGAAAACGCATGGAGAAAATTATTATTTTTGGTTAAGGTATTTCTTGAGTGATAGTGGTTATATAGTGTCCATGTCTTTCTTGGATAGGCATGCACTCATTTAGCCAAAGACGAAAACGATCAACGATTACCTTTTGGGTATTCAGGGTGTTTCGATCCAATCTGTCCGTATAACCCTATCAAATCAAGCAGACTATATACAATTTCTGTTTGTTTGGTATCATCACAGTTGGCCTGGCAAAATACGTTCAAAGTGGGAGAGTTGCAGGTCCAAGGGCGCCGTTTCTTAAGGGCCAACCCCCCTTGTATTTTAGATTTTTCAGTCCATACGCCGCGTAAGACACGATATCTACTTAACGTTGCGGGAGTATCAAATAATAGTTCTATAGATAAGATTTCGCGGTCTCATGAATGAGGAAAGTGATTTTTTCCCAAAATCGAAATTTGTTCAGAAAAAATTGCAATAATATACCTCCTACGACATGTTGAATTAAAAGGCCTTTCAGTACTCTAAAGAGAATCAAGACTTGGCTTAGATCCACAATAGTGAACACCGTCTTTCTGGACTGGCTCTCATATGTGTAAACAGGAAATATGTTGACAGCAATAAACTGGAGAGATAAAAGAAATTTGAAATTTTTTCTTGGCGACTAAAATAAGACTGCCCTTAGTGCCATTTTATAAAAAATATATTCTGCCTCAACTTTCATTTTGATAGAAAGAATTTATTGTTCAATTTTTATGTTCGTCATTTTTCATGTTTCCCATCAACTGCCAAATAATTTTTATTTATACATATATGTATATTTGTAATATTTTTGTTTTCATGTAGGTGTTCTGTTTTCTAAGAATACAACAGTTTTTGAAATTTCATGTTGCGTATCAATCAATCAACTATC
Source organism: Zygogramma bicolorata (assembly GCA_032362365.1). Classification (NCBI taxonomy): domain Eukaryota; kingdom Metazoa; phylum Arthropoda; class Insecta; order Coleoptera; family Chrysomelidae; genus Zygogramma; species Zygogramma bicolorata. The sequence continues at coordinate 197,543 of JAVJAQ010005408.1, forward strand.
ATATTTTATCTATACTTTTCGCGCAATTTTATTTAAACCACACTCGTAAGTATTGTTCAAAGGATTTTCATTTCAATTCGATGCATTACTTTGATTTTGAAAAAAAAGGTCTCCCCCTAACATTTTTTGTAACGGCGCCCATGTGCAGGCCTCACTTTTTGGCAGAGTTCACGTCAGGAGGAAGGATCTAATCGCTGTCACCTGACATTTTCAGTATAATCGAGTATGATTCGCGTCCCGAATATCTATAGTTATATAAATTCCATTGCTGCCGACACCGATTCATTTTTATGCATGAGTTACGAAACATTAGTCCAAATGGATTTTTACCATAGGTACTCCAATAATTAAGGGTCCTTGAGACACCTGGTGAACTCGCGAAATTTCATAATAGAGATCAAATGAAAATACCTGTTATTGTATAGAAGAAATCGCGCGAAAACAATCATATTCAAATAAGTTAATCTCAAGGTGTCACATTCGCTTCCAGGCCAAAGGCAGAGAAAGTTTTAACATGGCCCCGATGATTACGTTCCACTCAAAACCCATGCACTCGAGTTGCAGCAGGGTCGCTTGATAACTATTAATTATTAAAGAATGATGCAGCGGTACATTTGATTACTATATAAAGTCAATAGATGGATTTGTTATACCGGATGATGAAGAAAATGCAACTCAAAAACATACCTACGCGATATTTCTATAGGTACCTAGGTACTTCATGAATGCTATGACTGAAACCTCTTTCATGAAAGCTTCCCGCGTTTCTTGCATCTATAAATGAGAGGCGGTCATCCAATACAGGTCCGCATGGAAATTGACACCGATCAAATTTTGGATAAAGGAAAGAAAGGACGCTCAGATTCCATTACAAGTTCAGATCGACATGAAAATGCCTTATTATAACGAAGACCGTCAAAAATCAAGGCCCCAGGTCGCGTCCGAAATATTTCTGTCTGGCTCTGTGCGATAGGCATTTGTTGGTTGCCTGGATACCAATCCCAGAAAGAGAGGTTTCTTTGTTGAATACACCAACCAACAGGGTAACACTGTTATTTCTGGGTCCGCATTAGTCTTTGCCTTCTGGGCGCACTCCTAAGAGTGTTTGATAAGGAGAAATATTGAAAAAAATTGTTGGCGGGACTCCTCGTGTCTTGTCGCACGCCTCTCTTGCTTTCCATAATACATATATTGTTCAAAAATGTATTTATCGAAAAATACACCATATTTCTTTCCTGAAAGGTAAAAGTTCTTGTGGAGTAGTTGTTTAGAGAGCTCATCTATATATTTCATTCAAATGCCTCTTTCATTGGTGAAAAACTCCATACGACATCCGAACTAATTACTTTCGTATACTTCCTGTTCCTAATAGGGTATCCAATATTTTTCACAGGTATCCTGAGGACGTTTTCAATTTGGAGCTAGAGCAATTTAATCTATGTCAGAAGATCTCAGTTTCATACTATGGGTTCCAATCTTTCCTATCAGAGTTCAAGGAATTTTAATTTTCAAGCAAGAAATCTCAAGATACAGGAATTTTTCGAAGATGGAAACTATAAAGGAAAATATAGCTATACTAAGCATTTTATTGCACTCCCTTGCAATTTTACCCCAGTGGCAGATTTACACAGTGAAGGGATCCAGAAGCTGAAAAATTACTTATAAAGTCGATTCAAGGTGAAATCGTTCACTGGCATATATGACAAAAGCATTTCGTCCCTACAACCCACGAATGCAAAGATTGATTTGTGCGACTAGAAAAATCGATAAATCGAAATCATACCTCATTTTTCGGGCACTGTTATTTTGTCATCGAACTACCATGTTAATTAAAAATAGTCTCCTGATGTGTTCACTTGGCATGCAAAGTTTATCAGTCCGTGAACAATTTGGGATTAGGTACTATAGGTCAAAAAAACCATCAAATCAATGATATCCACATGCCAAATGAATTAAGCGTAAAATATTGATACATCACCCTGGGAACCGAAGCAAGGATAATACGGTATGGTATCTTCACTTGTGCTGTCTATGAGGCTGGCATTTTGTAACTTTCAAGTCTATCAACGCACTGATAGGTTTCCACGAGTATTCGGAAAATTGCACTCTTATATTATGAAGAGTTGGTTTTGACATGAACGTAGAAAAAATATTGTATGCAACCCGTGCAAAAAACTTTTATTGCATTCAACGAGTTGTCAAACTGGGCCTGACGTGGCGTTATAATAAAAACTTGCTTCAAGCACTTGTTGAATAAATTATAGCTATGAATGTTTTCACCGCATACATCTTCTTCTCAGCAGCAATGTGTATGGTGACTTTCATCTTCCTCTTCTTTCCCTACTATTTAAAATAAGGAATATAGGGATGCTTTTATTGATCTCAGTGATGCCTTGATAAAGAAGACGTAGAAGGGACGCAAATTTGCTCGTGAAGAAAATCAATAATTTTAGTATTCTGACGTTTTGAATCAGAATAAAAAAAGTTAATCAACTCATGCGTCCAAATTTTCTGATTCTGAAACACTACATAATGTTCTTACTTTTTCGTTATGACCATGTCCTCAATTTCAACAGCGCCCCGTTCTTCTGGATGCCTTTACAAATTCTGGATCGTATTCCTTCTACATCCTCATGACACGATCTTTCCGTGACAAATTGTTAACCAAGGTAACTTCCTCAATTATATTCTTTCAATTCTGTTGATGTTTTCGCAGCTTCGAACACCTTACTACATCTATGAGCATTTCGGTATATTCACCATTTTTATCACACACTTTTTCGAGTTCGGCCAGAAGGTAGAGCCTTGTGCGGGCAAGGGTCGGTTAATTGTCTTGGGTGCCGAAGCGCTCTGTGGGCGTCTCATTGATTTTTATGATAGCGTATTTGCTATATTTCAACTGTAGGAAAACTCAGAAAAACCCACAGTGCCACCGGGTCGGTTGGTGTATACAATCCAGACATCCCACCTACCAAGATTGTTATCCAGGCAACTAAAAATTGTCTATCGCACCGAGCCGGCCAGAATTTTTTTGCCGTGACCGCGGATTGAACCAGCAGTGAAAGAGCCGTAGACTGCTTGGTCGTACCGACACTTCCCTACCGTCGACTATTTCGCTTGTTGGTCACTCACATCTTCACTCACACCAAAGATTACGCTACTCAACCGCCGGATCGAATTTCTCTAGAAATCTGTGGGGAGTCCCCACCATCAAATTATAAGAACGCCACAAAAATACGAAGTGTATTTGCTGAATATTAGACATGTATATTGTAACAATATTCGTGCGAAATCATTGGTTTACACTTGACGTCCAATAAATATCTTTGCATTGAAATTCTGAATGACTTGAGGTATTGAGGAAACGATCTGATCATGAAATAAACTTCTCAAGGACCTTCTGGACGTTGCTTGATCCACAAATCTTCAGATTATGAAGCAAACTCTTTAATTAGTACTCTAGGAGAGTTTTCACTTTTCTGTTAATGAATATGGTAAAGGTGTGGCAAATACGATTGCCAAAAATCTAAACAAGACAACAGGAGCAGGGATGCACGAGAACAACTACTCCAGAGGGTAGTGAAACCAATAAGAGAAAGGTGAGGACGGGATGCCCATTTGGTGTCCATGTCCATCGTATGGCCAACAAAGAACATTCGGCGAAAGACGAAACTAAGTATTCCAAGAGCAGTGTCATATATTATACAATACACCTGTAAAAAGTCCTTTGAAATTTGAACAGGACAATATATCGGACAAAGTTTACGTTAAATGACATCAATGGCAATTAATTTCCTTCTCAGTAACATTCAGACTAACGAAAAATCAATTCCAATTGTGGAGACTCGACGAAGATGGCCACACGGCATATGACATTTGCCACTCGATATATTTCAATTGATAACGGACGCTCATGTATTCGAAACACGATTCAAAATGTATTCGTCTAATTCCTTCACCAATTTGGTTGGTAGTTAGCAGGGCCGTCGCGTCCCAGTCAACACCGGATATCTTATGGATATCCACTTTATGTCCCATTCACGCCGGAATATCCCTGTACCTATTCTGAACATCCATGAGATATCAAAAGCAGGATGTCCAAAAGATATCCGGAAATGAAAATCCATAAGATATCCATCCACCCAATATCTACCTCTGGACTTATTCTGGACATCCATAAAATATCCAATACTGAATATCCTAAAGATATCCTGAATTTAATTTCCATAAGATATACTGGAATGAATATTCTCATTATATCCCAAAGTCATATATTAGGATATCTGATATATTATTTTACATTTGGCAACACTGAAATAGTCAGTGTTCATTGAAATTGAAACCAGTTGAATGTGATATGCTCGTTAGAGTGCATATTAGAAAAACAACATCCTGTATCGTGTATTAGTATCTCAATATATACCTTTAGTGAAAAGTGTCGTCTCTTATATCACAATAACAGACCAAAACATTACATGGTGGCAGTGGTAAAAACCGCGCTAGAGGTGAAAAAAAGGAGTTGTTTACGTTTTTTTTATTCGGTCGTCCGCCAATTCGTCGTATTCTGTGTGTTGCTGTTCCGATGAAAAATTATAAAAAAGTGCAGTCTTTTTTTTAATCCGAACTTGGTTGTAGTTGAGTACAATTCGAGTTGATATCGGAAAAGTCAGTTAAATCATGGCTGATCAAAGTAGAGTTCCAGATGCATTGAACTTCAAAGGTGATATAGCTTATAATTGGAAGCTATGGAAACAAAAATTTGAGTTGTATCTCAAGGCAAGTGGAAAAACTGAGAAAGCCGAAGATGTCAAGATCGCAATACAGTTGAATTTGTTAGGCGATGAAGGCATTCAAATCTATAATACTTTCGAGTATGCAACAGATGAAGACGAAAATAAGTTGGAAGTTGTCCTGAATAAGTTTGAAAAATACTGTAAACCAATCAAAAATCTGGTGTATGAGCACTACAAATTTTTCAAGCGGGATCAGCATCCTGAAGAAAATGTGGATCAGTTTATTACTGCGTTACGACAACTGGCTGAAACTTGTGAGTTCAAGGAAAAGGATGTTTTGATCCGGGATAGGGTTGTTTTGGGAGTGAAGGATCCTAGAATACAGGAAAAACTTCTACAGTCTCCGAACCTGCAGCTTGACGAAGCCATTAACATCTGTCGTTCGATGGAAAATAGTGTAGTGACTCAAAAGGAAATTACGAAGGATACAGTGAACGTTAGTGCAGTGAAACGTTTTGTGAAAAACGCTCAAAGCGGAATAAGTGGCTCCAAATTATTGGGTTCAAGTTCGTCGTCGTTGTCTCATCATGGAGGAAGGCATCAATCAGTGGCGTACGGTGCAGGTTTTGATTCCCATGAAAAAGGTAACTTGTCCAAATGTTCTCGCTGTGGACAACAACACCAGCGAGGTAAGTGTCAGGCCTTGAAACGAATTTGTAGCTCGTGTAACCAACGAGGACATTACCGTAAGATGTGTAAAAGTAGGGGTAATATACACGAAATTACCGAAGGTTCTGAATCGTTAGATGATTATGAATACGATGTTAGAGGGGACCCAAATATGATTGTATGGTCCATAACTAGTTCTAATGTAAATTCAATCGAATGGTTCGAGTCGATAGACATTAATGGTTCAGTAATGAGACTGAAAGTTGACACTGGAAGTCAAGTGAACATTTTGAACATTCGCGATTTTAATGAGTTAAAAGTTGGCGTTGATAAACTTTTGAAAGTGTCGTCAGTTTTATCGTCATATACTGGACACAAATTAGACGTGATAGGACATATTGTTTTGGGCTGTTGTTTCAGAAAGCGGAGAATAAAATTAGGTTTTTATATTTTGAACTCTCCTGAAGCTTGCTCGATATTAGGACTGGCAGCAGTGCGGGAATTGGGTATCATACCCAATGATTCGGAAAAAACAGTTGATTTAGTTTCAAATAGTGATTTACAAACTATTTTAGACTCTCATATTGATGTTTTCTCCGGTATCGGTAAAGTCAATAGACAGTACAACATCGTTTTGTGTGAAAACGCCATTCCGCATATCAGTGCCCCTAGGAAAATACCGGTTGCAATTAAAACACGTGTAAAACAGAAACTTGATGAGATGGTTGCACAAAATCTCATTGTTCCTATCACAGAGCCTACTGACTGGGTCCAGCCTATAGTTGTGGTGCCAAAACCCAACGGTGATATTAGGATATGCATGGATCCGCGAAATCTCAATAAGTATATCAAACGAGAAATGTTCGAAATTCCAACGCAAGAAATTTTATTCTCACAGTTAGTGGATGCGAAATATTTCACATTATTAGATGCATCTTCCGCCTTCCTGCAAATACCACTTACTTATAAAAGTTCACTTTTATGTACAATTACCACTAGTTTTGGAAGATACAGATATTTACGTCTTCCATACGGGATATCGTCTGCTCCAGAGATCTTTCAACAGTTTATTAGTGAAACATTGGACGGATTAATAGGCGTTATAGCATACTTCGACGATATCCTGGTATTTGGAAAAAATATTGAAGAACATCATCGTAATTTAGAAAATGTTCTAACGAAAATAAGATCTAGTGGATTGACTTTGAATCTACAAAAATCCAAATTTTGTGTAACTGAAGTCAGATTCCTAGGACATATCATTAGTGGAGATGGTATTTCTCCCGATGACCAAAAAACAAAATCTATAGAGGATATGCAACCTCCTCGAAGTAAAAAAGATCTTCAAAGATTTTTGGGGATGATTGTCTACTTGGCGAAATTTCTGCCAAATCTTTCAAATGAAACTGGTCCACTTCGCAGACTGCTTAGCAATCAGTTTGAATGGCAATGGACAGCTGTAGAAAATAAATGTTTCAGCCGGCTAAAAAACCTAGTTTCTTCAGCAGCAACACTTTCATATTTTGATCCGTCTAAAAAAACCGTTTTATCAGTTGATGCAAGCCCGTATGGTTTAGGATCAGTTATTAGCCAAAATCAACGCCCAATCGAATATGCTAGTGTGTCTTTAACTGCGACTCAACAACGATATAATCATATCGAGAAGGAACTTTTAGCATTGGTGTTTGGATGTGAACGTTTCCATTATTATTTGTACGGACAACATTTCATAGTTGAAAGCGATCACAAACCTCTTATAGGACTACTGAAAAAACCTCTTGATGAGATGTCGCCGCGTATACAGAGACTTGCCATGAAACTTCTCAAATATCAGTTTACTTTAACTTATGTGCCGGGAAAAAATTTACAAGTTCCAGACACTCTCAGTCGTGACCCTACTAACGACACAATCAATACAGACTATTTAGAAACCAATTTACGTGTTTTCTCAGTGATTGCAACTTCTCCAAAAAATGAACTAAGACTTCAACAAGCAATTGAAGCGGATTTTGTTTTGCAAAAAATTAAATATTATTTGTTGAACGGGTGGCCTTCTCACAAAAGTAATGCTCCTGCTGAAGTACAGAAATATTGGCATATAAGAAATGACATCAATCTGCTTAATGATGTGCTTTTTTATAAAAATCGCATAATCGTTCCTTCAAGTCTAAGGGAAGAGTTTCTGAATATCATTCATCAATCACATCAAGGTGTGATAGCATGCAAAAAACGTGCTCAAGAAGCCATTTATTACCCAGGATTGACAAATGACATTGAAAATTTAGTTTTATCATGCTTGACATGTCAGAAATATTCAAGAAGCAATATTCGTGAGCCGCTTATGCCTCATGAAGTTCCAGATCTACCATGGCAAAAGATTGGAATGGATTTCATGGCCCTAGGAGGACTCAATTTCATTGTTATCGTTGACTACTTCAGCAAATTTGTGGTTATAAACAGATTATTGAACAAGACAGCTGAATGTGTAGTTTCTACACTGAAAAATATATTTGCGATCAATGGACTGCCATTCCAGATATTTTCCGATAATGGTCCACCATTTCAGTCACATGAATTCCATGAATTCTTGAAAAAGTACGGTATCGATTTAGTAACTTCCAGTCCCTATTATCCTCGTTCCAATGGGATGGTCGAAAGGACAATCCAAACCATAAAAAGTATGTTAGTGAAGAGCTACCGAGATCGAGAAGATCCATTTATATCGGTACTGAATTACAATTCAACTCCAAAACAAGACTTACCTGCTCCAAGCGAGTTATTGATGGGAAGGAAGCTGAATACAATCCTTCCTGTTAAAAAAGATGTTTTATTGCCGAAATATCCAATTGCGGTGGCTACACAAGCGCTACAAAGTAATCAGTCGAGGCAAAAAAAATATTATGATGTTTCAACTAAAAAACTACCATGTTTGAAGGAGAACCAACCGATTCTTGTACAGCACAAAACTTGTGACTGGAAACCTGGAGTTGTTATAAATCAATCTGGTCCGAATGACTTTAATGTTCGAATAGATGGAGCAGAGTACAGACGTAACAGGCAACATATCAGACCACTACGTTTACCCTCTGCTACATCAGACACAGAAGATTCCAACGAACCTGCTCATCATGGATCACCAATTTGCCGAAAGTCGACTGCTAGTGGATCGTCAGCAGTATCATCTGGAGTTGTTCATCATGAAGTTCCTGAGAATCCTGCGTCACCCAAAGTCAACTTTGCAACAGAAAATGTTCAACAATGTAGTGATTCAGATCACAAAATTATTACCAGAAGCGGTAGAGTTGTGAAGCCGCCTTCTAGATTCAACCTCTGATGTTATATTTTCAGTTTCCTCAGTCATACAATTTATTTCTTAATTTTGATAAGGGCGTGTCATATATTAGGATATCTGATATATTATTTTACATTTGGCAACACTGAAATAGTCAGTGTTCATTGAAATTGAAACCAGTTGAATGTGATATGCTCGTTAGAGTGCATATTAGAAAAACAACATCCTGTATCGTGTATTAGTATCTCAATATATACCTTTAGTGAAAAGTGTCGTCTCTTATATCACAATAACAGACCAAAACATTACACATAAGATATCAAACAACTGAATAATCCTTAGAAGACCTTATCTGGACATCCATTAGATATCCAATACTGAATATCCTGAACTGAATATCATAAGATATCTTGAAGTAAATATTCTCATGATATCCCAAAGTGGTAATTCATAAGATCCCATATCCATAAGATATCCAAAACTGTATGACCATGCTGATATCTCATTACTAGATATTCGCCAATTTTTGTTGAAATATTTTTTGGGTCTTTGTCAATATTATTGAATATTCTCAATTTAGAATGGCCTACTTCAAACTTATCCTGATAAGTGAGGTGATGTTTGAAAGTGGAGTCTCCATGTATCACTCACATTATATTAATGATAATGAATTATAATCAGCTAGTCAAAGGTTATTTTGAAACCACTACAAAGTTTATGAGGTATGTACAGTAGTTATCCTGTCTATTGTGAATCAAACTATAAACCTACGTTGTTCAATATTGAGATTAACTTATGCAAATTTTCATAAATGAATGGATATCCCTGAATACTATCCCATAGATACTTCCCAATTATATCCACGGACGTCCATAAAATATCCACCGGATACCAAATAGATATCCTCTGGATATCTTCGATATCCAAAAACCTTATACATATCCGTGAACAATATCTCATAGATATCCCTGAACGACATCTTATGGATATCCCGGAAGGATATCTTGTGGAAGTCCAGCTTGTTCCACTCGGGCAATCCATCGGACGTCCATAAAATATCCACCGGATATCAACTGGATGTTCTCTGGATATCTTCGATATCACAAATGAATGCCCACTGGATATCCATAGAATATCCGTGTGTTGACTGGGGTGGTTTGTAGGAGCCCAAGACAGAGCTTGAATCCCTTTCCTTGGTAAAACCCGTATTTTTGTCCCTTCCAGTTTTGGTTCGGGGGGATACTACCCTAGCTTTTTAGAGCCATTCCATTATCCACCAACTATGGACCCGCCGTGTTCTGGACTGGAAAAAATCGGTAGCTATTATAAATAAAAGTAGATAACACTCGCATGATTTTTTTACCCGGTGGTGCCCACCAGATCGCGGCGTCCAAGGCGACCGCCTCGGTCGCCACACCCACCCAGCACCCAGACTAAGGCTGGATTCAGACAGATAAGAAATTCGATCGTACGACGATCAGATAGCTTTCTGATTGGTCTAAATTTAAATTCAGATCAATCAGAAAGCTATCTGATCGTCGTACGATCGGATTTCGGAACTGTCTGAATCCAGCATAATACGTTTTGAATACATGACCGCCAGAAAACACTAATTAACATCCGGTAGTTCCGAGAATTTTGATTTATTCAGAGGAAATGATAGAACGAATACGGCCAATTATTTCCCTCAATGCGAATAAACGATGAAAAAGTTGAAGGCTTGACTGCTTTTATAGAGTTTTACAGCGATTGAATGCACTAGACCTTTTGACCGATTGAACTGATCAAAATAAACCGGGCGTTTGGCTCACTTTTCAGGTACTATCTCGGGTACTATATCGTTCCTGTGTTCGATTTTGATGTTTCCTGAGTTTACATGTTTTCTGGAAATAATCTCAACATATATCCCTCCTCCACGAAGCTCAATCAACCAAAATGTGTGCATTTCCATGATTTTCAAAATTTTGCTTTCAAGCAAACGCTTTCGTGTATAATATTTAACATAAGATCCCTCGACCTGCGGTCTCAAGATTTTATTAAATTATCATACACTCAAGTTATTTTCTAAGCAAAATTTCGAAAATCATGAAAGTGCAGCACACATTTGAACCGATTAAACTTGGTGCACTCTGGATATAACCCACGATTACGATTTAATTCCATTCATTTATCAATAATTATAAATTCAAATGGCGCTTTGACGGAAATCAATGCAACTGATTAACACCGAAGTCTTAAATTTCTTCACATATCCTATTGCGGCAATGTATCTGGGTTACAGAAAGTCGAAGATGACGGATTGGAAATCAATAAGAACGTACGCCTATTTAGTTATATCACTGGTAATTGACCTTCAGCAAACCATGCAGAAGTTTCATTAATGAATATATTTTCATAGGGGGTCTGTTTGCTTTACGAGTTTTTTATTCAACATGGGCGTAGCTTGGAATGCATCACATTACGATTTTATTGATTGAATCTCCCAAAAGACGAATCACGGCTTGGGCTTGGGTTGCTCTAAGTAATTTGTTCGATACAATGTTCAAATACATGGATCTCAGCAGTGTAGTGGTAAACACGACCGCCTGTCAAGGGGGAGATCGGGGTTCAATTCCCCGCCTTTGAACCACCATACTGGGATTCACAAAATAAACTGGGGGAAAACACGAGGTGTAATGTAAAATGACGTACCTATAAATGGTAAAATTTTCCATCACAACTTTTTCCAATCGCATTATGAAAGATGACTATAGTGGAAAATATGGATTTTCGTATCTATCAAACCTAGCCTAGGTATATCATAATATCATTGATAAATGAATACTGCGCAAAAATGTCATATATGTCTGTTATTGCTGGCGTGAACTATAGTCTAAGAGGCGACGACACTAAACCTATAATGATAGGGCTCCCAGAAGTCATTTATATAATTCGTTAGTTCATCAATAGGAGACACAAAATGGCCCTGCTGCCTTGTCCAAAATGGGGCAACGCTATAAAAAAAAATAACGAAAAAATTTTTTTTTCGGGTTTCTGTAATGAAAAGTCTCCCGTTCCATGATTGTTCCTCAAGGTAGAGGAGGGGTAGGACTATATGAAAAAGCAGTGCTGCCAGCCCCCTGATAGGGCTTATCAAGTGCTGCCGAGAGATTAGTGACCCCTCCGTAACCGGGTTTCTATAATCATCGGACTCCTAAAAGAACCAAAGTATTTCTGAAAGGTCTTCATTTTTTGTGTAAGAAAAACCACTGCTGCCTTTTCCAAACAGTGGACAACATGGCGGCAGCAGCGTTTGAAAGTCGCTCTCCGCGCAACCGATTTTGCGTTTCAATTCGGTTTCATTAGCGATCTTCCGGGTTTTTTCTATTTGTATTATTGAAACACGCCTGCCACTACCACGAACAATGAATTTTACGTGTCGTTGATTGTTTAAACAAATGAAATCGCATTTTTTTGTAATATTTTCGATATTTCAACCGTTTTCATTGTCGTCGTCGTCGTATAAAAAACATCATACATGATAGATGGAGAAGAGAGGATGAGTTATTCACAATTTTTTTTCAACGAAAAAAAAATGATTCAACATTATTTCCTTCATACCTCGGTCAGTTTTGATGCTAGAAACTTTTATAAATACCAAAAATGAAAGATTTTTGAAGGACTTCAGAAAAGATCCAATTAGTTTTTTCCGAAAAATGCATTGGTTTTTGGTTATTGTACGTAGAAACTTTCCATTTTGTCGTTTGAAAATACCAATCAACTTTCAACAAGCAATTATTCAGTTTGTAGTGGGTTTGCATACATCACAAATGGACAATCTCCTTTGTTTTTCAAAAGCTATAATTTTGCTCTCTGCAGGTTTTTCGATTAGAAGCATTATTTTCCAGTTATTCGCGAAAAAGGATCTGAAAACGTGTTTTTTTCAACTGAAAACCGACAATTTCACTCGCGAATAAGTCAAAAAGTATTGCTTTTCAGAAAAAACTTCATTGAACAAAAAGTGCTTAGAATTAGTCGATCTATTGATTTCCGCACTTATTTCCAATAAAAATTTTTTCACCCCCAAGAAGGGGTGGCATCCACCCCCAGGGAGAAAGCAACCCTCGGCACGGGGTAGATTCTGGAATAGAGGGTGAGTAGAACCTATGTCCAAATTTTCATACGAATCGGTGCTGTATGGGATAAATACACAGTTTACACTTTTTTCATCGTCATAGACTGGAGTATAGAAAGAAACCCTGTATGTGAAATATGAAAATGATTTCCTCAGTATGTCTTACACTACCAACATAAATCCGTAAAATCATCTTAAATAACTTTATTACGAACGAGATGGTAAGCTGATTTTGAAGAAATTACCGTTACGCATGGGATAAATGAATGTGTATTTTTTGAAGTGGCGGTAAAAGTATGCGTTCACAAAGAGAAGGCGGAATTCCGCACAGTTTTCAGTTAAGAACATCCCCCTTTAAAAAGGTATACGTAGAAATAACTGATACGAGCTCGGGTAACGAATAATTACCTGTTGGTATCTCTAAACAACCAGCTAATTTATTCGTGTCGTAAACAGTACTGATAGTCGAGGAATTCATCGGAGGAACTCACAGGTATATCTATACAGAACTAATGATCAGTTCACCGCAATCAATAAAGTCCTGTACTCAAATGCATTTGCCGTGATTGACCGACCAGACAAAGGCGTGATTGTGGATTTCATCACCTCAATTCAAACTATCTACCTAACAATAAGTAACTTTTCTTTTACTGACCTACTAAGTCCAGGTGCCGAGCATATTCATGTAGAATTTCAGTTCAGTCGCGCCTGAAACTTGGTTCGGTGGATAGCTATCATAAGAACCGTCAATATTTTACATAAAATGTGACTTCGACTGACAACCACGTGGATGCACGTAACTAAACACTCGCCAGTTGCCATAGAAAAGTAAGAGTGAAGTTTCCAATAATAAAAGACAATGATCTTGACACGAAATAATAATGTGGTTATGTATGTAGTTCTCTTTGTGTTGTGTGCATTTGGAATCAATGGAAAACCTTCACTGTCTTTCAACCTACCAGCCCTTGGACCTTTCAGGAATTTTGGAAAGGATCACAGGCTAAATTTGAAGAGTTATACCGGAAAAAGGGTGGAAAACGGATCTCTGAGGATGGTGTACTTTCACGATCTAACGGTGGCAGTAGTGGAATTAGGACCTAACAAATTACTTTTGAATTGTGAGCTAATAGAAATTTTGTAAGTTGAACTATTCTAAATCATAATCTCTCGAATATTTTGATTTTGTACTGCCACATTTCGCTAAATATTGATCTGAAGGTAATTTCCAATACGGGTTCTTTGTGAGTTTGAGACAGCGTTATTCATGAACTACTTAATTCTGAAGGAAGATTCAAGATTTTTTTTCGATAGGTCCATAGCTAAATCTACCATCCGAGCATGTTTGGACCACACATACTACGTATTCTGAGCCGCTAAACACGAAACTGAAAATGGAGCGCTCTCGCTTCGTTCCGAAGTTATGACCCTTCAAAAGTCAGAAAAATCGCGTTTTCTTCCCTATTTTCGCACCAAAGAATGATAGGATGTACACAATTTCGTCCACCACATCATCTTTTCGCCATTTTCTCCAATTTTCAACCGAATATAAGCATTTTCAACTGTTTTGAACCTCGAATTCGGGATTTATTTTTTCGAGTATTGTAGCGAAAAATGCTTATAATTCGATAAGGAAGTGATGAAGACCAAAATTAGTAGTAAATGGCATCTGACGAATAAGAACGTGTGTGTTACAATCGTTTTTCATGGTGGGATATACCCTTCTTCCGACCAATGAAGGGCCATAACTTCCGAACGAAGGAAGAATGTCAAATTTTGACTTTACATTCGTGTTTAGCGACTCACAATATGTAAAATGGTCCAATTTTTTCCAAATGGCTCGGAGATAACAGACTTTTAGTGTTTAATAATCGTATACCATTAGTTTTGAAAATATGTTGGAGGTACCTACCCGCGTACTCAAGAACACAAATCCGATACCATGACACTCTCCTTTCTTTCGAAAGCTACGACATTTATAAAGTCACGAAATGGTATATTACAACTTCTTGTTTGATATAAAATAATTGGAATGCACTTGTCTTCAATTTTGTCGCCAGGTCTTCTTTGCACCTTATTTCACCTTTGATGGTTCTTTCCGCAAAAATTCCTCTTTTGAATTGGCTATTCCGCACTCAGCTTACCTTTACTTATTCAAGATTGGCGGTGAATGAAAAATGGAATATTACTAATTTTTCAATAAAATAAGGCTGGATTCATTCAGCCTCAATTTCAAAGAAACAATTGTAGCAAATGTGAAAGAAAAAGTAAGACAAATTTCTCACCAATCAACATTCAAATCTGCTCTTATTGTTACTTGATAATTAAAGCTAAATTGTTGTTGTTGTTCTTAATTGTTCGTTCCGTTAACCAGCAGTCGAACGTCAACACTCAGAAGTCGAAACTTGTGCGAGCAATCGATCAACGAGGCCTTACCTTTTAACGTGCGATTACCAAACACGGTGGCCCGGATGAAAATACCCTAAATCGAGGTGAACCAGTCTCGAAATATTTGGGGAAATGATGAATTTGAACACCTCATAGGTATTTTATCTCATATCTAAATTCCCCTGAAAGTATAAGGTTATATGGATATATATACATATATAGGTACCAAGTTTTCCAATGATTACAAAAAATACAGCACAGTTGAACCTCTTCTGTGAATAAAAATGTCTAGGTGATGTAAATGAATTAGAATTTCTACATAATTTTTGAACATCCTTATTTTGTGGTGGATCAATATTTGTTCCGTAGTTTTCTGGGTTTGTAACCTACCACAATCTGAAAATATGAGAATTAATATTGGAATCTATTATACAAGTGTAGAAGGGCAGATTTTCAATCTACCACGAAAAGTTACTGCGTCTATTGAAAAACAGTTCTTTCTGGATGGAACAATTCCAATTAGTCAGCAACTTCTCGTATAACCCAAATTTTCATAATTGACAAATTGCACTTGTTCCATCCAGAAAGAATTGTTTTTCAATAGACGCAGTAACTTTTCGTGGTAGATTGAAAATCTGCCCTTCTACACTTGTATAATAGATTCCAATATTAATTCTTATATTTTCATATTGTGGTAGGTTAAAAACCCAGAAAACTACGGAACAAATTTCTACATCTTCCAGTCCCTCTACTCTCACTGGAAATAATAAGAGTGGACCTCTGTTTTGACCGTATTCTGGGGAAAGTAAAGACTGAAATTGATTTATGCTGTTACCCAAATTTCGAATGGGCTCTGGGATAAATTCCTAGTGTACCTCAAATTGAGCTCGGAGGAATAACTATGGCTGCAAAAAAATAACTAGGGAAGGTATAACTAGTTAAACTGGGCAAATCAACATTAACAGCAGACAAACACTGCTATCTTTGAAGGGACCACGAGTTACACCAAAGCTACCATTAGAATGCCAATGTGCCCTAGTAAAAGTCTCTCTGAGTAACACTGTCTCTCTGAACTGG
The DNA here is from genome assembly GCA_032362365.1 of Zygogramma bicolorata. Classification (NCBI taxonomy): domain Eukaryota; kingdom Metazoa; phylum Arthropoda; class Insecta; order Coleoptera; family Chrysomelidae; genus Zygogramma; species Zygogramma bicolorata. The sequence goes on from JAVJAQ010005408.1 coordinate 213,813, forward strand.
ACTAATACATCACGACTAATACATTGCGACTCTGCTCAGGAAGGCTGCTGATCTCAAACTCCTGGGATCTGACCCTGTTTCAGGCATGACTGCATCAACAATTGCGATGCTCATTAATAATAGTCTTGACTAAACTTCAAAAGGCGTTGAAGGATGGAAATTACCAACCTTAATCTCCAAAATGAACGGGTACTCTGATAGAACACTGCCAGCTAGGGCAAAACCAATTCAGAAAAGGGATACCTGAGCTCTTTGCAGGAGCTGTAGACAGGTAAAGACAAAGGGTGAATGTGCGAAGAGAAAGTGTTGCAAGATCAGACCCAATGATTGCACCTGCGTCATCTTCTGGTAAACAGTGTTTTAATTATTATATAGTCTCTCTAATACTTGATATGTCATCACAGAAGAACCATTTTATATTTTAATTCCATACCAATCCAAACAAGGTGTGAGTTAAGGATCATCAAAACATAATGAGTAGATAAATTGAAGAGTGAATTCGATTTTAATTCGGAGAATACTTTCATCAGGTGCCTTTTGATTAGTCATTAGCCTTGAAATGTTATTCGGTACAAATTATACCAATTATTATTATCAGTAAAAAAAAATGTAGTCGTTATTTTCAAGTGAATAATTCTTGCATTTAATGAACTTTGATAATTATTCGTTCGCAATTTTGAATAACCTTGTTCTTGTCTGTAATGAATGTACCTATGAAAAGAAATGTTATTTAATGTTCTACGCACCAGAGAGACAAATTCATCTGATAAACTAGATAGGTGGTTTAAACTTTTTTTCGATTTTCGAAAAATTTGTAGCTACTTATAAAGGGTATCTTAATGAAGGAAGAAGAGTAATTTCTGAAATACAAAAATGGTTTTCACCTAACCGAACATTTTTTCAAAAAAGTTTGTTCTCCATTATAACGATTAAATCGTCTATCGATATGTAGTCAAAAATAATTAATGTATTTTTCCGAAGATATATCCAAATCATTTGGGAGAATTTTCATAAATGAATCACTCAAAATTCAATTGTATATTATTCAACGAGCGTATAATAATAGCCACTATACGTGAGTAGAATTTAATACTTTGTCCACGACTATTGTATAAACCAAACATTTCAAAAGCAATATTGAAAAGAAACTTGTAATACTACACGAAAGTCAAAATTTATAAAAGTCTGTTCGAATACCTAAGAAATATCAATGATATTAAAAATTCAACAAAAATATAAAAAAAATTCATGATGCATTTGTTTCTTCAAAAATCACGATATGCATTAATCAGTAAACCATATTGATGGTAGTGAATAATGGTTTCATTATTCACTAGTTATTAATCGATATCGTAATTCTTCAAGAAACACTTGCATTATGAATATTTTATACAATAGTCGTGGACAAACTCGTTAAAAACCCCCACAGCTTTTATCCCCCAGTCTGAACCGATAATGTGTTGATTTAGTGTTCTCCTGCATTAATGGATCCTTTCCGCAAATGGAGTCTTAAGGTCCATTTCTCGCAGGGGTGGGGGGATGTCAAGAGGGTACAAGGAACTATACTATCATTGATAAATGTAGTTATACAATAACAATAATCGCTTTCATTGTTGAAATAATATGAGTAACACTTAAAAAATTACAAAAGAATTCATTGTCTTCAATAATAATTTCGAATTCAAAAAGTAGGCGGGAATGGAGTAGTTATATCACAGCCAATGCGAACATGAGGAATTTTGGTGATATCTGGCAGAGGGGTTCGTTAGATATAACCAACGTCCTTCGTAGTATCAGGTTAGAAGTTAGTAATTTTTCTGTTGATGCCGGTGTCGGTATGGAGCTCAGATCAATAAATAAACTGATCTGAGGTATGGAGGGACTAAGCCATCGGACCGTTGATTGGAGTTATTTGTTCTATATTTATATTTCATTATTTTTCACGATGATATTTTGTCTCAAAAATTCACAATTATATTTAGTCTGATCAGCAGGTCAAACATTTTTCTTGATGATTTTTGAATACAATTGCCGCTTGAAAATAGCAGAAATTATAAACAATTATCTGAATTAATGGGTTTAATTTTTTGCAAATATCTCAAAATCTATTTGACATTATTCGAATTTGAAAAGAGATTCAAAAAGGGTTTTTTCTAAAGAGGGTCCCGGAACTGTGAAAAAATAAAAATAAATTTTTCAAATCGTTATCAACAATTTTCTCAGGTTGAAAATTAAAAAGCCTCATTTATCATTGCGAATATTTTTTTAAATATTTCTATCGATTCGTTTTTTGATCAGAAGCTGTATGAGAATGATTTTGAAAATTTGTATAATGCTATCGCTTACAAAATTGTTATGAACAAAGGCGTTGTTGATAAGATAATCTAATCTGTTCCTAAACATTTTTTATTGCTTAAAAACGGATTTGCTTATAATTTTTCTCTACCACTCTTAATTAATATTGAGGAACCATTATTTTTAATCATAATTCATCTTGCTTTTTGTTGACAGAAAAAAAAATAAAATTTTCATTGTTTATTCAATAAACAATTTTTAATAAATAATAAATATTTTTCTATATATATTTTTTCCTTTCTACACAATATTAACGAAACAACTATGAATAATTTCTTGAGAAAAAAAATATTTGTATTTAATCTGTTTTTTTTTCACGAAATAATACATGGTTGTTTCAGTTACATCGTACAGGAAGAGAAAGAAAATAAATGGAAAAAATCAATTGTTTATTACAAATTATTATTTAAACATACAATGAAAATTCGAATGAAAACATTTGTTTTTAGTCAACTTAGATCAAGATACGTTATTATTAAAGAAATGTTGCTTGAAATCAATTACCAGTGGTAGAAAAAAAAAAACAAATCCGATTCCACACAATACAAAAAAACTGATTTTCTTAAAATAATGATTTTCATCAGATTATGTTTCCAGAAAAATATCAACGCTAAAAAAAAAATTTTTTTGAACAATAGAGGATAACATTTTTTCTAAATCATTTTTATGGAGCTCCTGATTATAAAAAAACGGATCAATAGCAATATTGAAAAATAAATTATTTCCAACGAATAATGAATCATTAATAATTAGTCGAGTATATTGTTGATAGCAAATTGAAAAATATTTTTTTTTATTTTTTCAACGAGAATCTATTCTGAGACCTTTCAAAATCTTATTTTTTTGTGAATTGGGGAATCGAATTAAAAATATATATTGAAAAATGCTTATAGTTAGTCCCCTTGGCTTCCTTTTTCAAGCCTATTTTTATAGCTCCGAAAAAAGAAAAAAACTCTTAGATTTTTCACTTAAAAATTATCGCACATGCAATGTTCCTGTTCAGGTGGAAATAAATTGTTAATAAACTAACGCGTGATTTACTGAAAAATCATGACAAAAATTTTCTGACGCGGATTATTCTTCATTCATTTATCCAGTTGCAAAAAAACAAACACAATTTTTTTTTCAATTTATTGTTTAAAACTTTTGCAATTTTCGCAAGCGGCACTTAAATTAAAAAAAATCATCTACACGCTATTAAAAATCGAATGACACCTCGTTCATTTTTTTCGGAGGCGGAAAAAAAAGTTCTACCTGAAAGGCACTGTTGATCAGACTAATTGTTATGACTCAGTGAAGAAATATTCTGAGAGAAAGGTATTACCAATATTTTGCTCTCAGAGTCGTTTAATGCCACATAACCTGTGGAACAAAGAGTTATAGAGTTTATGCGCTCAGTATTGTTTATTCTACTTGGGGAACCAATTATATAGCGAGAGACGTGTCGCGGTTTTGTAAGTGTGAGTTTTGTTCGTGAGAATCGTACAGGAAATTGTAGAATCATGTTAAATATTCATTTATTCACATTTTTTAGTGAGAATTTTCTTCAAGGGTTCGCCAGTTCAATTGAATCTTTTCATTTTGCTGTTACAACTGCACTATCGAAAATGAGACACAATCAAAAAAGTCTGTGCTCACTGGTTCAATGTACATTTTTATTAACAGATATATAATACATTGAACATTGACCGCCGATCTTGTACAATCCATAGGAATTCTTAATGAGTATCCATTATAATATAATGGTTGTATCAATATATTACATCATTATTAAGCAGGACCGGTTTTTCCATTTGATGTGAGCCCAAAAAATTTTTCCCCTTATTACTGATGAGGGATTTAACAAAAACTGTTTCCTTATGTGCATGTTCAGGAAGAGATTTGCAGTGGCTAATAATGCCGCAGATGTTAGAAAAATACTCATATTGTTTCCTGAAAGGTTTTTACTATAACTGGGTTTACGAAACCATGACACGTTTTTTGCTATGTAATAGCTTCTTCAAGCAAATGAGTTTGCAAAATATCAATAGCAGAACTTACGAAATGTTTGAATTCAAAAATGGTACCAAAAATGCATTGAAAAACACTAGTTTTTCAATCCTTGAAATGAAAAAGAATGATCTTTAAATTCTTATACTATCTGTTTTCTGGAAAATTGGTAATTTTGCCCCGATACGTAACAGCAATATTATAAAAGAGCAAAATTGATTGATTTTGTCAGTTACGAAACTAATTTTCTGTGAATTGGGAGATCGAATCAAAAAAATATATCAAAACTGCATATAGTTAGGTATTCCCATTGGCTTCCTTTTTCAAGCTCTTTTTTTATAGCTCGCTGACTTCAACAAATATATTTTTGTGGCGAACCTTTTTAACTAATTCCGTATATTTCCGCTCTTTTCAGCTTTCCAAATTCACCTTTGGATTACCTAAGATTTATAATCTATTATAAGTTTTATATGCCAGATTAATGTTCACTTTCCGATTATCTTCTAGTGAGCTGAGTCTTTCAGAAAGTTCGATTTTTTTATTAAATCCGTAAAATGATGTATTACGAATTGTATGACAACATTTGAGGTAGCTAGGGAAAACACGGAAAGTGTATTCCCTAGTATTCCTTTCAATGTAAAATTTTTTTCTGATGACTATTTAAATTTCACCATGTGATTTTTTCATCTCCATAATTGAATGTTAATTCAGCTGATGATGAGCCTATGTAGGTTCGAAACATGTACTGAATCACCTTCCTGACATCTTTTGAATATTAAATTGTGGAGACGACTTAGAGTTTTTCTGCATCGTACGGAAAGTGGAGTTACGAATTAAGTTTGGGCATTGAAACAAATAAAAATGAATTCATCTTTTCGAGATGCTTGACCAATCAATTTTATATCTGGAGTAAAGTTGGCCATTTGTCTCTATTCTATATATGAAAAACTCCATCTTCGGCAGTTTCATAGAGATTGGCAATAAGTATAACGATTCATTTTCAGGACTCTCTAGTACGGCAAAAATATAAGGAACTCATTTCAGACAGGGGTGTTTCCGGTTTTAAAGAAACTTCATTTACCATCTCACTACTATCCACGGCTTTGAAGATATTCGTTGACCAGTACAAGTTTCCTGTCGATTTAATCATAAAAAATTAAGTAGCCATATCTCCGTTAAGGTTACCAGCCCTGTTACCGATTTCATTAAATTTATACCAGCCTTGAGTGGAATGGTTCGAAATTGGAAGCACGTTCATTATTTATTTTCGTTTCTCATGACGTTCCATACATTTCAAATGTCGTGGTAATATTTTTAATGGGGAAGACCTACGTACCATTTTCGGAGAACATAATTATTTTCAAAATTGTTTATTAATTAATATTAGGTACTATGGGTACTATACAATGAAAAACAAGGAGCCTATTTCATGAAAATACAAGTCTCGTAGCTACAAGAGAAACACAAAGAAACACGATTCAAAATAATTGTTGTTTAATCGATTTTTACCTGTACCTTCATTGTGTTTCTCTTGTAGCTACAAGACTTGTACTTTTATGAAACAGGCCCCAGACTCTACTAGCTTAAACAAAACACAACTCATGATCTTATCTTATCTACCAGCAAATGCATCTTTTTTCACTTACCTGTAACGATATTGGAATAATAAATATAGTCTATGCAAAGTCAATTCGAACGGCTCTTAAAACTACATAGGTATAAAAACGTCGGCAGTTTCTTCATATGGCATGAGCGGTGTGGTATAATTGTTTTTCACATTTATTATTTATGTGTGGGAGGTTTTATACAGTGCTTTTCTTCAATGCCCGCCCTCTTTTATTTTTTGAACGGGTCAACTCAAAAAATTGAAACTTGGGATAATTGAATTGATGCATAGATACTTCATTTTGGAGTAAAATTGACAGATGAAAATTTCAAGTTGGCGACTGGGCGCCATCTGGAAAAAAAATCAAGTAGAAAGGGGGGGTCTTGTGATACATCATTTTGAAGCTCCTGATGAATACTTCGCAACCCTAGAATATGAAGTCAATTTAACCTGAATACAAACACATTAATATCGATTTTTCAAGAAATACTCGTTTTTCTGTGCCATATGGCAATCCCCACAACCCGGTAAGGTTTGGGAGGTTATATTCTGTTCATAAAAAAGACAAAAATGTCAGTACGACAACGAATATCATTGTTCAGTTCGTATATTCTCATTTAGATTTCGACTTTACAAGAAAATAGATACCACGTAAACTATCTCGAAAATGATCGATTGAACAAAATTCAACAGGAGAACTGTATTTGAGTATGCTGCAAACTACCGTTGATCCACCGAAATCGTCGTAGTGAATCCTTATGAATTGTATATGGATATAATTATTCCAACAAGATGAAGCACACTCACATTACCCCAGACGAGAAAGAAACTATTTGGATAATATTTGCCACCGAGGTGCTACGGAATGGCCAGTCCGCTTGCCAGATTTGACACCTTTAGATTTTTTTATGGGGCTATTTGAAAAAAAATTGTAGAAATATTCACGTCACTGTATTCGAATGTTTCGACGTGAAATATCGGACAAGCTGTTCTTATGTCAAGACGTTTAAGGCAACCATTTCGAGCATCTTCTGAACTGAAATCAGCTTATTTCCTCAAAGTATGAAATTAAACGTCGATGTATCAGTCCATTATTAAATGTACCGGCATTTTGTAGTAGTTGGAGATATATCGACTTCATATTCTAGGTTTGTGAAGTATTCGTCAGGAGTTTCAAAATTATGTATCATAAGACTTCCCTTTCCATTTAATTTTTTTCCAGATGGCGCCCAGTCGTTATCTTGAAATTTTCATCTATCAATTTTATTCAAAAATATAGTATTTATATGCATCAATTCCATCATCCCAAGTTTCAATTTTTTCAGTTGACCCGTTCAAAAAGTAAATTTAACTACTTCGATACAAACATTGAGTCTAGTGGATGGTCGGATTATTTTATGGCATCTGAAAATATGTTTTTATCCCTTGATCCGTTTTCGCTTTGTTTTCCAGTAAATAAACACTTTAGTACATATATCCCTCGGTCACACATTACTTTTTTTATTGCTATGTATTTGAGACATGAAATGATTAATTTGAAAATTAGGTGTATCTAACACAAATTGATGGGGAAAAACCCCAAAGATCTCCTACATTTTTGTTGTGACAGTGTTTCCGATTCCAATTCCGATTTACTGCGCCTAGTTGTTGCTAGCTTCTGCCAGTTTTTAAATAGTTTCTCGGTCGTAAATTGTAGCCGATATGATCCCCGTTCCATTGGTCGTCGGGTCAATTACGGATGTCGGACCCTTGGCTAATGATGGTAATAATGGTCGGTCTGCATCCATCAAAGGATCATTTGCTGATATGTTTTTTTTGTTGATGAGGGCCCTCCGGAAATTTAGTATGTTTTGAGAGTCACCTCTTTTGTTAATTTCTCCTTGTTTTCCTATCTCGATGGATTCGGCGTGTTCTGAAATGGTTCACCTGCGCTAACTGCTTTGATGCCTCGAAATCTATTTTGTGTTCCTGTCCTCTAGCTAACATTCCCCTATTCGTCTGGCCTATATATTGCTTAGGACGTGTTTCATTTAGAAGGAACTGATTTCGATTAACGCAACTTTTCAGGATTGACTAGTACAACTTGTATGTACTCCGATATTAATTCTTTAATTTTTCAGATTGTGGTAGGTTGACAACCTAAAAAACTACGAAGAAAACATTAATCCGCTTCAAAGTAATGACTTTCAAACAGTAAAACTTCATTCCCTTTGAAAAAATAGTCTATACCGATTTCTTGGCAACGATTGATGCCACACAAATATTATGCCCATTGAAAAGTACTGAAAATTATGCCTTTTCATCTTAACTTTTCTAACCTCGATATTTCGTCCTTATTCAAAGGTTAATTTCTAGGGAACTTTTTATTATGTTCGCACTGTATACGAAATAGGAAAACGCATTTTTTTTATTGTCATAAATCGATTGAAAAGGTCGAAGTTGAGTAATAACATAACCAATCAACAGTTTCAGAAGTGTAAATATTGAACCAATTCCGAATGAAATCACCAATCCATAAACATCATTTTTATTCACCGTTAATAAACATTTTTTCTTTGTAACTCTTCCAGCGATTCCAATGAAGTGTTCGACGTCCTGGGAGAATTGAAACCAAAGGCAAGACCCGTAGGGATCACATTTGCTGAAATGCTCACCCTTATGAATCAGTGTAAGCAGCTCGAAGAAATGAAACGCTCGAACATCCATGAGGAGTTATTGAAAAACGAATCTCTTAACAACGATCAAGGAAGAGGTTTGAAGAATCCCTTCACTCTCCTCAGTGGTATAATTCCTGGTGAGTAGGTGAACCATGTTATACAGTGCGGTTGTAAAAAGTACCCCATGCTTTCGAATGGTATCAATGTAGGATAAAGTTTACTTGAAACTTCAATAGGTTTTATTCAAATTTAGTGAGTGGTTCGACTCTCGCCTCTACCACCCTCAACTTCAACGGGAAAAATGTGTGTGTGACCTTACTCTTCTTGAAGAGAGTGGCAACAAATGAAAATAGCTCTTTTCAAAGATATTCCAATGATATATCCAAGCATGTGCTTTATGTGAAAATCAAATAAGCCGTTCCTGAATTGTTGGCAGTATCAGTTTGTTTTTAAAAAACTTCAATCAGATGATAAATTCAATATTGTCACGATAATTCTTGGGTTCGTTGATCAAAACTACAAACAGCCCTAAACTACTTTTATTACAACTTTATCACAACCCAATACAATACAATCACTTAAATTGCTCCGCTCATTATCCAATGCTCTGTACTAAACACTCTGATAATAGAAATTCTTCACTTCGACTTCTGCACTCAGCAAAAACAAAGCTCTCTCCACTAAGCTAGAAACTCTGATTCACTATCTGCTAAACTCGCTCCACTTAGCTCTGTATAACTCTGCTTCGCAAATAAACTCTTCTTGAATAAATGTTGAATAACTCCCCTTCCGCGATGAGAGAAATCTCGACTATCGAATATTCCAGGCGTAACGAAGTTCCTGGAGAAATGACGTTCGCTTTTCGACCCCTCATCTGCGTTTACGATCGTCAGGGCCGGCGCTCGGAGATTCGTAACATTATATCCCCCTCTCAATTTTGATCGTCTTGATAAACAATGTCTCGTTATTCCCATTGTAACATTTTAGTCTTGTTAGGTATACGACTTTCATAATTGGTCTAGGCCTATGCCACATATTCCATCCTACTAGGAGGGATATACAGCCACTCTCGATCTCCTTGAAATCCGCCAGTATTTGCCTTCCGATAATACGGAGCCTTCATCCTCTGAATACGCTCTATCATCTCTTGTTGTTTAGCGAATGGAACTCTTGGCAGCCGAATCGGTTGGGCTTGGCCAATATTGACTTTTTGTTTGACCAAGGCAGCCCTTCCAGAAGTTTTCAACTCGGAGATGTCACTTTTACTTCTAATACGACACCTGGCGGCTCTCACAGGAATGGCTTGTTTTGTCTTCACCCGGGCTCGTGCGAAAACCGATGGCTGGACGCTGCATTCAGGGACTTTATTCACCTTCTTCAATAACGCAGAAATTGTTGCAGTTTTTTATAATCGCGGTTTCGCAGGCATCTATCTTTCTTCGTCCTGGAGTTGTGAGGACAAATTCTTTTCCTCCAAACTTCATAATCTTCCTTTCGTTGTAGAGTGACAACCCACAGTCACTGATCAAATCCATCCCGAGTATAAATTCATCTTCTATGTCCGCGACGTACACTGTATCCGTGATGGCAAGTCTCCCAAGAATCAATGTAATTTCAGCCTCTCCTCGAATTGGTGCGTTTTCACCAGTGACTATTCGGAGCACGGAGTTCGAAGAAATAGGCTTCACACTTTCAGGCCGAAGGATGTCACTGCGTACCAAGGAAACTGCAGAACCGGTGTCTATGGTGCATGAAACGTCCATTTTATTCAATTTTCCTGGTATGGTCAGGCTATCGGTTATTCTTCTCAACCTGTTAACATTGATGACCCTCGGTGTCCTTGACCTCGCAGGTGATTGCGAACTTGGCTGCGTCCTGGCAGGTGATTTGGATTCTGGTAGCATTCTCACCTTGCAATCTTTCATGAAAAGTCCTGATCTCTCACAGATGTAACATTTTCTCTGTGGAATTCTCTCTCTGCAGTCTTTTATAAAATGCCCTGGCTTTCTACATCCAAAGCAAATTCTCTGCAGCATTTTTACCCAACAGTCTTTTATAAGATGTCCTGGTTTTCCACATCTATAGCACATTCTCTTCTTCTGGGTGCTCATTCCACTTATCAATATTTTGATCTCCTCCAGAACTTTCTCGAATGAACCATTCGCTGCCCCAGATCTTTGTTCGGGATAGTCAATTGTTACCGCTCGCACTTTCGGCCTTGTGGTGTTGAAGGCCGCCTCCACTTCTAGCGAACGTACCAAGGCATCGCTACTCCTTTTGAAACTTGTCAATCGCAGAGTTCTCCGGATTTCTGGGTCTCTCAGTCCATCTATGATCATCTCCACCGCTAGCTGCTCCTTGAAATCCCCAGGTGCTTCTAAATACGGTACGCCAGCTGGATAAGGCGTTTCACATCTGCTCCAAATTCTTGCAGACTCACTCCGTATTTTTGAATGCGTGTTTTCATTTGGGCCCGGTGCAGCTGTTCTCGGTTTTGATCGCCATACCTCATCTCTAAGGCAGAAATCAGGTCCCCATGTTTCTTTTGCTGTTCTATGGGTATCATCTGCAATATACCCAAAGGTGGCCCTCTCAAAGCTACTATGAGTGCCGTAGCTTTTTCTTATTCGCCCCTTCCATTATAGTCTCTGCCGCAGCTTCAAATTGTCGACGATACGTGCACCACGACGACTGACCATCAACAGTCGGTGGTTTCACGGAAATTTCTGACGTAGCAACCCTGTCTCGGCGTTCTTGGTTCTTGAGAAGAGCTATCTGTTTTTCCTCTCATTTCATTTCTCATCTAATTTCTCATCTCCCCTCGCACTATATCCACTTTCTTATTGAATTCATCGTCGATTTTTTCAACGTTTTCCTTCAGTTCTCCTAGATTTGCTTTTAGTCCTTCTTTCAGCTGTTCTTTCAGTTCTTTCATTCTTACTTCGGTTTTGTGTAACACATGCTCGAACATCAGGACAAGTTGTCCTGATGTTCTAGAACTTTCTGGAAGTCTGCTTTTCGTTGTTTTTCTATTTGCTCGAATTCATTTTTTTTGTTCTTCTCTTACTTTCTTCTGTTCTTCTAGTATTTTCTGGAGTGCTTCTTCTCTTTCTTTCCTTTCGTTCTCAAGAATTTTCTGGAGTACTTCCTCTCGTTCTTTCTTTTCACTTTCTCGTTCTTTATTTTCATTTTCTCGTTCTATAATTCTCGTTCTTTTTTTTCTTCCTGCCTCCGCTTTTCTTCCAATTCTTTCTCCTCCAGCCGTCGCTTTTCATCTTCCTGTCGTCGTCTTTCCAAATGCGCAAATTGGTTTTGGATAAATTTCATGTCCTCCATCGTATCGTAGGAGGTACTTCTTGTATCCACCATAAATTGTTTTTATTTATCAGCAAAATTCCACTTCCGACATTACTGTTACGATAATTCTTGGGTTCGTTGATTAAAACTCCACTAAACTACTTTTATTTCAACTCTTTATCGCAACACAATAAATACAATACAACCACTTGAATTGCTCCGATAACTATCCAATGCTCTGTACTGAACACTCTGATAATAGAAATTCTTCAGTTCGACTTCTGCACTCAACAATAACAAAGCTCTCTCCACTAAGCTACGCCTGCGGAGAATCTTCGAGTCAAATCTCGATCGAATCTTCCAGGCGTGACGAGAGTTCCTGGAAAAATGACGTTCGCCCTTCGACCCCTCATCTGCGTTTACGATCGTCAGGGCCGGCGCTAGATAATTCGTAACAATATCAATACAAATTTGATTCAATTTGTATTCGTTCATTCAGAATGTTTTTTATGTGTAGAGTTTTGGGTAAGATTTTATCTTACAAAGTTTCACAAAACTACGACACGTTTTCTGTCCAATAATAGCTTTCTCAAGCAAGAATATTGAATGATTTTCAGATATTACCCTATTTATTTCATGAATAAATTGAGTCCAACATTATCAGTTATATTCGGTTCATACAGAGGGCAATCCAGGAGCTACAGGAGTCCTTCGCAGAGCTCATGGATGGAGTTAGAGGCATATGTATTGAAATACATTCAGTACGTGAATGATCTGTAATTCAATAAATGAGTGCGCGGACTTCTCTTACTGACATGAATTAGATGACGAACAGTTATAATAAATAATAACTTAAATGAATTCCCATTGAAATTTTCAATGTAATAATTTCAATGTAATAATTGTTATCATTTTGAAGACTCTCAAAAACATACTGACCTTGATAATAACTCAGCAATGACTAGACCGATACCAAATACCAAACCAATGATGAATACAGAATTGAAGGATCTTTCAACCGGTGTACACTGACTTCATATCCAAATTATATAAGGCGTTTTCTAGCGATTTTATAATCGAAACATATTCGTATGCTGTCTTTCTCTCTGTCACCAACGACCAACCAAAAAAGTACTCGTCGCCAAGCAAATCGGTTTGAACTTTTTTTAATGAATGAGGATATAATTCAATGCCCTTCGTGGTATTAGCCATTATTAGTATTCTGACAGTTGCCAGCCAAAACCTACTGTGAAGGTAGATTTGAGACTGGCCTGAACGAATTGTTCGAAAGATGATTTGATTTAACGCCAGTCTTTAAGTATGCCCATCGACTATGTCGAATGTTTTTATATTCAAAACAATTTTCATCAATAGTTTGCCGACTTCGATCAATGCATGTGAATTTTACTACGCCCTTTAGAACTTAAATCTTATATCCCAGAGTCTAATTATTTCTGAACTATAAAATATAACCCCCCTCATCTTTTCAGGTACCAAATGGTGTGGAGCTGGCGATATAGCTAAAGATTACTACGATTTGGGAGCGGAATCTGCAGTAGATACTTGTTGTAGGGCTCATGATTTATGTCCTGTCAAGATTTTACCATTCAAGGAGAAGTACAACTTGACAAACAATTCCGTATATACTAAATCGCACTGCAAATGTGATGATGAATTGTTCAAATGTTTGAAAGCTCAAAATCGTTCGAACACTGCCAACATCATGGGAGCCATTTATTTTAATGTAGTCCAAGTTTCTTGTTTAGAAGATACCAAAAATGGAAAACGGTTCAGGACTGCAAGGAATAATTTTTAATTCAATTCGACTTAAGATAAAAACTTATTTATTTTTTGTATATTTGCCTTTTATCCTCATTGATTAAAAATGTACACGAATGCAAAAAGGGTAATTCTACTATATTCAGTGTATACTTCAATCTCCTATAAATATTTCCACGGTCGGTAGTCTTTTGAATTGTTATTAATCGTTTCACCCTTGGCAATATATGCATGGATGACCCGACGAATACAGAATTGCCACCCCTTTGTTGTGAGCTTGGAGACCCGTTGAACCTCTCTTGCTCAGGGACCTTTCTTCAATAAATCAGATGAACTTTGGAACTCCTTGCCGAGAGAGGTTTCTCCTGAGGCCTATTTACAAAACTTCGAAGAAGATATGAAAGTCATAAATCATCATCTATAAGAACTTATGACCTTTTTCTTCTCCGAATTGATGAGGAAAAGGAATACAAAACTTTCACAGAAGTAGCATTTGATATGCGCAAATTTTTAATGGACGTTTGATTCATTCACGAAATAGTAGAAGAGTTCATCTAAAACAGCTACTTCCTTGCCTACATCACGAGACAGCCGCTGAATCACATAGACGACACTTTTCTTGCTCAGTTTTTCAACCATGCACCAGAGACTTTGATCAAATAGATATCATTTTCAGGACATTTATTCTTTTATACACAACGAAACTAGAGAGAGAAATAATAAAATTCCAGTCACCGAGATAACAAATTCGTTGTCGAAAGCCCAGAAAAACTTTTTATGCTCTGAGAAATCTTTTGAACTTCTTTGTGGGCACATGGAAAAATGATGGAATTTTCGCATTAATGCCTACTTCGATCGACGCTAATTGAAGTGTAATAATAGAAATGGAGGCTATTATTTTGAATTATTTGGTTTATTATATTCTCTATGATTGTCACCGAACTCACATTTTATCAAAGGTAATACCACGAGTCCTTCAAATTCAATCGATAAATTTTCATTTTCCACAAAAACTTTTTCATATGGCAAAAGTATGAAAACAAACCGATTGATAAAATCACGAGTCCGTAGGACGAGTGATTTCATCCAATTCGGTTTGTTTGAATGCTTTTGCATCAGAATAAAAAAGTTTGAGTGTTTCGAAAATGAAAATTTATCTTATCAAATTTGAAGGAAGAACGAGTTGTATTTGGAGAGATTATTTTTTGAACAAATAGAAGGAAGAACAATTTAAGGTCGGCGATCAGTGTCTTCCATGTTCATTTCCAATTGCATTTGGAAACCATAAGACATCTTGAGTTCAAATTTGGCACACTCATTGAAAAAATGTTGAATTTTGGAATGAATATGAAAAATTTCATCTTTTTTCAAAATTTCCAAAAAAAAATTGTATTTTCGAAATTAATTCGGAAACAAGGCATTTCTATTATTTCAACCGAAAGCCCTGTGAAAGTTACGTATATTCTGAAAAAATTAAATTGTTGGAATGCTTCCTTGCAAAATTCAATAAGAATTAGGAATTTGGCGGTATTTCCCACTATTTGAACCAGTTTCATGAAATACGTCGAAATTTACCGACATTTTTAGTTCAGCCCCTAACGGACAGATGGTAATGAGGCATGAGGTTTCGGAAAGCAGTTTCGATTACGGAAACACGCTGAAGGAAGGTCTAATGGTCGGTTCATACACGACACTTCCACTTTATCTTTTACTTCAAGAATGAGATAATCAAATAATTTTAGGGACTGCGCATGCGTGCATGTGAAGTCATCATAGCAAGCAGTGCCACCAACATTATAAGGAAACGTATTCTTCTGAATATTTTACTGAAATGATATAAAATGGGTGTTCTGTGAGATATCTGTCATTATCCGATACAAAATAGCGAATTGCAAATCAAAACAATGACGTAAACCCACGATTACTTCTTCTTCGTTTGTTTTTGATCACTGCGCATGCGCCCTGTTTACTTTAACACTGGTCCAATTCCATTCTCAAGGTTAAAGTAAAAGTGAAAGATAAAGTAAAAGTGTGGTGTATGAACCGACCATTATTATTGCTTCCTTCCACATGGCTGGCTTATACATTGGCGTAGTGGTTTACAACGAGTGAAATTTGCACTTTATCGATGAGGGGTATAATATGTATGTATTGGTTCTTTTAGGAAAGAAACACATTTCTAGATATGATAGATATCAAACATGATAGAAAAATAAAATAAACAGAATGATTTTGATGCCATTTAGTATAAAATAAAAATGAAACTGAACAATACATCGAAAAATGAAATGAAAAAATTAATACAATTTCACTGTCACTCTCGGCCAAGTTTTACTCATTCAGGGATGTAACCGCACCTCCTGCCCAAGGGCTCATGTGCAGGTTGCGTTGTCAAAGCGTAAGAAAATTCTAATGTGGCATAGATATGATGGTCACGCGTCAGATCTGGCGAAGGCGACGGGTCGGAAAAACTGAAAAAACCGACTTAAGAGAATTCTCACCCTAATTAAAGGGTGTCAAGTTGCTTGGATATTTTAATCCGCTTCGTGGAAAATATCCAAAGCTTCATAGATCAGCCCATGTTTCAGGTGCTGACCATGATGCGCTCTAACACCGGTGATTCCACGTGTTAGAGGGCTTTTCGGGAGACTGCCCTCGCCATTGACCACTCGGCCATGAAAGCTCATTCGATTTTGACGAAAATAAAAACATATGTGTTGCATTTGTCAAATGAAAAATATAATCCTTTCGATTGTATTTTTTTCTTAACTAAGACATCTGTTGGGGAGTCGCTGGTAATTCTTCTATATCACTGCTATTAAACATTTTCATTCGATTATCGAAAATTGAATGAATTCTTCAAAAATTCAATACCTACTGATTTTGACTTGACAAACGTCGAAATACAAAGCTTGCACATCATGCTTGATTGAAAAATAATGGGTTTCTATTGGTTGAAAATTTGTATCGTAATGAAAATCTGTAACGTAATGGATTTCATTATAAAACGGGTTGTGGGCATATAAGTGTATTATTAGAGTACGGGTGTAGATAAAATGCTTTTTTAAACTGCTGAATGACAAAATGTTTTCATTGTGCTCGCAATGACAGCATTATAAACAACATATTGCATTATACACTCATTTTGTGAGACCTTTATGGTGTCGCTTCAATCCCATTTTGTACATGTGACTACGTGACACACTATGAATATGAGAAGTCATGAAAGATGTGAAAACAACAAATATTCCATTCGAATCTCGTGAAATATGTGAAAGATCGAATATTATACGTTCAACTATTTCATTACACCTCGAAGCGCAACTCATATGCAATTGATTTAGTATAAGTTTAATTTTTCATGAAATATTTCAAAAAAGTGACATTTTGTGCCAAGTGCCACCACTGACACTTGAACAAACGTTACTCAGTATGATAATGGATATCTTATCGAAATGCTGGAACGATACCTTTCGCGACATATGTTTCCTACCATTTTTCTCGATTTTTTTTTATTTTTTTTCGAATGTTTCAAAAAGTGGTCCATATGGCATTAAGATTTTATTTTGGAGACCATACTACTTTCCATACACATTTTTTTTGCTCCATATAGATAATGAGACAAATAATAGAACGTGAAAAATACTGAATTTTCAACCTCGGAAGGAAAAAGAGGGAAGAAAGAAAAAAGAATAGTAACAGACGCAAGCTTTCGTGTGTGTGTGTGTATCCGTTTTCTGTGAAAATTGAAAAAAAATTATTGGCTTCATTTGAAGTGAAACATCTCTCAGTGCAATTTTTTTCACCAGTATAATAGCTCAAATTTTCAGTATGAGTCAATTGAATATGAGTGTGCCCCATGTAAAATTTAAATTCGAGCATATTTATTTGTTGCCTGAAATTTTTTGTCAAAATTAATAGTGAAACAGTTCCAGGCAATTTTTTATAAAAAATTCACAATATTACTGATATTATAATTAACGTTACTAATCAATATAGTGTATATCAGCTTCGTTAAAATGATAAAATACTATCACCCGGGACACCTAGGTTTTCTGCCACTTTTTTTTATTTAAAATTTAAACCATTTTTTTAAGGTCTTCGTGGAGAGCCCGGGGCCCAAACATATTCATTTCGGAGACCATACTGTTTTCTATATACTCGAATTTTTTCAATATTTTTCGAGACTTTGATTTCGAGAAAAAAATAAAACGTGAATAATATAACTTTTTCAACTTTGGAAGGGGAAAGGGGGGAAAAGGGAAAAAAAACAGTAACAAACAGCATGCTTTCGTGTGGATATCAGTTCTCTGTGAAAAGGACAGTTATTATAGCTATATTCAAGGTGAGAAAACTCTGAGTGAAAATCTCTCCACTCGTATTATAGCTAAACTTTTCAATATACGTCGATTCAATCTGAGTGTGTCCTTTGTGGAATTGCAAATCAAACATTTTTTGTTTCTTGAATTTTTTCGTTAAAATCTATGTTAAAAAGATTACAGGCAATTTTTTATAAAAAAATCACAAGAAATGTCCTTCTCCTTAGGGGTGCGCTGCGTAACACCCACATTTCGTAACACCCACAGTGCATAACACCCAAAGTGCGTAACACCCACATATCATAACACCCACATTTCGTTATGCCCACACTCTCCGAACATACCCGAATTATGCGATGTTGCAAAATTTACCGGATATTCTGCAATTTTCTGTTAACCCAATCTAACCTAACCTAACTAACCTAACCTAAAAGAAGGATGAATTTGGCAACAGCGCATCATTCGGGTATGTTCGGAGAGTGTGGGCATAACGAAATGTGGGTAGAACGAGATGCTCCCCTTCTTAGTGCCACCAGTGATAATGAGATTGTCATAGTATATATCAGCCTCGTTGAAATTATGATAAATAATATCACCTGGGTTTTCTGACATTTTTTTCAAATCAAAAAATGTTTTGAAGGTCCTTATATACGAATTTTTCCAATATTTTCGAGACCAATATTTCGAGAAAAATAAATTAAACGTGAGAAAGGTAATTTTTCACCCTCAGAGGGACGAGAGAGGAAGAAATTAAAGGATACCTAGTAGTCAATGTACGGAGGTAGGAAATGAGCCATCCTTTGTAGTATATCGTTGGTGCAGCTTGTCCATTTCATCTTGGCATGGAAATGATGACGTACTGTGCAGTGCGAAACGAGCAGCCATTTTAATATTTGAATTCAACTGTAAGTTTAGTGCGCAGCAGAATATGGAAGCAATTGCCGTGCCAAGTTGGATAAGATGAGCTGTCTAATGGCTGCGCCTAACAGCTTAAAGCCGCTTCACAGACATTTCACCTTGTCAAATTTTGTGCAGTTGCTTTAAGTGATATCAGATAATATTGATGAGAAATGTATCGATACATAATATCGAAAGAAAAAATATCGATATCTAAAAATATTTATCCGTCGCTCACATAGACATCTATACTTTCCCGTCGCTCATCCCAAGTTCTGTTATAGTTACGGTTTTGTGTTCTGTGCTTCCATGACGCTCGTTTGCAATGGAATGAAGTATATGAAGATTCTGTTTTGTCAAGTTCCGTGCGGATTAAAAAATATCAAATAATGGAGGGTGCTGGTGGTGCGTACGGGGGAGGAAAGGCTGGTGGGGCCTTCGATATAGTTTCTTTCGTACAAAGACCACAAGTTATACTCCGAGGAGTATGTTGGGTAAGTATGAAACTGAATTTGATATCATCGCAAATATCACACCGAGCTTCGAAAAAACCTAAATTTTATTAATTAATCGATTGCGACGGGGGTTTATTTTGGTGGTGGGGGTGTGTCATATATTATTGATTATTTGAATTTAAAAATACGAATATGGGTCCTTTCCAATGAATTTACGAATAGTTAATAGACAAACATAAATTCAAACAAATTTATAAACAAAAAATAAGTATATGGTGTTTGGAAATCCTCCAGTGGTTGAGTACTATTAATAAAGCACCACAATTATTATTTGCTTCTTTCCCTATATACCTACTTACTTTAATAAATACTGAATGACTTCATTAGTGTTTATATAAATGCAGTGGGGAATACTGGATTATTTTGAAACAGGTTGAAATTCTATTTTCCTAGTCTTATTGGATGTTATTTCCAGCACTTGGATGCTAGGTTTTTTGTATGAACTGCCCCTTTGAATGAAAATTTTTAATTTCATATGAATGTTGTGTTGAATTATTTGATTGATGTTGGTATTCTTGACTGTTGGTTATGAAATCTCCATTTATTTATACATTTCAAATGCATCTTCATCTAAGCTGGTCCAAAAATCGAAATTTCCTTTGTTCATTACATACATATTAAAAAGCAAATTCGTTCTATAATAGCTTTGTGAAAATTTTGCTGACATATAAAGTTTCTTTTGATAATTTTTAACCTGTATATAGGTATGTTTATTCATAAGCTATAGGATTCCTATCAAGTTTTGAAAGTGTTTAAAGTAGATAAAGCACATTTGTTTGCATATTCCTTCCATGAATAAATTGTTTATTATATACAAATACCATTACATTTGTTAATCAGCTAGTTATGTTTATCTTCGAGCTTGTGTGTGAAAATGAATAATTAAAGGGTTTGTAAAAGTGGGAATTAATTTTACTTGTCCTGAAATAGTGCTTCAGTGTTTATTTTGTCATTTCTGAAAGGCTATGTGTATCTTCTACTACTAAAATAATAATAGTTAGGTACTTTTGAAGCACTATGAAAGATCAATTGCCTCAAATTGATATATGGTGTGCCCTTAAAACTTTAAAACGTCTCAGGACGTCCAAACAAAAGGAGGGTATAGAGAAGTTCATTTCCAATCAAAGTAACCATATTTATTACTCGTTTTTTGATGTCCAAAAATGTATTGACATTTTTTCTTTCTGAAAAAAATTGCTTCATTAATTCTATGAAAATTCATAGCAAATATATTAAACCTAATTACTTAGCCTACTATTAGAGTGAAAGTGGCCAATTTTTCAATTTGTTTCAATCATATTTTCGTTTGAAGTGACTCTGGTATAAAACAAATGTGCCATAAAAATAAGTATTACAAAATGTAACCTATTCAATGCAGATCGTAGATTTTTATTAAAAACACATATCATTAACTATTGAACCATTTACATTTGGATAATAATAGATATGGGAAGTATTGGGATGCATTGAACAATGATTTCTTGTAATCTGTAATAAGAGTTGAGAATAATACCGTGCAAGATTTGTATCTGATGTGTAATTTGCAATGGGTGTGGGTATTGAATGTATACTCATTTATTTTTCTTCTATAAACGGATGTTTTTTGGGATTGGTGAATAAATCAATCATAGAATAGATTTATTTCTGAAAAGAGCGTTTCGAATATTCATCTTATCTCTGAAAAAATTTAATAGAATAACCATATTCAAGTCCGCCTGCCATGCTGTGCTGGGATCCACACGTTAAAAAGTAAGGCCTCGTTAATCCATTTCTCGCACAAGTTTCGACTTCTGGCGGTTGACGTTTCTAGGGGAACGTCAGCTGGTTAACGGAAAAACCCATTTCAAACTTATTCTTACGTATCTAATGAAATGTCAAAGTAATGTTCATCAAAATGTTGGTATTTATCTCTTCACGTGAATATGTTTTATTTGTGAAATTTAATTCCAATGAGTCATCAATTATGTGGCCGAACGGTCTACGGCTCTGTTGTATATTCAATTTGTCTTTTTCACTTCTGATTCAATCCTCTGTCAGGGTGGAATATTTCTGTCTGACTCCGTTCGATAGGCATCAAATACACCAGACGACCCAGTATAACACAGTGGATTTTTCTGGGGTTTCCTGCTATAGTTGAAATAGCAAATGTGCTAGCATAATAATCACTAAGACGCCACAGAGCGCATTGGCACCCAAGACAATTGGACGACCCTTGCCCGCACAAGGCTCTACCTTCAGAAAGTGATTGATAATCTTTCGAAAATATTGATTGACTTTTCTTTTTTCCGCACTAGGACGGAAATGTAAATCTCCGATCCGAGGTGTGTGCAAGAGTCAAAAAATCACTTCCCGTAGCCTCTAATGATCCACTCATGGCTCAAATACGACCTGTCTTGGAATACATTTCTCATGTGTGGAGTTCGGCACCAAAACATTCACTGAGGCTTCTCGATTTTACTCAGAAAAAGGCAGTCTGTCTTGTTGGTGATTCTTCGCTCACAGACTCGCTCACTTCATTGGAACATCGTAGAAGGGTCGGAGAGTTGTCTCTTTTCTATAGATATTTTCACGGTCGGTGCTCTTCTGAATTGTTATCAATCGTTCCACCCTTGGCAATATCCACACGGATTACTCGACGAGTACAGAATTCCCACCCCTTTGTTGTGAATTTAGAGACCTGTCGAATCTCTCTTGCTCTGGGATCTTTTTTCAATAGAACAGCTGAGCTTTGGAACTCCTTGCCGCAAGAAGTATTTCCTGAGGCTTACAAACTTCAAAAATTCAAAGTGAATGTTAATTCATATCTCCTATCCCTTGATTCACGCGGTGTTCTTCGAACATTACGGGGCTTCCCTTTCGTGTGAATCTGCATACATATATTAAAAGAAAGGTTTTCTGGTGAATTCCAAGCCTCACTGGCTGACTGGCTTGGTTGTCCCGCGACTGCTAGACTTTTTTATAAAAGCTGAAAGTTTATCTGCGCATGTCCCTAACACAGACGAGAACGGTCAGTGACTATGGAGTTTAGATGATGGTTACTTTTACAGGTAACAGGTAGCAAAGGTGTGTAACATAGTACCTCAAATTTATTTGTATAAAGCGCATTTTTTAAAACATTTTCTTCAGAATAATATAATAAATCACACCATCCATTGCCGGACACTTTCTACAATTGCAACCCACTGCCAGACTCCCCTAATTTTTTTTTAAAATACTTACGTTATTATAGAAAAGCTGAATATCATATGTGTTACTAAGGGAACTATTAAAAGGTGGTACCTCTGCAGCCGGTCAGTTTTGATAATTTCTTCATCGTGCCAGACACATTGAAAGACTAGTAGTAGCGGTTCTATTTTAAAACTGCAGACGTTGCTAATAGGCCTTGTTTGACGTCTTTGTTGTCTCTATTGTTACTTTGCTTTGCTTATTTGAACATGTTCACAGCTGCCGAAGCCGTATGGGCATTGTTTATAAAGAAATAGGGCAATTAACAATGCAGTAAAAAACATTTGAAGCGTTTTTGTGACGCCATCTACCCTATAATGTCGATGTTTCCGTTTACTTGACAATCACGACCCCTGCAAGACTGAACGGTGCTCGCGTGCGGGACATTATTTTGTCGCCCTTTATTAATGTACGAAATCCAGTTTAAAAAATATATAGTAAAACAACAGAATTTGATGACGATTTCATTTTTAATGGAAATAAAAGTTAATAAAGTATTATTTTATAAAAAATATGATCCGTCACTCAAAACTGAACTTTTATTAGGTTGAAGAGGTGTTTTTCTTGATTTAACGGCAGCGAATTCTTTTATGATCATCAAAACGGATTTCGTCAACCATCTCCTGCTCTATAGCTAATATTGCTAGCCCAGATACTCTTTCTTGAGGCATAGTTGATCGAACGGGTGTGAAATCAGCCACGGTTTTTTCCAGCCACGCTTTTCATCTGGCAACATCGCATGTTAGACGTCGAGCGCTTCTAACAACAGTTCCTTCAGTAAAATCCAAAGAGAAAAGAATCTTTTTCTACATTCATTTGAGGTTACAAATAACATCAATAATTTTGTGGATTATTGGATAAAGGAATGAATAATATATTGTTTGGGAATATTAGATTAAAAAATTATGAATATTTCCATCGAGTGAATCATATCTCTGTGGTGATGATTCGACAGTTTTTTTCATCTGAAATGCACCCACACATTTCAAAAGTCATTGTCGGGGCTTCATGTCGGGTACGGAGGGGTTTGAAAAATTCGAAAATGTTTCCACAAGTTATTTGACTGTGGCACGCGTTCTAGTTAGGTGAAAAATATTCGTTTAGGTTCCAATTATACTCCTACACCTTCAAAAGTCATTGTCGGGGCTCCACGTCGGGTAGAGGAGATTGAAAATTTCAAAAAACTTTCCCTAAAATATTTGACCGTGGCACGCGTTCTAGCGAAGTGGAAAACATTCGTTTCTGTTTGAATGATACTCCTACACTTTCACAAATCATTGTCGGGGCTCCAGGTCGGGTAGAGGAGATTGAAAATTTCAAAAAAATTTCCCTAAAATATTTGACCGTGGCACGCGTTCTAGCGAAGTGGAAAACATTCGTTTTATTGATACTCCTACACCTTCAAAAGTCATTGTCGGGGCTCCAGGTCGGGTACAGAGGGGTTTGAAAAATTCGAGAATTTTTTCCCAAGTTATTCGACCGTGGCACGCTGTCCAGATAGGTGAAAAACATTCGTTTCGGTTCTAATTATACTCCCACACTTTCATAAGTCATGGTCGGGGCTCCAGGTCGGGTACAGGGTGGTTTGAAAAATTCAAAAAAAAAATCCCAAGTTATTCGACCGTGGCACGCGTTCTAGCGAGGTGGAAAATATTCGTTTAGGTTCTAATTTACTCCTACACTTTGGAAAGTCATTGTCGGGGCTCCAGGTCGGGTAGAGGAGATTGAAAATTTCAAAAAATTTCCCCCAAAATAATTGACCGTGGCACGCGTTCTAGCGAAGTGGAAAACATTCGTTTCTGTTTTATAGATACTCCTACACCTTCAAAAGTCATTGTCGGGGCTCCAGGTCGGGTACAGAGGGGTTTGAAAAATTCGAAAATTTATCCCCAAGTTATTCGACCGTGGCACGCTTTCTAGATAGGTGAAAAACATTTGTTTCGGTTCTAATTATACTCCCACACTTTCAAAAGTCATTGTCGGGGCTCCAGGTCGGGTACAGAGGGGTTTGAAAAATACGAAAATTTTTCCTCAAGTTATTCGACCGTGGCACGCTTTCTAGATAGGTGAAAAACATTCGTTTCGGTTCTAATTATACTCCCACACTTTCAAAAGTCATTGTCGGGGCTCCAGGTCGGGTATAGAGGGGTTTGAAAAATTCAAAAATTTTTCCCCAAGTTATTCGACCGTGGCACGCGTTCTAGTTAGGTGAGAAATATTCTTTTACGTTCTAATTATACTCCTACACCTTCAAAAGTCATTGTCGGGGCTCCAGGTCGGGTAGAGGAGTTTGAAAATTCCAAAAAAATTTCCTTTAGTTATCTGACCGTGGCACGCGTTCTAATTAGGTGAGAAATATTCGTTTACGTTCTAATTATACTCCTACACCTTCAAAAGTCATTGTCGGGGCTCCAGGTCGGGTACAGAGGGGTTTGAAAAATTCGAAAATTTTTCCCCAATTTATCTGACCTTGGCACGCGTTCTAGTTAGGTGAGAAATATTCGTTTCGGTTCTAATTTTACTACCACACTTTCAAAAGTCATTGTCGGGGCTCCAGGTCGGGTACAGAGGGGTTTGAAAAATTCGAAAATTTTTCCCCAATTTATCTGACCTTGGCACGCGTTCTAGTTAGGTGAGAAATATTCGTTTCGGTTCTAATTTTACTACCACACTTTCAAAAGTCATTGTCGGGGCTCCAGGTCGGGTACAGAGGGGGTTGAAGAATGCGAAAATTTTTCCCCAAGTTATCTGACCGTAGCACGCGTTCTAGCTAGGTGAGAAATATTCGTTTCGGTTCTAATTATACTCCCACACTTTCAAAAGTCATTGTCGGGGCTCCAGGTCGGGTACAGAGGGGTTTGAAAAATTCAAAAATTTTTCCTCAAGTTATCTGACCGTGGCACGCGTTCTAGTTAGGTGAGAAATATTCTTTTACGTTCCAATTATACTCCTACACCTTCAAAAGTCATTGTCGGGGCTCCAGGTCGGGTATAGAGGGGTTTGAAAAATTCAAAAATTTTTCCCCAAGTTATCTCACCGTGGCACGCGTTCTAGTTAGGTGAGAAATATTCTTTTACGTTCTAATTATACTCCTACACCTTCAAAAGTCATTGTCGGGGCTCCAGGTCGGGTAGAGGAGTTTGAAAATTCCAAAAAAATTTCCTTTAGTTATCTGACCGTGGCACGCGTTCTAATTAGGTGAGAAATATTCGTTTACGTTCTAATTATACTCCTACACCTTCAAAAGTCATTGTCGGGGCTCCAGGTCGGGTACAGAGGGGTTTGAAAAATTCGAAAATTTTTCCCCAATTTATCTGACCTTGGCACGCGTTCTAGTTAGGTGAGAAATATTCGTTTCGGTTCTAATTTTACTACCACACTTTCAAAAGTCATTGTCGGGGCTCCAGGTCGGGTACAGAGGGGGTTGAAAAATTCAAAAATTTTTCCTCAAGTTATCTGACCGTGGCACGCGTTCTAGTTAGGTGAGAAATATTCTTTTACGTTCCAATTATACTCCTACACCTTCAAAAGTCATTGTCGGGGCTACAGGTCGGGTAGAGGAGTGTGAAAATTCCAAAAAATTTTCCTTGAGTTATCTGACCGTGGCACGCGTTCTAATTAGGTGAGAAATATTCGTTTACGTTCTAATTATACTCCTACACCTTCAAAAGTCATTGTCGGGGCTCCAGGTCGGGAACAGAGGGGTTTGAAAAATTCAAAAAAAAAATCCCAAGTTATTCGACCGTGGCACGCGTTCTAGCGAGGTGGAAAATATTCGTTTAGGTTCTAATTTACTCCTACACTTTGGAAAGTCATTGTCGGGGCTCCAGGTCGGGTAGAGGAGATTGAAAATTTCAAAAAATTTCCCCCAAAATAATTGACCGTGGCACGCGTTCTAGCGAAGTGGAAAACATTCGTTTCTGTTTTATAGATACTCCTACACCTTCAAAAGTCATTGTCGGGGCTCCAGGTCGGGTACAGAGGGGTTTGAAAAATTCGAAAATTTATCCCCAAGTTATTCGACCGTGGCACGCTTTCTAGATAGGTGAAAAACATTTGTTTCGGTTCTAATTATACTCCCACACTTTCAAAAGTCATTGTCGGGGCTCCAGGTCGGGTACAGAGGGGTTTGAAAAATACGAAAATTTTTCCTCAAGTTATTCGACCGTGGCACGCTTTCTAGATAGGTGAGAAACATTCGTTTCGGTTCTAATTATACTCCCACACTTTCAAAAGTCATTGTCGGGGCTCCAGGTCGGGTACAGAGGGGTTTGAAAAATACGAAAATTTTTCCCCAAGTTATTCGACCGTGGCACGCTTTCTAGTTAGGTGAGAAATATTCTTTTACGTTCTAATTATACTCCTACACCTTCAAAAGTCATTGTCGGGGCTCCAGGTCGGGTAGAGGAGTTTGAAAATTCCAAAAAAAATTCCTTTAGTTATCTGACCGTGGCACGCGTTCTAGTTAGGTGAGAAATATTCTTTTACGTTCCAATTATACTCCTACACCTTCAAAAGTCATTGTCGGGGCTCCAGGTCGGGTACAGAGGTGTTTGAAAAATTCGAAAATTTATCCCCAAGTTATTCGACCGTGGCACGCATTCTAGATAGGTGAAAAACATTTGTTTCGGTTCTAATTATACTCCCACACTTTCAAAAGTCATTGTCGGGGCTCCAGGTCGGGTACAGAGGGGTTTGAAAAATTCAAAAATTTTTCCCCAAGTTATCTCACCGTGGCACGCGTTCTAGTTAGGTGAGAAATATTCTTTTACGTTCTAATTATACTCCTACACCTTCAAAAGTCATTGTCGGGGCTCCAGGTCGGGTAGAGGAGTTTGAAAATTCCAAAAAAATTTCCTTTAGTTATCTGACCGTGGCACGCGTTCTAGTTAGGTGAAAAACATTCGTTTCGGTTCTAATTATACTCCCACACTTTCAAAAGTCATTGTCGGGGCTCCAGGTCGGGTATAGAGGGGTTTGAAAAATTCAAAAAATTTTCCCCAAGTTATCTCACCGTGGCACGCGTTCTAGTTAGGTGAGAAATATTCTTTTACGTTCTAATTATACTCCTACACCTTCAAAAGTCATTGTCGGGGCTCCAGGTCGGGTAGAGGAGTTTGAAAATTCCAAAAAAATTTCCTTTAGTTATCTGACCGTGGCACGCGTTCTAATTAGGTGAGAAATATTCGTTTACGTTCTAGTTATACTCCTACACCTTCAAAAGTCATTGTCGGGGCTCCAGGTCGGGTAGAGATTGGAAAATTCAAAAAATTTTCCCAAGGTATTTGACCGTGGCACGCGTTCTAGCGATGTGAATTACATTCGTTTCGATTCCAGTTATCCGCACATATATTCAAAAGCTTTTCAGAGCTTCGATAAATAGATGATTTTAGTATGGAATTATTGATCAGGCCAATGTTATCAATACATCAAGAGTGTTCGGTACAAAGAATATAACGATTGTTGAAATATATTATGGCTGAAAAAACGAGTTTCAAAACTTCGAAACAATTTGGAAACATTGACTTATTGATTTCGAATTAGTATGCATTTTTTCATTATATTGTTACGCCCTAGCGCCGGCCCTGACCATATCGTAAACGCGAGGCGAAGGACCGCGCCGTAGCGTCGTCATTTTCCAAGAACTGTGTTTGCCGCCTGGAGAATTCGAGACGCGTCATCGGGGCTTCTCTCGACGATTCTCGATTGGCACGCAGATATATATACGGGACCGGTTTCGCTGCGAGGGAAGAATTTGTATTACGGAGAGTTAGTTAGTCAGAGAGTTGATTATTCGGAGAATTTGTATTCAGAGCTAAGTGACGAGAGTTTAGTAGAGCTAAGTGGAAAGAGTTTTGTTATTGCTTAGTGCGAAGGGTAGAATTGTTAGTACAGAGAGTTTTAGTAGCGAGCGAGCATTGGAAAGTTGTCGGAGCGATTTAAGTGATTGTCTTGTATTGTATTGTGATAGAGAGTTATAATAAAAGAAGTTTAGTGTTGTTTGGTGTTTTAATCGACGAACCCAAGGAAATATCGTAACAATATTTTCAAAGGTTTCGATACTTTTTTTTTCAAATTTTATCGGCAACTTCTCCCTCCCTACGAGGAGTTTTCAAGAGGCTTGTGCAAGTCATTATCTATATATTGGTCCTGACTTTCTACATCTTTCCTCAGGAGCATGGTTATACAATTGAATGTGGTTTTTTGTACTCAGTAGATTTATTTAGCTGGGGGATGGTTGTGGGTTTTCAGCAAAATCCACATCTGAAGAAACTCATTGCTGTGTTTTCATAATGAAAATAAAAAATTAGAATTCTATTCAGGTTGCAGAAAGTGAGTTCCCAATTTATCTTCAATTGTTGCTCACACAGTGAACCTTTTACCGGTCAGAAATATACTTTTGTATATTTCAGTATTGAAAACTGGGAATCTTTCAATTCATGTAAATGTTATTTTATTATTTATTTCAATAGACGAGAAAACCGAAGATTTGTGAGTTCAACCGTTTCCTACATTTTTAAAATCGTTGTTATTGTTTCATTTCACCATTTTGCCGTCAATTGAATTAAATTCGTACCAAATTAGTTAATCTTGACCTCTCATTCTCAGAATTGATTCTAGTCACAAATTTTATTACGTTTTTATTTGTATGTGTATATATCTGATTTACTGTAACCTTGTAGTACCCTGAGAATGACTGTTTAAAAGTGAAAACGTCGGCAAAGTGGTTTCAGTTATTCGACCTAACCCCAACCATCCTCCAGCTCAATGATTATATAGCTTCTGCGAATCATGAAACGTGAAGGTTATTCTTCAAACGACAGAAAAGTTCTCCACAGGGTTGAACTCGAGACCACTCGATCACGTCCCGGGAGCTCACCCACTTATCTAATTTTTTGTTAGTTCATTCCTGGATTTCCAGGTGAATAGAACAGAATGGACACAGTAAAATGTGCATTCCGTCGTATTCTGACGACTCGAGGTTCCATAAAAAAAATAACAAGATTGTTATTTGGTATTTTGTAACGTTCATTTAGATATATTTTATTGTCAACTTGATCTCTTTATAACTGAAAATTCGCCTCAACAATTCATTCTGCGATATAAGTTCGCTGATATCTAGACACCTTGCATATCCAATTCATCTCGAGCTATTATTTTTATAAACACATACAGCTTCGCCCAGTTGCAGAGTGAAAAATTTGTCAAGCACATCACAAACGTCGTTAAATCTCTGCCACATGAAATGGATTTTTATTTCAGTTGAAAAAAAAAATGGATTCGTCTTGTCTGTGATACCTCCCTCAAGGATTTGTTTTATCTCGTTGTTCTAAAATTGTTCGTTCCGTTAACCAGCTGACGAAGGTCAACCCTCAGAAGTCGAAACTTATGCGAGCAATTGATTAACAAGATTCTGCCTTCCAACGTGCGATTACCCAGCACGGTGGCCTGGCGGGGATTTGAACCCCGGTCTTCCGCTTGAAAGGTGGACGTGCTATCTTCTACACTAACGGGACCAACTGAAACAGTAAATGCACTAATTAGGTGTCAGTTGGTCACCGTTCTCTAGCAAATGAATGTAGTAGCCGTCTCTCACCCACACATATTCCTACCTTTAGGGTGCATCAATAGATGATAATAAATGAGGTACAATTTTTTTGTTTTTGAGGTGGCTTTGCGACTTACTCGTGATTGAGAGGTCGTGTGTTCGATCCACCTTCATGGTTGGCGAGTTCGCGAATAACCATGCTGCTCCTGAGGTATGGCGCAGAGAGTTAGTAACAAGGTCCACTTGCTCAAGGACTTCGATCGAATGAAAAATCCAATGAAAAAAAAATCACTATCATAGGTTATCAATATAACCTAATAGATTCAGAAAAGACAGAACTTACTGAAATAGAATTTTACTGCAAATAGGAGAAATATAAATAAAGTAATCAAAATATATTGGGAGACCCCGTAAACGAATGTTTCTCACCTATCTAGAAAGCGTGCCACGGTCGAATAACTTGGGGAAAAATTTTCGAATTTTTCAAACCCTTCTGTACCCGACCTGGAGCCCCGACAATGACTTTTGAAAGTGTGGGAGTATAATTAGAACCGAAACGAATGTTTTTCACCTATCTAGAAAGCGTGCCACGGTCGAATAACTTGGGGAAAAATTTTCGAATTTTTCAAACCCCTCTGTACCCGACCTGGAGCCCCGACAATGACTTTTGAAAGTGTGGGAGTATAATTAGAACCGAAACGAATGTTTTTCACCTATCTAGAAAGCGTGCCACGGTCGAATAACTTGGGGAAAAATTTTCGAATTTTTCAAACCCTTCTGTACCCGACCTGGAGCCCCGACAATGACTTTCGAAAGTGTGGGAGTATAATTAGAACCGAAACGAATGTTGTTCACCTATCTAGAAAGCACACGGTCGAATAACTTGGGGAAAAATTTTCGAATTTTTCAAACCCCTCTATACCCGACCTGGAGCCCCGACAATGACCTCTGAAAGTGTGGGAGTATAATTAGAACCGAAACGAATGTTTTTCACCTATCTAGAAAGTGTGCCACGGTCAAATAACTTGGGGGGAAATTTTCGATTTTTCAAACCCCTCTGTACCCGACAATGACTTTTGAAATGTGTGGGTGCATTTCAGATGAAAAGAAAACTGTCGAATCACCGCATAGAAATACCAATCACTCTGTGGAAATGTTCATAATTTTTTGAAACTAATATTCCCAAACGATATATTATTCAGTTATACCCAGTACCTTTCATTATCTTATAATCCACAAATTATTGATTTTTTTTGAAACCTCAACTGAGTGTAAGATTCTATTCTCTTTCGATTTTGCTAAACGAACTGGTGGTAGAGAAGATCGACGTCTAACCGCTAACGTGTGATGTTGCCAGATAAAAAGCGTGGCTGGAAAAAACCGTGGCTGTTTTCACGCCGATGTTGATCGAAGAGTTTTTTTTATTATTTTTAATTTTGAAAATGACCTCTCCCCAGAAGCCACAGATACTGGTAAAGTTAAGAGTTGAGGAAATTGTAACATTTCAGCAGAGATGAGGTTAAATTGTGTTCAAATATATTGCAATGTATCCAGATAGGTTTTCTCTTCTCGTCAATGGCGATTCATTTGGTGTAAATATCACCGACGCCTGATGAAGTGTAATCTTTCTGGAAGGACATTTCTGAACACCCTCCTTATGATCGAATGGTAAATATGATCACAAAAATACTAGTCGGATAAATACTGAAGGCTATCATCCTCGGCTCATTCAGTTGACTGAGAACACACGATTCTCGGAACCCGTGATCACTCAATCCACAGGCGTCGTCAGTGACTGTTGGATGACACCAGCGCGTCCTCCAAATGTTTTGGAGCTTCGAAAACAAGGCCTGATAGGTATATTCCTTTGAAAAAAAATCAAGCCTAATTTACGCTTCCTTTCATATTTATGACGATGTTTAAATCGGCTAATGATTTCTGCAGTTGATGCCCTTAGAAATGAATGAAAAAATAATGTAATGCCTGAATACTTATGAAATATGAGCAAGTTTTTGAGAACAGGGTGAATTGATCCAACTCCGCCTATTGGTTCATCCGCAACGTACTTTCAGTAACAATCCTTCATCTAATCGAAAATTTGGTCCATATCAGTTCCACATTTATTTCACTGACTTAATTCTCACATGGTGTTCTGCTCTAAGTGACACTTGTTTCCAATAGTTTTTTCCCTAATATCGCACCAAATGATTTAATGAAAATTGTAATCGACCAACAATTTTTTTTGGCAGTTATTTTCTATCATCGTATTTGGCTGCATATCTTCTCAAGGATGGATATACGACCAGGAAAGACGAAAGCAATCTTGCTTATATAACGACGATGTGAATGCTTGTAATTACGGAGTTGCAATAAGCGTTATTGCCTTCCTTGCCAGTATGGGATTATTGGTAGGAGAATTCTTCTTCGAACAGATGTCATCCGTAAAAACCAGGAAACATTTCGTTTTGGGCGATTTAGGATTTTCAGGTAGTATGAGTTCCTTGTTTGAAATAATACGAATTGTTTCACAAAGTATTAGAGAAAAAAATTCTTTTTTCCATACACCCAACTACTTTATTATTATTTTTCATGATTCGATCAGAAAAGAAAAATTTCCATAATTTAGTTTTTTTTTTCAGCATGTAATAGCCTGCGTCGGCCAGTCGTTATTTTATAAGAGCTGTAAGTTTCTCTGCTCATGTTTCCAACACAGGTAAAGATAATCAGCCACTATGGAGTTTGGATATTAGATACTCAAACAGGCAGCAAAAGTTCGTTTCCAAGGCATGTGATTTCTTAAATTTTCTAACGAATGTGTCGTAGCTTCAATCTCACAATTTTATGATCATTTGTGCATAATACTAAAATATGGCAATGAATTCAGAAACAGAAAATGGAATATTCTAAGATCAAACTTTAGAACTACCTTCACCGAGCTGGTTAATGGATGGAAAGTTGCAAGTTACTATTATCGATTTACCTGTTTATACCTGCCTACCCAATATTTCTGACGGAAAAAAATAGTCAATCTAACGTTTGCATATTCTATAGGCTTCATACTTCCGATTGGTATGGAATTTTTCCGTTTACTAAACCAGTGAAATATTAAAAAAATTCAAATTGTTATTCATATTCTGAACTGCAGCCTTTTAGTCAGCCCATTACATTATATTTTTTCAACAATAAACCATCTCGGTGAAGGTCGTTTCATAGTGGGATACTATACTAGATTATTTTATCAATACAGTAGATCATTCATATTTTTATGAGTATTTTGAAGCTC
Organism: Zygogramma bicolorata; assembly: GCA_032362365.1. Lineage (NCBI taxonomy): Eukaryota > Metazoa > Arthropoda > Insecta > Coleoptera > Chrysomelidae > Zygogramma > Zygogramma bicolorata. The sequence continues at coordinate 247,284 of JAVJAQ010005408.1, forward strand.
TATCTTTCATTTTCTTTATAAGCTTCTATTGTCCAACTTAAGTTTTAAAATTCATTTCTATCAACATTTCAGTCAAACAGACCTCTAGTTTACCCTTCAGAGAAAATTCTTACATTGTCGAGTGAACCGTAATATCAACATTACAGGGGGTTGTTACTGTCAAGTGTCCGGCAATGGATGGTGTTATTTCTAATATTATTCTGAAGGGAATATAAAAAACACAGCCTTACACTTTATTCTATGCACATTTGCTACCTGTTACCTGCCTAAGTAAGCATCATCTAAACTCCATAGTAGCTGATCGTTCTCACCTGTGTTGGGGACATTTGCAGAGAAACATTAATCTTTTATAAAATAGCGAAGTTCTGGCCGTAGCGGGCTCTTGCCTTATTATATGTGAAAACAACACGTATTTTTTTGTTCCGTAGTTTTCTTGTTTTGTAACCTACCATCATCTGAAAAAATAAGAATTGATATTGGAATCTATACAAGTGTAAAAGGACAGATTTTTTATCTACCCCGAAAAGTTGCTGGGTCTATTGAAAAACAGTTCCTTCTGGATAGAACAAGCCCAATTAGTCATCAACTTCTAGTTAAACTCAAATTTGTGTATCAAAAAATTAAAACTAATATATTGTTACGTCCTAGCGGTCTCCTAGCGCCGGCCCTGACGAAATCGTAAACGCCCTGAGGGATCGCGTCGTAGCGAACGTCATTTTCTAGGAACCCGTAAATTCCCGCCTGGAGAATTCGAGACACGTCATCGGGGCTTCTCTCGAGGATTCTCGATAGGTATGCGGGTATATATACGGAACAGACTTCGTCGCGGGCAGAGTTTTTATTCGGAGAGTTAGTTATTCGGAAGTTTTTATTCAGAGCTAAGTGACGAGAGTTATTGAGAGCTAAGTGGAGCAGAGCTTTGTGCGGAAGTAGAATTTTTAGTACAGAGAGTTGTATTACCGAGCATTGGAAAGTTATCGGAGCGATTTAAGTGATAGTGTTGTATTGTATTGTGATAGAGAGTTATAATAAAAAGAAGTTTAGTGTTGTTTGGTGTTTTAATCGTAACAGTGGTGTCAGAAGTTGGATTTTGCAAGGAGTATCGTAAAAATATATGTATATGAAAATACTTATCGCTACCGTTTGAGAAAATAAATTCGCTTCCGTTCTCAAAACTTATATGCAAATTCCTATTCAAATGTGAATATCTCTTGTTAACAATCTTTGTAATTGACGTTATTATTAATTCTTATTATTTCAGATTGTGGTAGGTTGCCCGGAAAACTACGGAACAAATATTGATCCATCACTGAACAATGACGTTCAAACACTACATATTTTTTGTTGTCACAGGTTACAATATAATATGAATGAATCTCTGTCATACTTACGACGTTCTTAAAGATAGAGAGCCTCAACAAAATTTCAGCTATCATAAAGTAGAAAGTTATCATTGACACTTGCGACTCTGCCAAGTGAAACGTCAGGAAGAAGTTCCAAAACCCGAACAAAAGTAGTGATAAGGAATTCTTCTGTTATAACTGAAGGAATTTATAATGGAACTTGTTTATTTCTATCCTTCAATAGACAGAGTGTTGATAAAGATAGAAATGAACTGACCCTGTATTGGTGAAATATACAAATATAACAGTTCTACATAGACCCTAGCGATTCTCGTGGAGGTATCAGAACTAAATGAAACATCCTGCTACAATCACGCTTCTATGTTCTTAAGCTTGGTGTACATATTTTTCTTTTACACCACGCCTTGAATAATATATCACATACCGAAGAAGAAGAGAAAAAAAAAACTTTGCTATATTTCCTTATTAGAAGTAATGTCGGTATTTTTCTCTATGACTCCGGTATTTTTAGGGACTGCAATTGCGAATACATAATTTTTTATCATTGACATTTCTCACTTCGTCGCAATCGACGACAAGAGCTAGTTTACAGAAAAAAAATCTTCCTAAGGGGAGGGGCTCCATTTTGAATCGAAAAATTCTACTTCGTTGCAATACAAAAAATAATATTCACTCCTTTTTCGAACAAAGATATTTCTTGTGCAATATTGAATACATTTCTTTTGTTCATCTTACCAATCATATGAAAATATTCAATTGAAGTCTCTTTGGTGTGGTGTGAATCGAGCTCAAGGGTGAGTCCGGAGCCGGTGGTCAAACGTTACATTATTTCTCCACATTAAGAGAAAACTTCGAAATGGCCGACACCTACATATTACTTTTGCAACTGATCAAGTCAAAAAAGGCGTAAAAATTGTAAATCTCGGAATCCAGGGCGGGTCAATGAATCTTCATAAAAACTGATGGAGTGCATTGTTGAAAGCTCAATAAAAAAGTTTGAAAACAAAAATGTGCGATCTTGATTACAGCAAATTTCAACAACAATTTACTGAAAAAAAGTGTGTGCGTCATCTGGAAAAAAAAATTAAATGGAAACGGGGTCTTGTGACACATCGTTTTGAAGCTGCTGACGAATACTGTACAACCCAAGAACATTCGGTCAATATCTTCAACAATTATAAAATAGCGAAACATTTGATAATTACTGGAATAAATCGTTAACTTCATAATTTGAGGAAATACGCTGATGTCAGTTCAGAAGATGCTTGAAATCGTTGCCTTCAACTTCTTGCCATACTTTCCGTTTAATTTTTTTCTCAGATGACGCACAGTCGCCATCTTGAAATCTTTATATGTCAATTTCAATTGAAAAAGAAAAGAGGGGAGGACATTAAAGAAAGCCACCATGTATAGTTTATAATAATAGTTTTTTTGCTGTAACTCTTTTTTTGCGAAATATGAATGAATTAACATTAGGTTTAAATCTTTGCTTTAAATTTTTTTCCGTTGTCCTCATTTTTTACTAAATTGTTGTTAATCAAGATCACACATTTTTGTTTTTTTTACTTTTTTATTTGAACTTTGACAAGGCAGTCCAACAGCGTTTTTGAAGATCCATTGACTTGCCTTGGATGAGGTATATATCTTACGGCGCTCCACAATTTATTTTTTCTGAAGATTTAGAAAGCATTTTTGCAGGTTTCTGGTCATTCTTGTACTTCGTGGGCTTCTGGTACCTAACAAACCAGTGGAGCAAATCTAAAGCTCCTGAAAATGGTTATGGGGTTGATAATGTACAAGCTGCCATTGCATTCTCATTCTTCTCAATATTCTCATGGGTAAGAGATTCTCATTATAACTCATTTGTCAGTTGTATAAAAAATTAGAGTATATTGTGCAACAAGTGCGTGAAGGTTAACATTATGCACTAGTGAGGAGATTGCATTATGAACCGAAGGAATGAATTAAAAGGCTTTACACATTCATTGCACAATCTACTTTTATAAATAAAACAAATGGAAACTTTTATTTCAACCTTGAACACAACATACAATACTGCTGCTTTTATATATATGAAATATGTGCTCCATGGTGTGGATGAATTGAATTGTTTGCTATTTCAGCAAGATATGGAAGCATGAAGATATTTCTGGATTTCTTATATACACCCAACATAGAGATGAACTTAGCGGGGATTTTAATTCTGACTTATACAAGAATATTAGTTTTATTGTTATGTATGTACCGTTTTATTGTCTCATAATCTCCATTGATGGGGTGCCCCACCTTAGTGGCAGATACCTGCTTTACAGTAATTGGCCAAATTTTCATTAATTTTCGCAATGATGCTTCATGCCATTTTATAGATAATCAAATTTCCGGTCATAGATAATACTGTTACGAAATCTCCTAGCGGCGGCCCTGTCGCTCGTCAAACTCAAAACAATATGAGGGTTCGAAGAACAATGTTACCTTCCAGGAATTTCCAACTCGCGTAGGAAATTCGATATCCATCATCGAGACCTGTATGGATAAGTCCGGAAGCTTCTCCATAGGCGTACGCAAGTATAAATAAGGAGGTACTTCTTCGGAACGGCAGTTCCGAGTTGTATTGTATTGTGATAGAGAGTTGTAATAAAAGTTGTTTAGTGTTGTTTGGGGTTTTAATAAACAAACACAAGAAAATATTGTAACAATACGTTCAAGTCGAGCTTTGAAAGATATTTCTAGTTAAAAAACTGCAATCTCCTTTTCGCACCTGTTTACAGAGAAGTTAAAAGGACACGTCATAATTTAATGAAAGAAAAAATATTATCAAATTACTATATACTCAATTCTCCAAACAAACGATTAAACAAATCGAATATCAGTCAGTAAGGCTGAAAATATCTATAAAAGTGATTTCAACTTGCTTGCAATATGCTTGAAGACATTTGCAGAAAATGATTTTTTATTGAAGAATAAAAATTATTCAGGTCCAGATGACATTCCTATGTATATCTTGAAAATAATTTTTCCAATTATAATGAAACCATTGACTTATCTGGTCAATCTGTCAATTTTTGAAGGTCTTTTCAAAAACGACATAAAAGGGAAAAGAAAATGTTCTTCAAATATGGTTGATGGATACAAACAAACAAAAGTTGCCACAAAGTCAAAGCTTGTCCTGGTAAATAAGACCTCATTCAACCTTAGGCATAAAATACTTTTTGATTGTAGGCTGGTTCGGCATTTTTCGCATTTCAACGTTTTCGTCAAGGCACTGGTGCAGCATTCCAAACAAATTATGAAACCGATCCGAATATGCCTTCTTCGTACCCATCATACCCTGGAGGTCCTGATGTAGATCAGCATTATCAGGAGCCACCATTTTCTGCTGGGCCCAATCAAAGAGGTAACACTCATTCTTCAATATTGAGATCTCTGCCCAGGAGTAAAAGCTGGTAGAGTTCTCAAACATATACTTGAGTAATCAACTCAATCATTAACCTTAGTAAACCAACTGCCTCTACTCTTACTGTTTATTTTTTTTCCACACAATAAAATGTGACGTTTATTGATTTCACGAGTGGTTGGAACAGAAATATGTTAGTGTTCACAATTTTATGTGCCAACTCTTCTGCGATTGATTTTCGCCTTCCTCAGAGCCAAATATGGGTAAAGTTGTAAATATATACAAATGTAAAGTATTATTAGACAAAATTTTGTACAATACCACCCAGTGAGTGTACTTACACACTTGTTTCAGAAAGTAGTGATGTAAGTAGATTTAAGAAACTAATTGTTTATTAAAATCACGAAAATATGTACTAATTAAAAGATATGGTATGAAACGGTGAACATAATCACTGAAAGATATATGGTACAACGAAAAACAGACACAAATTAAGATCATATTATTTAATTCGTACATATATTCGTAATTTCAACAAAAAAATTATCGTTTTTTGAATCTACTGAAATCACTACTTTCTAAAACAATTGGATAAGTACACTAAGGGCTAATTGCACCGCTTTACTTTAATTGGGGTTTATCTAAGCAGGGCTTTGTTGCTATGGATTTGCCAATCAGATTCATTGTTCTTTAGCAATTAAGCCTATCTTAGTTGAACCTTCTTTAAGTTGGAGCGGTTCAATTGACCCTAAGTCTAATAATACTTATAGATAGATAGATTTATTCACCAATATAACATACAGTATGTACACATGGCAAGTCACAATACATTTCACAAAAACTAAATACTAAAGTATTATATTAAAAGATTCACTAAAACTTTGTTCATTTTCAATAAAATATTAAAATTTTACAATAGTACAATAGTATCATTATATCAAGAAAAGAGAAAAAGTATTATATATAAAAATATTTATCACTTTATTAATTAATATTTGTCAAATTTTAAAATGATCTGTTAAATTTTGAGGTTCTAAAACTCCAAAGTATGAAAACAATTTTTTAATAAAAATTTTTTGGTTTCATATTTGAACCCGAAGTAACAGCTGATTCCCTCGAAACAGTCTGGAAGCGAATTGAAGAGAATAGTGCAATTATAGTAAGGAGATTTTTTGTAGGTTGATGTTTTGAATTTTGGAATTTATAGTTTATTATGTCTTGTGTCAAAGTCATATTTATGAATCGATGAAGTGTATTCTTCCATGTGACTTTTTAAAAAAGTTACACTTTAGAATATATATACCTCTAAGTGTTAAAATTTGTTTCTCTTTGAATATGTTACAACTATCACCATATTTGATGTTGAATAAGAGGCAGATAATCCTTTTTTGTGCAATAAAAACTCCCACTCGGTTGCCTGACCCCACGATACAATATTGTAGAACATGTGACTATATGCAAAAGCGTAGTATAGGTTTGTTAATTCTCTCTCATCTAGATATAGTTTCATCTGAAAGATAGCAAAATAGGCTTTATTCAATTTTGAACAAACATACTCAATATGAGAATTGAATCTGAGGTCTGAATCAATTGAGGTACCAAGGAGCTTAACATTTTTTTCAATTTTAAGATGAATACCAGAACTGAAATCTTTTAGTATTGTTTTCCTTGAGTGAAAGTTCATAGAAACAGTTTTGTCTTTGTTGAGGATAAGTCTATTTTTAGTGCACCAAGAGTCCATTTCATTGACAACTGTCACCATGTCCATTCTTAGTTCCTCAAGTGTTCGTGCTGAGACTGTTATGGTGGTATCATCTGCAAAAATAATAACTTTTCACTTGCTGATATATCTGGGGAGGTCATTTACGAGAAGTAAAAAAATCAGTGGTCCCAGGACAGAGCCTTGTGGAACCCCGAGTGGAACAGGTTGCTTTTCAGAAAATTCTTTCTCGATTTTAACTAACAACATTCTGTTTTCTAAATACGATTTAATCCAATCTAGGAGTACTCCTCTTATGCCAATATCATAAAGTTTCTCCACAACAAATTGGATGTTTAAAGAGTCAAAAGCCTTCGACAAATCAAACATCAATGGTACTACATAATGACCTTGATCTAATTGGTTATACACAAAATTCAACAGGTGGTTATTTTTCCTGAATCCATGCTGACAGGGTGTTAGAATGCTAAACTTTTCAACAAAATTAACAATCATGTTGTATACAGCTCTCTCCAAAACTTTGGAAAATGAGGATAACAACGATATCTGTCTATAATTGTCAACGAGTGGTTTACTTCCTTTTTATATATAGAGGAAATACTATTGCTATTTTCATAAGTTCCGGAAATATTCCGCTTTGGATAGACTTGTTTATGAGGAAAGTAAGCGGCGTAAGTATGTCTGTACATATATGTATACATTTACAACCATATACATCTCTGTACAAGGAAGGCGAGAATGAATCACCGAAACGTTGGCAAATGAAATTGTGAACATTGAGTAATGTATTTCTCTTCCAAGTGCTCGTGAAAATAACCAACCAAAGCACATCTGTACGTGCAAATTCACCTTTGTCAAGTTTTATTATATTTATTTATATATTTTTGGCCCTTACGAAATTTGTAGAAATTTTTATCATCACGAGCTCACCCCTCCTCCAGACCAAATTTCTGGCTGCGTAACTGGTCAAAATATTACAAACTTCTATTAAAAAAGTTAAATTTTATTTGGTAATATGCATTTTTAGGTCCCACCGATTTCCAAGCTCCAGCATATTGAGGAATGGAAGACAGTTTAGACTAGAGGATTAGAGGAACTTCCCCTCCAAGTATAGAGGTATTGAAGTTCGTGTTTGTTTGACCTGCCATAAGGTAATCGTAATGTGTACTTAGAAAGTTTCTTACACGATAGTATTAACCACCTCGAATTGAAAAAAATTTCTCATCTGAATAAAGAAATCATGGTTTTTATTTTATCTTTGTTGTGATCATATGAGAGACTAAGTTTATATTTCATAATGTGTAAAGTATTATTACAAAGCCATGATGAAAAGAGATGATATATAAATATATAAATAAATGTTGAATACTTATTTTTAGTAACAGTTCAGTGTACAGTTGATATGAATGTCGAAATGCAAGCTTTTGTAGAAATTTTTTCATAATTTATTATCGCTATGCATTGATATAATGGAAATCAAAGAATTTTATATATGATGTTATAAAAATGTCATTTACGGCATAATTGTTGATCTTTTTTTTTGCGTGCCATTATTTGAAAAGTTAAATATTTTTCAAACTTCAGTTGTTTTCAGTGAGGTAAGCTGAATAAATGTACCCTTTTGTTCCAGAGGTGTTGTAACTAATGAACATATGCTGAATTTGTAACATTTCTTGATGGTAATGTTCAAGTGATGAAATCATCTGAAATGACTCCTGTCAGTCACAGCTGGGCACCGTTAATCAACTAATTAACTTCGTTAATCGTTAATCCGCTACAAAAAAAGTTAGCTTCGTTAAACGTTAAAGCGTTATATTTCGGAAGAATTAACGCAAGTGAACGTTAATCGTTAATCCGTTAATATCTGTTCGAACCTAACCGCTGTTGTCATATGTCAAAAGTATTTTCCATACTTTTGATTAAGATGCATTGAAATCCTGGTGATTCAACTGATTAGATTTTGTTAAGATTTTTGTGGCGAAAAAAACAATCGACGCTTTTGAAGGTTTCCGCTATTTTTTCGGTAGAGGGCATTATGTTCCCATTTTTCAAATTTGATGACAAGTGTCAAGTTAATTGTCCTATTGTCATGTCAGTTTGAAATTTTGATGTTTACGATGCTTTTATCGTGTTTATTTGTTGATTTCGTTGCTTTCAAATATCGAAACGTTGTTACTGGTATCTTATTGTCCACCCATTATCCTGTAGGTTGCGATCTCTTCTCGCTAGCCAATCAAATAAAAGTGGAAAAGCCCGACTGCACATTTTCACTTAGTGCAAATTTAGCTTCAGACAAGACTGACAAGAGCGTGTTGGCGACATCTGTACATACTGTACGGAAACCTCCAAAAGCTCAATTATCCACCAAAAATCAAGCAATCCAGATTTCGCCACTTTTATCCCAAACTTCTACAGGTATAAGTAAACACACCAGGGTTTTCAGGCATCTTACTTTTGAACATGCCTGCCTCTGTTATGGTACTTCCTTACACCACAGGTAGTTCTCTCTGTGTTTTGAACTTGAAACTAACATGTGTCCAGAAATTAGGCACTGATTACCACTTTCTCAGGAAACCGCTGTCAAAAAATCGGTCAGTAGCGGTGAGTACCATACCCTAAGCACTTTCGCTAAGTAATGAAATGATCAAACGTCAAATGAAAGAAATCTCCTTGCAGTTTTCTTTCTCACTCGCACGCCTAGGCAAAATATATCTAATTTTGTTTTTTGTTCACTCGTTCCCCGTCACTTGACGGTGCCGTGCGGAAACTATTCGGCATTGGATTAACGATTAACGGACTTCTGCAAATTAACGAAAGTTAACGTATCCGTTAACCTTTTTAAAAGTTAACTTAAAAGTTAATCCGTTAATCAAAATGTTAACTTCGTTAATTAACGATCAACGGATTAACGAGTTAATGCCCAGCTATTCCTGTCACTACCATTATTAACGAAAAATGCCTATTGAAAAATTGGAGTGCAGAAGAGATGGAATAAATATATATAAATGATACAATCCATCTGACTTGTTGATCATTACTTGAAATTTGACTCGGCCAATATGTGCAAATTCAACGTTTTAGTGAGAGTGGAGCATAACTCAATTCCTAATATTCCTATTGCATTACCAAAGATTCAGTTTCAAATAAGATATATTCAAGATAAGATTGAATATGAAGACCAATTTGAAATATGCCACAAAGAACTAAGGGTTGGATGAATAAATCAAGTTGATGCCCTATTATAAATCATCAATTTACTACAGAAACATATAAAATTTATTGACCAATTTTGGGCGTAATCTTGAGTTTAAATTAACTCTCAAATACATTTTACACAGATTTTTGCGTTTTTTCTGCATTCGAAGTATTTTTCAACAAACATTTTCCTATGGGAACTCCAAAATTCAATGATTCATTGTTAGATAAAACATAATGCAATTGCGAGTGGTCTCATTTGAGAAAATCGGGTTTTGAATATCCCCAATTTTTCATTAATGATAATATCGTTTGAATAATGTTTGAACGTTATTATTTTGTGGTGGATAAGCATTTTTTCCGTAGTTTACTGGGTTTCTAACCTACCACAATCTGAAAAAATAAGAATTAATATTGGAATCTATACAAGTGTAGAGGGAAGTTGCTGTGTCTATTAAAAAACATTTCCTTCTGGATAGAACAAGTTAGCAACTTCTCGTATAACTCAAATTTGCCCTATCAAAAAAAAATAATAAGAACTAATAAATATATGAAAATACTTATCGTTTTAACGTTTCGGAAACTAAATCTTTTTCCGTTCTCAAAACTTATACACAAATTCCTGTTCAAATGCAAATATTTCTTGTTGACAATCACGAAGATTGTCAGATGAACAGGAATTTGTGTACAAGTTTTGAGAACGGAAACGGATTCAGTTACGTTAACGATAAGTATTTTCATATATACAGGGTGTTTATTAAACATACGGCAAAAATTCTAGAGACTATTCCTTGGACTATTCTAAGGATATTTTGTCCGTTGATGATTTTTGAAAGGGCGCTTTGCTTCAAAGATTCGGGGCGAAAAAGTATTTCGACAAAAATAATTCAATACGAAAAATTATATGAAATGTTTCTTAATCTACAAGAACTGTTGAAAATGACTACCCCCGCTCGGATGCAAGCATCCAATCTTCTCCTCATCGACTCCGGAACTCTTTCGAAAACACCAGGATCTTTTCTGATTGCGTTACACCCAGATATTATCCGATTGCTCAAATCTTCCACATCTTCCATTGGAGTAGTTTTTTTTATTTCTTGGTAAGTTCAGTGTTAGTACGCTATATTTTTATTTCGGCTAGGTACGTTAAAACTACCAATATTGATGTTGTCGAAATTCTTGTTCGCCCTGTATCTTCGAAACAAAGCGCCCTATCGAAAATCATCAAAGGACAAAATATCCCTATAACAGTCCAAGGAAAAGTCCCTCAAATTTTTGCCGCATGTTTAATAAACACCCTGTATATATATATATATATATAGTTCTTATTTTTTTTTTTGATAGTCAAATTTGAGTTATACGAGAATTTGCTAAGTAATTGGACTTGTTCTATCAAACAAAACAAATTATTTGAATGTTTTTTTGGGGAGATGGATATGTCATTAAATCCAATTTTTGGGTTTTTCTCTCCCCTGAAAATAAAAAAAATAGTTTTAAATTCTTATATTATTTATTTTTAGAACAAATATTTGCCCTGATAGGTAGGTAACTATGGAAAAGCAAAATTTAAAATGAAGCTAAATAGTTTACGAAACGTTGCCAAGGGAAAGAATATACCTTTTCAATATATTTTTTCAATGCAATCCCCAAATTCATGAAAAAACGATACGTAACTGAAAAATAAGTCAATTTTTGCTTTTTTATAATATTTCAGTTACATATCAGGGAAATATAACAATTTTCCCCAAAAACCGATATTTTGTCAATTTTCAGGGAAGAGAAAAATTAAAAATGGACTTCATATGTTGTTCGTTTTTCAACTCGCAACCAAGATTTTTGAAAGTTTCATCCTTTAACTTTACTATTCCATTTTGACTCCGTACACGTTCATAAAGAATTGACTGCTAACTGGTATGTCTCCATAGACTAAAGCATAACCTAGCGGGATAAATCTCAGGAACGCCCTGCCATTGCTCTTGAATTATCATCATGTCTAATTGCATCATATCTAACTATGGGATCTCACCTTAGAATTAAATGCACCATTCACATGTGATTGAATTTTTTTCTGTAGGGGGCTCATGTATTTTCGAGAACAGGTATTATAGGGGTAAGGCCTATGAGATCGTCCAACTCTGGTATGAATACAAGACAATAAAGTTATCTCGAATAAATATTTCAATATTGGACATATCTTCTAAATATTTGAAACCGGTTCATATTAAATCTATAAACACAACTCTTTGATTTCATATTGCTGCTTGAAAATGTGAAATAGTATTATCTAGGAGAGTTGTTATTTGTCAAGGTGATAGTTTTAGCATTAGCAATAAATAACCTGTCGATAATTACATATTTATTATTAGATTTTGTTCACTCAGCTTTAGCGTACATTGTACATCGAGTTACAGTCTAAAAAAAATGAATCCACGAGTAGCATTGAAAAATCCCTCGTTTCTGAAGGTATGAGCTATTGGGATTTCAAATTGAGATCGCAGCGCCACATTCAACAAACCTCCAACTAATAAGCACCATTTTGACAACTATTGATATTTAAATTTAGGGCTTTGACATTGTTTGGAAATCCCAAACCTTGAAATTTAATGAGCGACTATTACAGTTTTTAGTGTTTATTCAATTTTTATGTGATGTGAATGTAACCATGAATTGTGCTCGATAAACTATTAATCTTAATCATATTCCAAAATTTGAAAATAATCAGCGCCATTTTGAAATTTCTCACCAGAGGGCGTATTGCTTATCTTGAATACCCACTATTGAATAATCCATTCATAGATTTAGAATTATATTGGATACTATTGAGACTGAATTATGGCTTACTTACCACGCAGTATTCACAGACCAAAATTAATGGAAAACTTGGGCGCCGACCAAAAAACATCTTCTTGTCATCTATTGGGCGGAACCCTAAGAACATTATTGTGAACTCAATTCAATACACACGGTGATTTTTGAGGTCAATTCTGAATAGAGACAAACCAATTTGAGATCTGATTTGACGAATAATTTTCGAAGTAGTGTCATTCAATTTCTTAAATTGATTTCTGGTATCATTTAGTGACGTCGTGAGAAAAAAAGATTAAGGGGCCTTGTGGTACCTTGTTTGGAAGGCATTTTTTGTTTGTTCAACAGTGGTTTTGGGAATTGGATTAGCATTGCAATAAATAATTTTTTGTTTGCTAGCTGATCCAGCATGCATTATAACAGAATGGATCTTTAAGGGTGCGCTGCGTTGCACCCACATTTCGTAACACCCACATTTTGTTATGCCCAAATTTCGTAACACCCACACTCTCCGAACATACCCGAATGATGCACTGTTGTAAAATTTACCGGATATTCTGCAATTTTCTGTTAACCCAATCTAACTTAACCTAACCTAAGAGAAGGATGAATTTGGCAACAGCGCATCATTCGGGTATGTTCGGAGAGTGTGGGTGTTACGAAATGTGGGTGGAGCGAGATGCTCCCATCTTAAGTAGAGCAGTAAAAATCCTGCTGAAGTAGACATTCTTCCGGAAAAGCTGTTTTTTTATGTAGTATACAATTTTATTGTCCATTATGATTCATAGCATAATAAAGGTGCCATTTTGACATAAAGTGTTGAAAACAACTGAATTTTTTTGTGTGATAAACGGTAAAGGTTTTTGGGAAAAGTTTTAAACGAAAGTTGTAGGAAATTTAATGTAACACAATAATTGTTCAGCGAGAAATTCAGGTAAGTTTGATAGTTCAGCCACCATATGCTTACAAACTTTTTTCATCACAAAATCCTCAATTTTCGCACGGCAATGGCTTCAGCAAGACCTGACAACCTGTCACAAATCTGATTGCATCAGTCAAATTTTTTTGTGCAATGTTGACAATTCAAGTTCGGCTGTGAATCCATTCCAAATTTTGTTAGTTCCCATTTTGATCTTGAAATCCGTTTACTTGAAACGTTGTATGTATAAAATTGATCACTATTGGGAAGTTCATCATCCATACGCCTCTATCGGCAAATATTTGAACTATTTCATCAAGTAAAACAAAAACAAACTTCTGTGATCTGAAATTGTGGTGCATTTTGGTGTTCTTGAGCTTCACTTGTGCGATTTGATGAAATTGATATTTATTTATAACAATGTCGAAATTAATTAATGCGAGCTTGTGTGTGAATGGATGTTTTAGTAGAAAAGGAAGAAATCCTAACTTTTTTTTCCATACGTATTTCTTGTTTTAATAATTATCGTACAAAAAAACACTTCTCTAACACATTCACACACTGAATAGTCTTCACATTTGTTTTACACAGAACTTCGCCAAAACTCGAAAAAACAAGAAACAATACAACGTAAACAAAAGTAAAGATATGTTTTGACACATTACGATCAGCTGATTACTGTTTGTAGCAGACATTTTTGAACAGACATCAGCGCCCTCATCGGTAAAAATTCTTCCCAATACTTATGTCTATATAAATGACTTCAATCATATTTTTTTAGTTTGCAATTTCAATTTTTCTTGCAAGATGTTTCAAATAATTGAGGCACATTTATCAGTTGCACTTTTTGAATAATTTGTCCGATAGATGAGGAATAATCATGCAGGTATATTCATGTTTGGGGGCCAAATGCAAGAAATCAAAAAATATGGGTACCTTTTTCAATATAAAATATTTTGAATTGATAGTTGATGAGTATGGAAGCTCAAGTTCGAAACGGATTTGAATCGGAAGTTTTTGAAAGTGTGAATCTCGTTCTTTTCATAGATTGGGAGTTAGTTTTTACATTTTTTGTGTATAATTAGATTTCTTGCAACCTTTGTTAGAAACTTTCACCAAAAACATTTATTGTTTTCCATTTACGAGCAAAAAACAGAAAATTTTCAGTTTTTGTTGACTTTTAACTTTTTGGTCTGGCGTCGTTTTCCAAAATAAAATACATGGGTTGGAAATTCCTCCCACTGTCATTCAGTTGAGGATTCATTTTGAAAATATTATCATATTATGGAACACTTGACTAACAGGTCTATTCCTTAAAACGCCGTTAATGAACGATCCGTTATCAAACGACTGTCGGTAGATAGCTCTCAACGATCCGTGTGAACAATATGTCAAAAAAACACAAAACTACTTCAAGTCGTTAGCCAACTGAACCAATTTTATTCCCGTTAAAAAACGTTATATTATGTTGTTCACTACCGACTTGCAACGATTTTATATTTTTACGGAATAACATTCGACACAAATATCGTTAATTTAACGATAGTAGTTGGATAACGACATCGCTATGAGTTACGGAATTGACCTGTTACTCAACCTGTTACGACTAAAACACTGGCGGAAAAAACTCCATTTTGCCCCTTATGCCATAACAAATCATTTGTCTCCAAGGTAACTATTCACAAGGGGGCAGCTGATAATGCTATAAGTGGAATTTTAGTTTTTTGATGTAACTCGATTGCTATATCTATATTGGAGATTTATTTATTTTCCTGTATTTGTGTGTATAAATCATTTGTGTACGAGTATATACGTTATCAATAAATGTTGGTATTATTTTTGAAATTATTTTACACCCCGGCAAATAAGATGTGTTCTTCTGATACTTAGCGAGAGAACAGAGACCCTTTATATCAAATGAAGTGGTGAGGAACATGCACTTCGTCAGTTTATTTATTCTTGGTGTATTTTAGAATTTCCAGGAAACGATGTTTGTTGATTATTTAGTAATAACCCATAGAAGTATATGAAATTTTGAGAAAATAATTGGATGATATTGAAAATAAAGTCAGTCATTCTGATATATGGATGTTTGCAGATGATCTTGATAGTATATTTCATTTCATTACATCACGTACCGCTCAGGACATGAAATAGAATAGAATATTTTATTTACTACGTTACATACATGAAGTATATTTGTAGCAAGTCAGCAAGTAGATACGTTAAAAAAAATATTGACCATGTAATACAGACATTGACATACACTTTGTGGTAGACTTCTGTAGATAGAAGAATCGATAATATATATGACATTACACAACAATTTATTCAAATAAAAATAATGAAAGAGCAGGTCAGAGAGGTGTGCTCAGTGCTCAGGTATGAATCCACTGAGTAAAAAGTATTTTTGAGGTGTATTTTGATAGTGTATTTGAAGTCTCTGAAACTAAAACATTTTATCTCGTCTGGTAAAATGCTGTAAAGGTTGTAGTTCAATGAGTTCTTTTTTGAACGGTTTAACCAATAGGCAGGGTTTCTAATGAGCTTTGGGTTCCTTGTGTCATAATGGTGAATATCACTCTGTGATGAGATTTTTGCTCTGTTTGTGTATTTCCTGTAGTGCGTTGTATATAAATAAAGTGGGTAGTGACATTATACCGAGTTTGATAAATAATGGCTGACAGTGTTCCCTGTAACCCACATTGGCAATAATCCTGAGAGCTTTTTTTGATATCGGAAGATTTTTATTGCTGTACTTGAGTTACCCCAAAGGAGAACACCATAGTTGATCTGCGAGTGGATCAATGCGAAATATACTGTTTTTAGGGTGACTGTGTTACTTATGGGTTTTAGTTGGCGTGTCAGGAAAATTACACTTGACAGTTTTTTACTAAGCATGTTAATTTGTTCGGCCCGACTTAAATTTGCATCAAGGGTTATTCCTAATAGTTTAACACTGTCTCGTTTGGTTGGTGGAAAAATTATATTATGTGTCTTTTCGATATTTAGGACAGGGTTGTTGGATGAAAACCAGCGTTCAGCACGATACTTTATATTGTCAGTTTGTTCAGTTAAAGTTTTGCTGTTTTTTTCTGATACAATGAGGGA
The DNA here is from genome assembly GCA_032362365.1 of Zygogramma bicolorata. Classification (NCBI taxonomy): domain Eukaryota; kingdom Metazoa; phylum Arthropoda; class Insecta; order Coleoptera; family Chrysomelidae; genus Zygogramma; species Zygogramma bicolorata. The sequence goes on from JAVJAQ010005408.1 coordinate 263,792, forward strand.
GGTATCGTCGGCGAATAAAATACATTTATCTGGGCCAGCAAAATTCTCTAGATAGTCTAGATCATTCACATAGATTATAAATAATAGTGGGCCCAGTACAGAACCTTGTGGTACTCCATATCTGATTTATTGAAAAGATGATGTTTTGTCGTTTTCTACCTTTTGGTAGCGATTTGAAAGATATGATTCAATAAGGTCTAGAGTGATTCCTCGTACTCCGTAGTACCATAGTCTCTCCAGAAGTATTTAATGTGATACACAATCGAAGGCTTTGGTCAGGTCACACATGGTCACAGATGTATGAAGTCCATATGAAGCCCTCGACTGTTGCGTTTACTATTTTGGTAACAGCATTTATGGTTATATGACTAAGAATAAGACTAAGAAAATTTCAGAATTTTTCGTCGCTTATCAAGTTATGAAGATATCTTGGTACATTTTTGGAAGAGTTCAACAACCTCTAAGATACACGTTTTACCTGTTCGGCTCACTTTGAAAAATTGTTTAACCTCATATGAATAACAACCATTTTTCTCGAAAAAATAGCCATAATGATTTTCGAGTTTTATTAATAAAACATTAACAAATAGTTCTTGAATAAATATTACTCTATCTTCTTTAGCAGGATTTTCGCACCTTGGGTATTTTCTTTTTTTAAGAGTTTCTGGTGATTCTTCAATGCCTCTTTCAACTTATTTTGAACTTCTTCTGAAGCATTCTCGAAAACTGTCACTAGAAGGAAGCAACCTCTGTTTAGTTTCAACCAAACTTTCAACTGAAAAAAAGAGGAAGTTTTTTTTAAATCCATAACTTCATATGATGATATAGCCGTTATATTCAGTCTATTAATGTTAGAATATAGTGCCGAATATATGAGATTACTTTTCATAGAAGCAAAAATAGTGACTTTGAAAGTTAGCAATTTCTTCCTACCGTTTCTTTGTTCAATTTTTCAGATAAACATGATCCAAAGGTAATTTGTTCTTTATCCGTACCACCCCTGTCATGTTTTGCTAATTTCTTCAGCAACATGTGCATACCAGCATGCTCTATACCAAGAATGTCTTTGTCGTTTTCCTTCATTTTCCAATCAGGATTTGCTATAACATCTACAATACTAGTATACACCATTTCTAATTCTGCTTGTGAACCTGAAAAACATATAAAAATAAACAACCTACATACCAAGAAGCAAGAAAAAATTGTTATTGAAAAATGTCAATTATGATCTATTTGAGCGATTCTTCAATTCAGTTATTATCCTTGACCTAAAAATTCTCCATTCAATTCAAAAAGTTACTACTAAAATGTTTTCGACAATGCCATTGAATTGAGGGGAGAACAGATTTGGTGTTCTAAAACCGTTTGTTTCGATTTCAGAACTTACAACCTCAAGAAATTCAGAAAATCGTCCAATCTCAAGTACCCATTCAGTGACATCAGAATAGATCATTCACAAGAAATCTTCAAGAATACTTCATTAAAAAAAAAAACTACTGCAGCGATCAAAATGTCACATCGGTCGATCAATATCTACTCATGATTCGATGGGTGAGGTAGCGGCAATGTTTCTTGAAATTATTTTAATAACGAAATTCACAATCGATTTTTTCCATCGTAAAGTACAAAAAAAAGTAGCAAAAAATGTCAAGGTGGAATGAGATGTAAACATAATATGGTGATGAAAACTGTTCAAAGAGGAAGATATTGAAACTTTAAGAGCCGCAATTCCTAAAGAGAACTGGAGAGCATGGCGTTCTGATGTCTTTTCTACCTTATATAAGTACATCCACCTCTTTCTTCGGAATTTGCTAACCTTATCAATAATAAACACAATGGGTACATTCATGAGGACCCAGCGGCTGAGACTGTTTAGTAAGAAGTCTATCTATTCAGGCTATTTCGAATTTTCCAAAAAAATTCTTCAACAATAGATTCAAGAAGTTTTCTAAATTTATTGAAACTCATCGCCTAACGGGTTTGAAAAGGGGGAGAAAGGGGTTTATAACAGTTTTGACTCCCATCAGACTCTTTCAAGTGCGTCCAGAAGGCAGAGCTCAATGAAGTGGTCACAGGTCGGCTAGTGTTATATATGTTGGCTTCAACATCTAATCAATAAGGAGGAATGTACTGAAATTCAGTCAAAAGAACTAATTATTTGCCACAGGTATATATCAGAAAGCAAAGGTAACATTGATAAAGTGTCAAGTGATCCACTAGGTGCTGCCTCAGACGGCGGCGATAAATTAAAGAATGAAAACTATTGGAAAGGCCACTGTATCATAGTGCGGCGATACATGAAAGACTCCAATACCTGTTGGCCTGAAATTCAATATTGGACAAATAGCAGTTACGAATTATTTGAGTGTATTCCTTGTGAAATGATTCGATATTGAAGAGAGAAAGAAATAACAGGTGTGCGTTAGCTCTTATTTTTACCCCTAAAACTCGAGCAGGTAAGTGATTGGTTAATGATGTTGCTCCACCTCATAGGTGATGTCATGAAAGGGTATTTAGCGACAATTAACGCTAATTTGGCACGCGACAGTTTCTAGGGGTGTCCCTGAGGGTGTGTTTGCTGGAACAAAAATATAGTGCTAAGTGTGGAGAATAGGCATCTGGGGGTTAATATGGCGCCTGGAGGGCGTGGTTTGCTGGCATGAAAATAACGTTCTTTAATGGGGCTGTGATTGGTGGAAAAAAAAATGGTGCCTGGGGCGTCACTTGGTAGCATTGGTGTTTGGATGATCTAATCTTGGGGCTGGTAGGGAGGCTGCTCTCGCGTACCAAATGGGCGTAATGTGTCGCTATTATATCCCCTTTGGGTTCATACAGAGGTGAGAACTTTACTCATACTCATCATAATCATTTAGTATTCTCTAAAAATTCCCAGCTCAAAACTTTTGGATTTTTATTGAATGAAGATTTCAGTAGACGAAATAATTTTCATTAATTGAATGAATATATTGAGGCTAACTCACCACTAGCAGCTTTAATTATGGCAATCATTTCAGTTGCCAATGAAGCATTTGATAACCAAAACTCAATATCATTTGCAACTAATTCAAGGAGACATTTGATGGAGTATCCTAAAATTTCACTCCTCCTGAGTTCAATGGGCTTTTTGCAAGTTGAAGTTTCTCTTCCTTGATTGAGCTCATTAACAAATACTGGATGGAAAATCGTCGAATCGCCTGGAGCCACCAACCATAGTAGCACCTAAAATGAATTCATGTTGTGAATTACATTTTTATAAACAATTAATTATTTGTATTACAAGACACATAGAAAATATCACTGTCGTTTGGAAACTTCGTTTGAATATCATCACTCATGCATATGCATTGATTAAATAAACAATGAGATTGGAACCTTTGGTGTAAAAGTGTAAACTTTTTCTAGAGATCAATAACCCTAAGACCAAACTGATGTTTTTGCACCCGACGCGCGTCTGGCTCACAAGGTTAGCATCTTCAGGAGAAGAAAGAAAATACTACAGTATCAATTTTCTTCTCCCGAAGATGCAAACCTTGTTAGCGAAACGCGCGTTGAGTGCAAAAATATCAGTTTGGTGTTAGGGTAATTGATCTCTATAAAAAGTTATGCATTGGTTTTTTTAAAATTCTTTATTTAACGTCGGCCTATTTCCGCTACCAAGGCCAATCACCGACGCCGGTGAGCACACTTCCCCCAACCGGAAATTTTGCCGAACCCTCTGGTATTCCTACCAGAGGTAGAGATCTTTAACGAGCCCAACATCCATGGACTCGGGACCGATGGCTTTACGTCCCCTCCGAAGGACGGCATATCCTCAATATATCTTGTGCTCATTGATATATTGTCTGCGAGCTATGATATGCTATTCCGCTGCAGCTGTACGGGCTTTCGACACGGTTTTTCCATCTATGGTCACCCATCCAAGTACTAACCGCGCTCGGCGTTGCTTAACTTCAGATATCGAATGACTGTCAGTCAACCTGAAGAGCTGGGCCATATGCAATGGTTGTTGAAAGTACTTTATTGTCAAAGAATATTCATTCTTGTTGACGAAGAATAAAATGTGTTTTAATAGACAAAAAACATGAAGAAGACAGTATAGAAGATATAAGTATGATATATACACAAATACATAAATTTCTAAGCAATCGAGTACTCAATGATCATTGAAGTATTCTTCCAAGCTGTATACTTTGCCTTGGAAGGGAAAGTTTTTTCAACCTCAATTTTAACGGAATGATATAGAATCTGCTATAATTTGTACTATGGTATGTGTATTGTTACTTTTTCAATGCTACCAGAAAAAACACACCGACATCTTTCTATCTTGATAAATGTATTTAGTATGCAAAATCAGTTCTTTGTCACTGAAATTATGTTTTTTAACAAAGTTCATTTTGAATTGAATGCTGTTGTATAAATCTAAATGGTTAATTCTTCAGGAAACAAATCAGAACGATTAAAAAATAACTGAGAATCAACTTAAAATTAGAAAATAGGAAAAACAGCATACTTAGGTGGAAAATGTAATAATCATCTGATCACTTTGAAAGCCTTATTTGAAACAACTTTTCTTCATACATAAAGTATATTTTGAATTGAATGTTATTGTTAAAATCTAGATGGTTGTTTTTTTCAAGAAATAAAGCAGAATGAATAAAATAAATAAGTAAAGATTTAAAATTGGAAACCAGAATCATAGTAGGTTATCTCATATGGGAAAAACTGCATAAGTGGAAAAGGTCATAATTATCTGATAACTTTCAAACCCTTATTTGAAACTACTAATTTCCCAATAAATTGTAAAAAATACATACCTTCCTTCCCCATTCATTGACAGCCAAATCTTTAGCATTTTTCAATATATCAACCAAAATGATTTTGTGGAGTAGAACTGTATCATCCATACAATCCAGCAAGGTTATTACAGCACAATGTCCGTGTTCGTGTTTAGATAACTCAGCTATGTGTTCTTTTAGTGCTTTCATGATTACCTGAAAATTCATTTCTGCAAAAATATTGACTAAAATTTTCCTTCTTTTGCTCACCTTCTTATCTTTATTAGTACCATGCCATATGCACTGCATTGCTGCTCGAACGCCATCTTTGCTATTACTTATTACAACAATATGGGGTGCTAATTGTGTTATAATTTCTTTCTGATCATCTTCTGAGCACTCACTAAGGAATTGGGATAGAACAGATTGGACTAATCCAGAATCTAACAAGGACTTGTTCAGTATCCTCATCAAATTAGCCTTGGTTGCTCCCAACGTTGCAACCTTCAAGCTTTCATTGTTTTTATAAGTATCTCGTAAGTGTTTCACATTCACATCCTTCGAATTTTTGTAAAGATCTCCATAAAATTCTTGTACAAGGTACTGCTTTTGAATAGGGCTTGCCCAGGTGGAATAGGCATATTCCACTACAGAAGCACTCAAAGCATGGCTTGCCAATTTCACAGCATGCCCCAACATAGCATCTATTACCTGGGTTCTGATCTCTGAACTGCCATATTTCAATAACCTCTTAACACAGTGGATACCATACTTAGACTGCAGCATATCCACCGTAACTGGAACAAGTTCCTACAAAAACGTTGACTTTTTGATTCTATTAGTGTACTAACAATTAATATTGTTTGTTTATGAGCAGTTTTTTCAGTGATACAATTTTTGATTCAAATGGTCTTTATTGATGAAATAATGCACTATGCAAAAACAACAAAACAAGATAAAATTGGAACCAATAACATAAAAAAATGTCAACGTTGTTGTCAGGAGAGCAATTCAATAGTTTTTTGCCCCAACACTTGTTTTTTATTAAGTAACTATTAATGAATATTATTATAAAGTATTACATGAACATTGCGGGTTCAGATTGGCACTGAAAACATAAAAACCAGGGTTAAAAATGAAGCCAAAATCTATGCTAAAACAACTCGTATATAGCAGGGTTCAAGGTCTATTGGCAGATTTTTAAAAGTTTTTCGAAGCCCAATGTGAGTGGGAATTTTGTTGGAAAATTCAATATCCGAATAGGTAAGGCCCATTTTAGTCGTTGTAAATTTATAGTGTGTTATTTGAGCCCTGTGTATGAATGTGTATATGAGACTGTGATTGACATTTTAGAAACTTTCCTTCATTTCGAAAAGGAATAATAGGAACTAAGATTTGTAAAGACCATAGAGAGCTAGAATGCCTAAATTTATAAATTTTCCCTTCGATGGATTGCACTCGATTGCACGTATGCAGCTTCAACATTAATTTCATTGCCCTTTTTTGTGTAACGATTATTTGATTAGTCCCAAAAAATAATTAATGACATTTTAGAAACTTTCCTTCATTTTGAAAAGGAATAATAGGAACTAAGATTTGTAAAGACCATAGAGAGCTAGAATGCCTAAATTTATAAATTTTCCCTTCGATGGATTGCACTCGATTGCACGTATGCAGCTTCAACATTAATTTCATTGCCCTTTTTTGTGTAACGATTATTTGATTAGTCCCAAAAAATAATCTTAACAGATGAGTGCTGGGGGTTAAGGAGACTTAGGCTTCGCCACCAAGTCAAACAGTCTTGAGAATGGCTCCAAAGTGGGAGCCGAAACGTCGAAAGAAGAAAAATTCCAGACGCGGTTCAACCGGAAGTTCCAGAGAGCATATATATATATATATATATATATATATATATATATATATATATATATATATATATATATACAAACAGTCTTGATAATGGCTCCATAGTGGTAGCCATACGTATAGAATATAAATTCCAGACGGGTCATACCGTATATTATATATATATATATATATATATATATATATATATATATATATATATATATATATATATATATATGTTAGCATGAAGATTCTCACGGACGTAGTATGATGAGTTGTGTTTTCGGGTTTCATTCCGTGTTCTGTGGTTTTGATCCTCCGAAGGATAATTTTCACAACGTTTCGGCAAAGTCTCATTTGCCATCTTCTAAGTGATGATTGAGCTTCGACCTCCGAACTCGACTAATTAATTCGAGTTCTGCTTCTCAATATATAGGGGTGTTCAATGATGGTATCTTTGACCTGGGCCCCTCCCACTTTCTTCGTTGGTCGGACTGCATTTTTCATTACATCTGGGTAATTATGTGATAAGGTCCGACCTTGTTCCTCTGGTGTGATCGGCTTGTTTTTGTTTTGTGATAGGATGGATTTCTAAGAACTTTAATGCAGGTGTTGAAACTACTTTAGGTTGAGGTCTGTGTGAATACCCACGAATTTAGTGTGTTTTTCGAGAGACTGATCTGGATGGTTCAAAAGTAATTATTCTGGTTTTTAATTGTTTTTTGCTTTGTTCTAAATAATAGGTGATTTGTTTTATCATTGTTGAGTACTAGTTTATTTTTAGCAAACCAGGCCATCCTGTAGACATGCCACCAAGATGTTCTGGACAGTGTTCACCTCACAATAAGGTGATTAGTGTAATCGGTTGTTCATTAATGACGGCGAGCACATTCTAGAGTTCGACATTTTATGAAGTGAAAACAATTGAAAATACTCGCTTTATATTCTAACTATTATTTTTTTATGTATCAACCATTTGCCCTTCTCCAATCAACTGAGAAGTCATTGTTACTAACTACCTATCAATTTTCTCTGGAGCAGCATGGTTATTTAGTCATGTCAACCCAGAAAGGCGGCATGGTAATTCTTCAATACACCTGGGAAATTTTCAACAAAAATTTCTGCCTCATCGGGGAATTGAACCCAGAGACTTTCAATCCTAGGGCGAGCATCAAACCAATGTGCTAATCTGTCAGTTTTACACCATTCAAGGAGTTCAAAATTTGGTACACACATTTTTATTCATTTGGTTCTAAGATGTATAGGGCAGAGCTACTACCTATGGCCAATACCCTACTTATGGCCACTTCCGGTAATTCCTTGAGATGGTCTCGGTAGTGTAGCGGTTAGCATATCTGCCTGTCAAGCGGAAGGCCGGGGTTCGAATCCTCGCCGGGCCACCGTGCTGGGTAATCGCACGTTAAAAGGTTAGTCTCTTTTTTTCCCTCCTTCCCCCGTTTTTTCTTCTTTGGGGTGTTCCTCCTCTGGGTGGCGAAAAACAATAAGCTTCCTTGCAAATTTCAAAATAAGGTTCGCCCGTGAATCGAAGCATTTGAATGTTGGTAGTGAAAGGAGTGCCATAAGAAGTTTTGGAAATAAGTTTCTTCAAAAATTCCTATCAAGTGCCTTGAATTGTTTGCTTTTTTCTCAAGAAATTATACTCAATTATCACAGGTACATGCTAGCTTTCAGACACAAAATCGAATTCATTATCGCTAAAGGTAAGTGAAGTGCCCTGGAATTTGTATTTTCATTAAAGGAGAGTGTTTTTGAATTGTGACGGCCATGAGTGAAAATGAGTCAATGAGGTGGATAATTTATTAGTGGGACTGCAAAATCCAGTTATGGCCATAAATTATTTTGATGAAATTTATGAAAGATTCTATGCAAAAATACACAGTGTTTCAAACAAGAAAAAATGTGTGTGTTGAATGTCTTTCACTTTTCAACGAAAAATGCTGGCAAGTATTTCATTGAAAAAATTTCTGGAAAAATACAAAAACTTTCGAAGTTTTAGTATTCTGCATTAAAATCAATATTTTTTATTTTCATTACTTCAGACGTACTAAATATTTACACTTTTGAACTGATCAGAGGGACATGTGAAAATTATCACATTATCATTACCGATAAGCAGGATTTGACCAGGCGGGAAACCTCCTTCATTACTAAAGAAATGTAGATTTACCTTGGCAAAACCTTTTTTCCTACTATTTACTGCATCACTAAATTTAGGGCAATTCACACGTTCGTGGAAATCTAGTTTTATCACCCCAATACCTAAGTCAGGAGATAAAGCCAATTTTAAGTACAATTAAATAATTATTAGAGAGATCTGTGATCAAATAAAAGCCCCATTGAACAAGTCATCATAGAGAAGTAGCACGGCTTATTCCTGGGTAAATCAACAACTACGAATTTACTAACAATATCCCAATTTGTAATGAGTGCCTTGGAACAAAAGTACCAATTAAATGTAATTTATACAGATTTTTCGAAGGCACCTGACACAGTCAATCATACAGTTTTACTTAGGACACTTGAAGCGATAGGGTTTCATGAAAATTTGTTGAATTGGTTTGCAAGCTAACTTCGTGAAAGGAGACAAAATGAAAAGTAAAGAGTTTTATATCTGAGGAGATTTACGTCACGTCGATAGTACCGCAAGGAAGCCACCTAGGCCCCTTCTTGTTCAATATCTTTATCAATGATATAGCAGAAATAATCAAACATTCAGAATTTCTGTTTTTTACAGATGATCTCAAAATTTTCAGCTGCGTCCTCAACAAACAATATTGTGAGAGGATTCAAAGGGACCTTACCTCAATTGTCGAATGGTGCTCTGAGAATAACATGGAGCTAAAAGTAAATAAGTGGAATGCATGTCTTTTTATCGAACACTTGAAAATATTGAATTTGATTATAATTGATGAACTTCTCACAAGGGCAAAAACTGCTCGGGACCTCAGTGTTTTTTTTGCCACCAAGATTGATTTCCATTGCCACTATGAGCAGATTGTCAATGGGGCGACAAAAATGCTGGGCTCTCTTTGTGTGCAGGACCAGAAGAGAAGTCACTAATGTTAATGCCATAAGAACTCTTTATTATTCTTTGGTTAGACCAACATTGGAGAATTGCTCATGTGTATGGTAACCAACATATTATGAAATCCATATAAATGAAATATAAACAAGGCAGAACAAAGTTTTGAAATATTGAGCTTACAAATTGAATATGCCTTCAACTAAAAACTCGCAGATATGTTTGCACTATAAGAGAAATAGTGAAACTGAGCACTCGTAGAGTTCATGCAGACATGAGATTTCTACGAAAGATTCTGAACCATCATGTTGATTGTCCACATCTCTCGTCTTCAATTGGCCTACATGGTCCAGCCAGAGTAACTCGAAATACTCAGACGTTTGCAATTGATTTCCACAGATGCAATTAAAGAAAACACTCACCATCATCCAGAATTATATCGAATGCTAATGGAATTGAGGTAGATCTATTTAATATTACCGAAAGTAGCTTTCATTACTTCTAAAAAACCATCCATAGATATGCACATATACGATATATATTTTATTCTAAGTATATTTATTTATTTGTAAAACCATGTTTGTAATTTGGGTGCTAACCGTTGATGAATAAATAAGTTTATAAAATTTAAAATTGTGATTTACATGTTTGGTTGCTTACCTTCGATATTTGATTAATTACTAAATCAGTTGAATATTTCAACAGCCACTGAACTAATCTAGCCGTATCATGAGCCAGTACACATTTTGCATATAAATTTTTGCCTTTCAAAAGATTATGAAGTTCGTTGATCAACTGGGTACGTTTTTCTTCCCCTCCTTTTAACGTCTTTCTCCTCAATTCCTCTCCTATTTTCTTTGCTTTTACTATAACATCATAACCATCTCTAGATTGTTTACGCTTCAGTTTCAGTTCTTTCTTTTTTTTCTTGAATTCTGTCCAATCCTCCACCTTTTCCAGATTTGGTTTATTCTTGTCAAAGTTTTTTTTACTTTTGGCTAACAACTTTTTGGGTTTTGCCTTTTTAAGATGGGTAGGGCCTTCCCTTTCACTTTTGGTGAATTTGGAGTCTTTCTGAGACACCTCTTTGGATTTGGGAACTGTTTTCATCGGCTTTTGTTTTTTGCTTGGTGGAGACCCTTCCTCCATATTCATTTTATTTTTCATTTTTCCTATTTTTAAATAAAACAACTCACAGTCACAAGAAAAACACACGTGCGAAAACGCTCAGCGCTCAGATTAGTTGGGTTAGTTCACGGATAATAGAGTATACGGTCGTTCAATGCCACGTCATTGACTTGTACATCTCACTGGGTAACCAATCAGAAAACATGATTGTCAGCCGGTGTCATTTTTAAACTTCAGCCCTGCTCGAATCATGTTTTCTGATTGGTTACCCAGTGACATGTACAAGTCAATGACGTGGCATTGAACGACCGTATACTCTATTATCCGTGGGGTTAGTTAAAGTGAAAGTGATTGTTGAGAGGTTAAGTTATTGTTTTTCTTCTTCTTCCTCCAATTATAGCTTATATCTCAGATGATTCTCAGCCGTACTCGCCGGTTGCCCGTTGAAAATGTTATACTACTTTTGCATTTTTGGTATGATGTAGTTTTCGATGCATGATCAAAAGTGTACATGGCTACAAATCTTATGGTTTTCGAGATATGGCCCCGCAAATCTCTATTCCTTTAAATTTTTGGGTATTCTGACTGAATATCATTCAGCTCTTTCACCTAACTAGAATTAAACCAAAAATGATTTCAACGTGGAGATCGAATGAAAAATGATTCTTCTTCCGTATCAGCCACTCACAACTCATGAAATTATTATATTCTACTCGTCACTGGCGATGAAATGGAACCATTTTTTTGTGCTTTTGTATTTCAGTATCTGTCCTATTGTAACAAGAACTTTGGAATTGCTTTGTATATCACAAAACTACTTATATCGATCACCATTCGACGGAGGAACCAAAAATAACGATGAAATTCAATACACAATGATAACCGTAACTAACATTTTTTTAATTACCTGGAATTCAATGGATCAGTGAGAAATGTAAAGGTCATCAATTGTAAAATACCTATTTTTATTGTTTCCTGATGAGATGAATATGAAAGTAAATGAAAATTTTATACCGATTGTAAAATATTGATAGTGGCAAGACGAAATATAAATATCAACTGATTATTCAGCCTCAAAGACAAACGAATCCGTGGAAATGCCTGAAATTTTCATATCGTTGGTTCACTTGAATTATTTATTACTTTTCGATCAAATATGGCTAAATTTTTTATATCTCCTAATAATGGACAAATTGAAAAATTCGCAGGGTAAATGATGAACAGCGTTCAACCCATCACCTTGTTGATATGAGTATAATACTAATGAGTTTTGAATGAGAGTCAAATAATTCAGGAGTAACAAAAATGCATGGAAAAACTTTATTTCAACATAATATATTGTTACGAAATCTTCTAGTGGCGCCCCTGTCGGTCGTAAAATGAAAAATGATATGAGGAGTCAAAGAAAGAGTTACTTACAAGTACAAGTTTCAATACCCGTCGTCGAGGCATGAATGGATAAGTCCGGAAAAATATCCATAGTCGTACACGAGAGTATAAATAGAGAGTTTTCTAGCATAGAGTTATTAATAGTATTAGAGAAAATAATTCAGAGCTTAGTGAAGAGTCGAAGTTTTATAGAGTTTTTGTAAAGAGCGTTGAATGTTTCAAGTAGTTGAGGAGTCTTGAGTGTTTTGTGGGCGAATTATGAGTCACTGCAGTAGTTTTATTACATTATTATTACAGTGAAGTTAATGCGAGCAGTATCTATAGAAGGACCTGACCAACGATGTGCCACAGCTACTGGATCTTTCGAGAAGGTTCTCGATGAGATAAAGTCCTTGATAAGTGGAATGAGCTCTCAGAAAGATAATACATGTTATGGATGTGAAAAACTGGGACATCTTATATAAACGACTGCACGGTGAAAATGTCGCAGAGGATTTGCTATACATGTAGAAAACCGGGACATTTTATAAAAGACCACAGGAAGAGAATGCGACAGAGGACATGTTATAGATGTGGAATATCGGGAAATTTCATAAAAGATTGCATGGTGAGAATGCCACCAAGACAGCCAGAAAGCCGCCGAGTTCGCAATCACCTGTTAACAGGTTGAGAAGAATAACCGATAGTCAAACCGTACCAGGAAAATTGAATGAAATAGATGTTATATGCACCATAGACACCGGTGCAGTTTCTCTGGTACGCAGTGACATCCTTCGGCAGGAAAGCGTGAAGCCTATTTCTTCCAACTCCGTGCTTTGAACAGTCACTGGTGAAAATGCACCTATTCGAGGGTAGGCTGAGATTACACCAATTCTTGGGCGACTTACTATCACTGATACAGTGTACGTCATGGACATAGAAGATTAATTCATACTAGGAAAAGACTTGATCAGTGAATATTGGTTTTCATTCGACAATGAAAAAAAAATTATGAATTTTGAAGAAGAATAATTTATTCTCGCAACTTTAGTACAGATAACGATGCCTGCGAAAGTGCAATAGGGTCGTTCAGTGAAATCAACATTATAACATTTTTATGCATTTTCTTGTAGTGTCTGGACCCCTAATACGCTCACAAAAATTTCAGACCAATAGCTTCATCCTGTTCTGAAATAATTCAAGTTGAAGTTGCGCTGGTGTAAAAGTATCGAGAACAGCGCGTGACGTCACTATACGCACACGGTAGAGGACGCGGCATCGCTTACGCTTATGTTAGTCGTATTTATACTGTTAGCGAAGTGTTTATTCTTTTTGAAATGTACGCGTTGAAAACTGGATTCATGAATGCTGATTCTGGTAATCTACCAGAAGTGGATATATTTATGATAATGGACTATTTCAACAAAAATAACGACTTTATTAGCAGTGAAATGAAAGGAGTGAAATTACAGCGTTAAGTAAACACAACTCATGAAAAGACAATATAGTTGTGGTTAAACTGATGGTAATACTCCTTCGGTTGCTATGAGCACCTTTTTACCGTTACCGCCGTGTTATTGTTGAAAACCGAACATATTTATATTGACTTTTGAAAAAAGCTTAATTATTTGAAACAATAATGGTTTCCTCTGCTTAAAAATGTTACAGAATAAGAAGGAATTTTGTGTGTTCAAACAACAGAAATTTAATTTGAAAAATTGTGAAGATTCACAAAAAAATGGACATGTTTCTTCGAGAATATACGAGACCGCTGAAAAGTGTTGAGGATTTTTTGTAGAAGAAACCGAATTACGTGAGTTCTACATAAAAAATTGAAAAAAAGGTGCTTATAGCGACTGAGAAATGAACTGTTACACCTTTCTGGAACTTTTTTTTTTCGCAGATCGGCTAGACAAAATTATGGAGACAATGCCATCGGTTATGTACAAGTGAAACAACAACAGACGTTTTGTGAGTTGAGGGCAAAAATAACACCAGAGCATAAAATAAAAGGAAAAAACTATGATGTGTCATGTGTAATAAACACGGAGGAAAAATTTATACCGGAATCAAAATTCCATGATTGTCCTGCTTATCCGGTGCATTAATAATAGATGTATTCCTACACTCTGGTACCACAAAACTTTTGCGAAAACTCCTTTTATCGCTCATTATAAATCAAACGACAGTTACTTCACGATTCATACAGTCACACTCAACGAAAACTGACCTGAGTTTACTAATAAACGAATACCTCTTATCTGGCGCCCATCGGCCGTACGTATAGTGACGTCACAATAAGCCACGCCCCGTTTATACGCGCACGGATTTCAAATATTAATTTAAGGCTGTAAACATGTGAATAAAAGAAAAATGTTTGGTAGTTAGATTATTTGAGTCCAGTACTTTTGAATTATGAAATTGAAAAAAAATGCTGAATGAGCCCATTAGCGAAAACTGCACTATCGAAGTAGTGTACTACATCAGATAATGACTCTGAATGCAGCATTCAGCCATGGGATGAAACCCAGCAATTTGGTTTTTGTACGAGCCCTGGTAAAGAAAAAATAAGCCATCCCTGTGAGAGCCGCCAGGAGTCCTAATAGAAGTGACATCTTCGAGTTGAAAACAACAGGGAGGGGTGACTCGGTCAAACAGAAAGTCAACATTGGCTAAATCCATCCGATTCGTTTCCATTCGCTAAGCGACAAGAGATGTTTGAGCGCGTTGACAGGAAGAAGGCTCTATACCCGAAGGCAAACACTGGCGGATTCGAAGAAGGAGATAGAATGTGGCTGTGACACCCTCGTAGTAGGAAAGGAGTTTCTCCCAAATTAACACCACCTTGGGAAGGACTTCATACGATAGAGAAGAAGATGAATGACGTGGTACATGATTCAACGTAGCCTCAACCTAGCTAGAGACTCAAACGTTACAATGGGGAAAATGAGACATTGTTTAATCGGGACGATCAATCAATTAGAGAGAGGTATAATAATACAAAATCTCCTAGAACCGCCCCTGTTGGTCGTAAAATGCAAGGTAATATGAGGGGTCCAAGAAAGAATGTTACGTGTGACCGAGTTTTCTAGGAGAGAGTTATTAGTAGTATTGAAATTGAAGAATTCAGATCTTAGTGTAAAGATGAAGTTGTATAGTGTTTTCAGTAAAGATTGTTGAATGTTTGAAGCAGTTGAAGAATGTAAGTATTTTGTGAGCGAATTTTAAGTCGGGGCAGTAGTTGTATTTTATAGTGGAGTTGATAAAATTTGATTAGTATGTTGTTTGGAGTATCATTTTAATAAATGAAACCAAGAAATATCGAAACAATATCAATAAAATGTGAAGGAACAAAACCGAAAACGTTGAATTTTGCTTTCCCCAAAATACGCCTGTTCAACGTATTTTCATCCGCTTATACTACATACAAAACGCTTATACGAACGCAAACGACAAAACTATTCGCAAACATCTATTCAGTGAGATGCATTGCTTTCGAAAACAACGATGCCAAAATTCCGCGGAAACAACACCACGAATTAATCTACCGGTAGTTATCAAGCGGCTAGAGGTGTGCAGACTCCTACGGCTCGTTACTATGCAAATTCTTAAAAAGTTCCTCATTCCACGTCCATGCGGTCGAAATAGGAATACCAACGTCCCTATGACTTCGGGAATTTTTGGTTTAGTCGCTACGTATTAGGTAATATGGTTCAAAAAGTCTGACCCCATACATCTCGCCGTGTTCTCCAAGGTAGCATCGTTCAGGCGAAATTTCGATTTACCTTATCAAATAAAAACATGTAAAAAACGTATTCACGTGAATAACTAATTTAATTTTATGATGCATCCTTATACAAAAAAATACTGGGTGACAAAATGTCTTCCAATGCTCGACTACCCTAACATTGCCGAAGATGTTTCTCAACGGTCCGGAAGAAACAATCCATCGATCATTCATCACAATTAGATGTTCGGAAAGAGAGTCCGTATCTTCGAAATCTATAAGATGGTCTGGAGTTCTGACTCGAAATTATTTCGCATACAATTAAGTTTCCCTACCAGAATTCAGATACGCAGGGCGAAAATCTGTTATCTCGTATACGGACGTCCGAACACTTGGTAGCAATCCGAAATGACTAAAATATAACGATTCTTATCGTGAGATAAAAGTAATGGTCCGAAAATATTCGAGCAAACTAATTCCCAAGGACGGCGAAGACGCCTCTCATCTGGCCATGCGGTAAAGTTTGATTTAGTTTATGAGCTTTGCAAACTTTTCAAGAACGGGCATGTTTCATGACTAGTGGGCTAGCGCATGCGATTTAGAACTTCAATCAGCTGTCAATTGTCGTTTATGCATAGATTTTCAATTATCACCTGTTTTCTGTTTGTGTTCTGTTGACTATTGTGCAGAAATAAATCAAAAAACAATGAACTAAACCTGGAGCCCCTCGGATATGGGGAAATTAATAGAAATAGAACTCATGTTGAAAATAAATTGTTGGCTGTGGGCAATGGCTGTGAGACTGCCAGCCGCTATCTTCATCGATTGTACTAGTGGGTGGTCGTGGATGATAGTGGTTTATGTGGGACTGCCGCCGCCGTAAGAAACACCTATTACATTTTCAAGAAAACGCTGCCACGTTACCACTGCGTTGTTCAAGCCAAAGGGCATGTGCTCGAAATGGTATAAACTTCTTCTCGGAATAGTGATGGCTGTTTTGTCCTTACTGTTTTCTTCAAACTCGATTTGCCAATTAAAATCGTGCCCTCAGTAACCTATCTTGGATTGAATCAACTTAAGGCAAGGGGTATGCATCTTTCGCGTTAACTCATTAACTTTTCTAAAATCTACACGCTAGGGAAGACTTTCTGACAATACTGGTCAACAAGTGAGGACCACGATGAATTCAACGGTTAGGTCACCCCTATTTCTAACATTTCATCTATTTCGGTGTTGGTTATTCGCATGTACCTACTCTTTTGAAAAATGAGTCGATCAATACCTGAGACTGTCTTCTATGGGAGTAGCTAAGCGCATTAACCGCCGTAAATGGTTCTTTAACCACTTGATTACTTTTTCCTAATGTCAAATTATTAATTCGAAATTTACCCCAACCAGACCTGCAGTTTATTGTGTAGCGCCTGAATCTAAAATACTTACGAAACTCTTACTGAGCATGGAATCATTCAGGTAGTGTTTTGGATCGTTAACCACTGATTGGAAAACATTATCGATTCGACTATTTTTATATTGAATCTTCACAAAATCTTCCCAAGAATCCCAGGTGGAGACTGAAGGGCCCGGATAAGGACGATTACTTATGACCGACGAGCGGCGATCCCGTGTTCCGTTTACATTAACATTTATATTTGATAACCTCTTCTTCTCCATATTGATAACAGAAGAACTCTTTCCTAGGCGCATTACATTTCGCAAAACTATGACCTTCCCCTTAACAATTCCAACACTGAATACTTTCTACATCCGTTCGGATATTTCTCGGGTAACTTGTTCGACCTTCTCACATATCCAGGTTCTCCGTTATACAAGAAACTTCATGCGCTAAATCAGGTTCGAGTAAAACGTGAATCCCGAATTCTTTGCCTTCACCGACATTTAGCGCGAGTATTCTAATTTCTTACAAAGAGTCTTCAGCTCATTTACTGTTGAGTAATCTACAAGTCCTAGTATATCACCTCAGTACGGCTCTGTTATGCGTCGTAATCCAACAGGTTCAAATTTACCTTGATTTCGTCTGAGGAATCGGTCTGAAAATCATCTGGAATCTGGAAGGAATTCAGCTTTAAACTGGTCAACAAACTCTCCCCAAAAAGTGATTTCAATAAAATAATAATGAATGTTGCTTATTGGTGAATACCAAAGGGCCATCGACCGAAATCTTTCAGCCAGTGTACAATTGTTGGATATATATGCTTACATGATAAAATTGAGGTACATCAGAATTGTGGAAAAAGGAAAAGGGTCCATAATAAATCATGGGAGTGATTTGATGTTTTTCCAAATAGTTTTTTCCGGGTATTTGAATTTGGTTGGCTGTCCTTCAGTTCGTTCCCTATATAATTCTTGTAGGGGCTCCAAGTTAGTTTCCTTTTTTGCAAAGCAGTTTCCTAAGTCAGGAAGACCAATAGAAATCAGAAAATAAACCTTCAGGGGCAATAATATCACGTAATAGGGTCATGAAGTAATATGTTATTATTCAACTTCTCAGAACATCAGATGATATCCTGTTACCCCCTCGAAGTGTTTCAAGATGGCAACTCCGGTTGGTAAGCACATTATACTATGTAATGTGTGTATCTCAATTATACTGATTTCAAAAAATAACTTCAGACAATATTGTTCTGGTCCTGAGGCCGACATTATTCATTTCAGTGTTATCGTTATCTAATATGCCAAGGATGCATCATCATCTGATGTCCTGAGAAGTTGAATAATAACATTTATTTATTTTATTTAACGTGAAGATTCTTCACAATACCATAAAAAGAGACTCTGAAGAAAAATTCTGCGAAGCCCTGCTGGATTCCGCCATAAGCAAGGTTTGAGCAGTCTGAAACTATATGGCGGATCGTTTGTCTCGGTGATCCACAATCGCACTGCGGACTGTCGGCGAGGCTCCATCGGTGTAGGGAGTCGACACATTTACCCTGCCCTGTCCGTATTCGGTTTAGTTTCGACCAAGTGGACCGTGGGAGAACTGAGCCATTGAAGCCGGCCGAATTCAGGGTTGGTTATTCGGATGTAGTCAGATTCTGTTGTAGGCAGCCATCTTACTGTCCATTGCTCTTCCATCTTGTATTCATCACTCATTTCGGAGGTGGTTCTGATAGGTGGATGTATAGATTTCAGCCGTTGGCGTCCTTGTGTGATGAATGGGGCTTCGTGTCAAGAGAGCGTGATAGCTAGTTTGGCAACGAGTAGTGATAGATCTTTAGCGTTACCCAGGCTGCACCACGAGGAGGCGATCTATCATTACATCCCAATAATAACATATCAGTTCATGACCTCATTACGTGATATTTTTGCCTCTGTTTTCTTTTGGTCTTCCTGACGAACGTTGTAATTTGAAATAGGTTTACTTCACCTTCTAAATCACTCAAAGTTGTCATCTTGAAATACTTCGAATGGGTAACTAGGGTATCATCCTAAGGTCCTGAGAGGTAAAATAAAAGCAGATCAGTTCAAGGTTGTGATAAGTGATACCTATCATTGCGTGAAGAGATTTATCCTCAAGATATTCTCAATTTCCTGATTCTTGATTTTTATTGTTGATATGGATTTTCATCAAGTATGGGCCAGTTCAATTTCAGTTTCTGATAATTGTGGGAAAGTGAAATGGGCTATTGTTGGTTGAGGCTCCATGATGGGATGTTATCGTGTTCACTGAAAATAATATAAAAACAATACTAATATTTTTGCATGTTTGCCTTTTCTGAAGATGATAATATAACAAGTTTTATCTGCACCGTACTTTTATAATACACTTTCATCTACACCCGTACTCTAATAATACACTTATATGCCCACAACCCGTTTTATAATGAAATCCATTACGATACACATTTTTCATTACGATACAGATTTTCAACCAATAGAAATCCATTATTGTTCAATCAAGCATGATGTGCATGCTCTGCATTTGACGTTTGTCAAGTCAAAATTGGTATAGGTATTGAATTTTTGAAGAATATAGCCAAATTTTGATAATCGTAACAAAATGTCTGATACCAGCGATATGGAAGAATCACCTTCGACACCTTCACCGGCAGATATACAGTTAGAATGGTTGAATTTTTCATTTGATTTATTCCTTTATTTTTTCGTTCAAATTATCTGAGCTCTCCGTAGCCGAGCTTTCTAAGGCGCTGAGACTATCATAGATACTTGAACTAGTTGGAAGAAGACGTGGTTCGATTCCGGCCTCGAGTAACCTATTTTTTTTTAATTTCTGATCTTCTCTTCATTTCTCATCGTTTTATTTCTCGAAGTAATACTATTGATTACAATTCTATAGAACTTTTCAAAGAAATGCGTTTGATTAGTATTATTGTGTGCAATACAAATATGAATATGATATTTGTAGATCTTCACTATTCATCGGGGGTAGATAAAATAGCGTATGCAACTCTCATGTTATGGTTATTAATACAATCGTATCAACCATACAAAACTCACCTTCGTCTCGTTTCGTATCCCGGTTGATGCTTATGTATTAATAACCATCATTACATGATCGTTGCATAATATACTAATATGCCCATAATCTATTCCATAATGAAATCCATTATGATACAGAGTTTTCATAACGATACAGATTTTCAACCAATAGAAACCCATTATTTTTCAATCAAGCTTGATGTACATTTGACGTTCGTCAAAATCAGTAGGCATTAAATTTTCATAGAATATATCTGAACTTCGATAATTATATTATCAAAACACATCGGAGAAAGCAGGAAATGCTGTACAGAATAATTATATTTTTCATTTGACAAATGCATGACATATTTCTTTATTTTCGATATAACTCAAAAAGGACTCGTGGCGAAGCGGATTAAGGCTCTAGATTCGAACTAGATCACTATATGAGACGCGGGTTCGAAACCTGTCTCAGGCATTCGCTTTTTTTTAATTTTTGCTTTTTCTCTTCATTTATTATTGTTGTATTTTCCGAGGTAATACCATTAATTACAATTTTGTAGAATTTTTCAAAGAAATATGATCAATAACTATTATTGTGTTCAATACAAATATAAAATTTATAGTTCTTCATTATTTATCGGGTGTAGATGCAATAGCGTATGCAACTCTCATGTAATGGTTATTAAGACACCCAGATAAACCACACGAAACTCACCTTCGGCTCGTTTCGACAAGAACCTTGAGTTTTTCGTTGTTTCGTACATTCATATTCCAACTTTTCAATTAAAATCATTTGGATACCCCTGGTCGGCAAGGTCTTTCTGAAAATCGCATAACAAAACACTGGTCAGTACAACGCCATAGAATGAAAACTGGGACTAAAAACAAAGAAAAAGAAGAGAACTATTATGACAGTGGACAAGTTCGCACAGAAGAAGAAGAACTAGGGTTTTTCCCCCCCCCCCCCCCACCACCCAACCCACACAAAAAGGTTCATTTTTCCTCATATTCACAATTAAAAAAAAAAAAAAATAAAAAAAAAAAATCTAACAAAAAATTTATCCATTTAATTTATTTTTCCTCTCTCCCCCCCCCCCCCAACAACCAAATCCTTTAACCCGGAAACACAAAAAAAAAAACAAAAACCAAAAAAACAAAAACCAAAACCCAAAAAACAAAACACCAAACCCCAACCCAACCAAACGCCGCGCCGAGCAACACAACAATTACTATCAATTAAAATTAACCTCAAATCTCAAATAAAAAATTGATTTTCAATGATTCAAAACAGAGGTTGAATTGAAATATTGAAATTTCGAAGCATGGGAAGAAAAATTCCAGGAAGGAAACACCATGGCATCCGGGACCCTGAAAAACAAGCAGCGGTTAGGTTTGAGAGGTAGATTTATATAACTCTTTTGAAATAGTGCAACATTTTTACACTTTCATTCCAGTATAAAAGATAAAATCAATGCTCCTCCTCTGAAACCAGATGAACAGCAGGTATCAAAGAGTCTTCAAAGAGTTATTGACTTGAAGAACCAGGTGAAAAGTGGGATATATAATACCAAACGCTCTAAAAATCCAAAATTGAAGAATCCTAAACCACTCAAGGAACATAAAGGGTTAGCCAAAGCAGACAAGTTCAAACGGGAAAAAACAGTTCCTACTTTCAAACAGTCAGATGGAGAATCTGATAGAGATTTCGTAAAAAGGATGAATAGAATTTGTATGGATGTTACAAGAGAAGCTGCCTTTGAAGAGAAGTATGGAGTAGAAGTTCAGAGAAATGAAGATGGTGAAGTAATGCCAGAGTTCTATAAATCAACTTCTTTGGTTACATAATATTTTTCAGGTTGAAGGGGTCATAAAAAGGCCAAAAGATGAGTTAGAAGTATATCTCAAAAAAATTAAAAAAGAAAAGAATTGTAAAAATAAAAAAAAGAAAGAAATACAATCTCCAAGATTATCAAAGTGGCAAAGACGTCAACGTAAGCTCAAAGAAGCAAAGATGAAAAAAGAATCACTTAATGTAGATGAATTTGAAAAGTTCAAGGACAATATCAAATTTGGTGAGGTGGCTCATGCACCTCCAACCTTGGTAACACCAAGGAAAATAGGACATCAAAACGTACCAAGAGTAAGTAATAGCAATATGCAATGATAACTGAACATTTTTTCAATATCATATTTACCTGTAGTAATTCAATGAATCAGTGAGAAATATAGAGGTCATCATTTTTTGTAAAATCCCAATTTTGGTAAATAAGTTTTGAATGATGAACTGTTTGTCAAATTATTCAATGATAGTCAATTAAGTCAAGACGAACGAGGATGACGCAAATACATGTATGCACTTCATTTATAACATAATATATATCAATAGAATGCGAAGGATGGATAATAAAATAACTATATATATGACTTGAAATTACTTCAAATTTTTGAGTGCTTCAACAGGAGTGGAGAAACCGTTGTTTACAGAAACAAGGACTTGAGAATTATATTGTGAAGTAGAAGAGAAAAATATAAGTTGACAGCTGAAAAACTCATATTTCTAAGACATAAGGTGTTTTCTGGCGCTCTTGTATTTAAAACGTATTCGTCGCTCTATCTCTCTCTTACTACTTGGCTAGCCGTAAGTGAGAGAGAAGAAGACAGACGAATACGTTTCAAATACATGAGCGCCAGAAAACACCTATACCTATACTGGTGAGATGAATATGATAGCAGATGAGTTGTTTTATACTGAGTGTTAAACTAGAGTAGTAGGACAAAATCTATCTAGAGCCAATTATTTCTAATTGATAGTAAGGCAAATTGATCCATAAAAATGTCTATCTGTTAGATTTTTAGATATGCATTTTTAAATGTTGAGAAAAAAATTATTATTTTCGACAATAGGGACGTTTGAGTATTCACGCAGAAAAAAAAATTCAGTCCATGGGATATCTCGTGTTCACAAAAAAAATGATAGTTATTTTAATACTATCTATAATATGTAGGAGAAAGCAAAAGAGTATACACACTGTTAATGGAAAAAAAATGTATCGAAATGAATCCTCGAAAATATCCTTCCATGGTATAAGATGCTTTATCAATTAGAAGCCTCTTTGCTGAAATTTGAATTCGATGATAGCAACTATTTCTTGAATTTCTGTAGGAAGATGATTATAAAATTTACAGCCATTATAAATGAATTAATCTTTAATGACAGTTGTGGATGGAAGAGGGACTTTAATATTATTATTGTGGCGGGTATGGTAGTATGTTGGATGAGAGTCGAACCGTTCAATAAGTTTCCTTATAACCATTATTGTTTCTAAGATAACACTATTACAGTTTATAATTTACTGGAAATATAAAGCGGTTTACATGAGTTATTGTGTTCATCTTCACACTTGTATCTTATTGCCCGTTTTCGTAGAATAAATATATTGTTGAATTGATAATTTTTGCAGCTGCTCCATGAGTTCAAAGTAGTTGGACAGTTGTACTATTCGGAGAAAAAAAAAACGAAAAATAGTTTTTGAAACTTAATTATCTCCACAAAAATGTATTTGTTGACTTTTTCAAACTTTCAGCCTGGATCCAAAAATTTGCTTCTCAAATCTATTATTCATCCCAAGAATACAGTGAGTAAAGGTTCAATATCAGCTCCCACGTTCAAGGAAAGTGTACAAAAAACTGCAAACAAAATCATTGACAGAAAAGGAAAAAGAAAAGACTTGCCGAATGCTTTGAGAAGACAACTGGATAAACAACAAAAAGAGATTATTGGTGCTTATAAACAGCTCAAAGCAAAAAGGTATGCCGATAAAGGTTGATTAATGTGTAAAGAATAAATGATAATACATTGATTGTTTTTGTTTAAGACCTATCTGTATCTGTAGAGTAGGGAGGGTGAGTGTAGACCCACAGCACTTAGGCTACAATATGACCCATTCATTACCCATTGTACATCCTGCCAAGGAGTCGCCCTCCTAGGACATTGTCCATCCTGCCTCATCCAGGAAGGAGGACAGGTCACCAGGGGACATCTCCTTAATATCGGCAGGTGTGGGCCAAGACTCACCGAACACACACTCTCTTATCGACGATAGCTCCAGACATTGACATAAGACATGCCTGACAGTTTCATCTTCCTGTTCACACATCCTGCACTAGCCCCATAATATGGAGGTGTTTCCTTAGTTGACAGTGTCCAGTCAGAAATCCCACTGTTAAACGTAGGTTCTTCCTGGTCATCGCCAAATATTTATTCGGATCCAGCTTCCCAGGGTCGCCCAAGGTGATCCTGGCAAAACTGCATCCTTTGGTTTCATCCCTTCTCTTAAAGGATTGTCGAAGTCGTCAAGCCATGGGTGTCACCTGGTTCCAAAATTTTCAGTCCAGCCGCCATCCTGGCCAAAGAGTCAGCAATGCGGTTACCTTTGCTCCCGTCGAGTCCTTTCACCCACCTTAGTACGATATTGTTATCTACCGAGGCGTTAGCTAAATCTTGGTGGCACTCTAGTGCTAACCCTGAAATAATACATTGTTTATTCAAGGTTAGCAGGGCTTGTCTACTATCAGTGCAGCTTCTTTTTCTAGTGAAAAGGACCATCTCCGTCTTCTTGGTATTGATCGACAGTGAGTGTTCTTTACACCATGTTTCTGTTAATTTGAGACTATCCTGCGCTCTATCACACAGTGTGCTCACAAATTTTCCGGTCTGCAAGATAACTATGTCATCTGCATATGCAATTGTGTAGAAACCATTATTGTTGAGGTGATTAATCAGGGTATCCAGCACTATGTTCCAAAGAAGGGGTGATAAGACCCCTCCCTGCGGACATCCCCTCATGACCAGTCCTCTCACAGTAATGTCTTCTACATTTATACTTATTGCTCTACTAGAGAGCATCTTGAGTATCCATTCTCCTACCACCAGGAGTATGTTCCTGGAGTTAAGTTGCTGGGTGATTGTTGGAAAGGTCGTTCTGTAGAACGCTCCTTCGATATCTATGAATATACCCAGGGTGGATTCTTTATTATCCAATGATCTCTCGATTCTGCCAACCGCTTGGTGAAGGGCCGAATCAGTGGACCTTCCTGGAGTATATGCATGCTGATTTGGATGAAGTGGATTGTGAACTAAGACTTCATCTCTTATATACCGCTCGCACAGCCTCTCCATTGTTTTCAAAAAGAGAGACGAATTGGTCGGAATGCTTTTGTAAGGTGGGTATGAACACCACTCGTACTTCTCTCCACTTACTGGGAATATACCTCAGAGCTAATGAGGCTCTGAATATTCCAACCAGGTGCGGCATAAGAATATCCAATCCCCATTGTAGTAGGGCCGGTCTTATACCGTTAGGTCCTGGTGCTTTTGAAGGGGTAAAAGCCCGATATGGCCCATCTTATCTTGTCCTCATCAATTATAGTGCTAGCAAATTGCCAGTCGTATTGTGGGGGTGTTATTGGTACTTCCGTCCGGTTCGTCGTTCCTGGGAAGACAGAACCTGGGAAGTGAGTTTCCATAAGAATCTCGGCTCTTGGAGGTTGGCGGCTTTGTCGCCATTTTCCCTCGTCCTCCCCAGGAAATCCTGGGATTATCGAAACTTTTCAAATTCAGCATTTGCCGTCCAGTCACGGAGCCAAAGCGGTTCAGATTTCACTTCATAAACTGTATATCCCGGGTATCCTTGCTAGCACAAGCTCTCAAATGAGCTCCTGTTCACTATGGAAAATCATCAACTTCGAGTTGATGATGGAAACTACCTCGTACTGATCAGAGGCCAAATAGCCTGAAACCGGTATATGCAAGTATGCACATCCCAATAACTGATAACTTATTCTGGCAGTTCTATCGCCAAAAGCATATGCAGGTATTTCTATGAAGAATCCTGTACTGAGACCTGTTGGATATAATTAAAGACCCTTCATGGTTTGAACGAGGGGAGTTTTTCTGACAGGTGTTAGTCCATTAACCCTTTCGGTACGGCTCCTATATCAGATATTTGTTTCCTCCCAGACGACGGAATTGCAGTGCTCGACAGGCGAGTGACGGATATAACCGTCAGATCCCAAATAGGTAAAATTAGCATATGTCAGGTTATGTTTAGTACAAATATATGTATAAATAAGAAAAAAACGATAAATTTATACTAAAGGCATGTTTATTTAATAAAGCAAATGAAGAAATGAACACTAAAAAAACAAATAAATTCTAAATGATAATATAACAGCTAAGAGTAATTTCTAAAAATTTAAAAGTTAGCCTGGCTGTGATAAATTTGGAAACAGGGTACAATGCAAAGTCCAACATTGCACTCTTTGCACATGTATCTAGAGTCTCTTCTTTTTTTTTCTTGTTTTTTTGTGTGCGAACAAACCAGACATCTTCTTGAAGGATTCTTGTTCTTTTCTGTTCCCGGAACGCATATCGGAAAGTGTCTTTCGGTTAATCGTGCAGAATTTAAGTTTAGATCAGGTCTTGTTAGGGGATGATTTGTGGAAAACCTATGCATAAACATAAACAATATCAGAGCTCGGGAAATGCCGACCGTCGGCTATTTCCGGCGGTGCCTGATATATCCGACAATTGTCCACCTGAAATAATTTTTTGTGACTGATAAACAAGTCAGTCGTCTGTACGCAAGCATAAATTTTCATTAGCGACGGATAAAACTGGCGGTAGGCTTTTGAGCAATTTAAACCGACGACGTATATATCCGTCATTCGTCTGTGGCGCACTTTTTTTTTGCCGGATATATCCGTCATTCGTACCGAAAGGGTTAATCAACTGTTTAGGTAAGTCGAATGGCCTGAATGAATTGTTCATTGGATGATTTGATTTATAGCCAAGCATGCTTACTGACTATGAGAAAAGTATTAGCCGTATGTAAAACTTTTCCTTTGTGTTTAAGTAGCTCACTCAACTACAGAGATATTAACCCGCACAGATTTTTTTTAGCGAAGTTTTCTACGACTTATGTTGGAATTTTCGAATGAAAAACAAGCCTAAATCAAAACCTTTAATTTTTTCTAGAAAACAAACTATAAAGATTTTCACATATTGGAACAGAAACAGTTACAGACAAGGTTAATAATTATGGTAGTAATTTATGTAGGTAACTAATCATTAAACTTTGGAACCAGACTGGAAACAAAACATGTTCAACTAAAGATAAGAAATGCTCCAAACAAAGTGATTACTGATTGTATTTGAACATGAAATGGTCCAACCTCACCTATTAAGAAATACTGAACTCAAACTCAAAGTTCATTATTGAATACATTCAACAGCAATTTGTATTGCACCTCATTTATAACTTAATCATTATTATCACAGCTCCACATTATAACAGAAACAAATGTACATGATAATGATCAAAATAAATTATTCAATTGATTGAATTTTCAAACTAAAATAAATGAAAAAAATTATTCTCAGAAATGAGAAACGAGGAAATTGTGTAGCAATCAAATCACCCTAAGAGGTTTCGGTTACCATAAATTTTGCCCAGTTGAAATTCAGTGGATGTACAGAGGGACTTAGGAACATAATTCATTTCATTCAGAGGATAATGACTCATTTCTGAGTTACAATTTTTCTCCAAATGTTTGGAACGACTCTTCCGAACCAAAAGTGATAGATACTAATCTTTTACTAAACCTTTAGTAATCAACAAATGACAATGCTATGATACAAACAGAACAATAAATAACACAGATTGTAAAGCTACATGGTTATGAAAACATTTATGCTAATTATATATTAAGTGTTACGTCACACTACAGAACTGAAGGAAAGAAATGCAAAACGAGTTGAAACTAATAACAATTTGTATTGCATGTTATTCACAGCTCTTTATCACAATCCTTTATTTAAACGAGAATAATAATACTGTTGAAACGAAACTAATTATTCAAGGCACTTTTTGTATCAAACAGAAAAAAACTAATTCAATGAACTCAAATCCCTTTTCTGAATAATAATTCGTATTGAAAAAAAAAGTTAAACCTCCTCTTGAGAAAAACCTTTGTGAGAACCTTTGGTGACAAGTTGGTCGTATACACCACTAATTAGCTCTCTGTAAACCATCGGGTTAACATTCTTGCCAACTTTATACAGAACAAAAAAATCGCCATAAGATATTTTTCTCACAATGAATTCTGCTTTCTTCCTCTCCAATTTCCGTGAATGTGCTCTGAGAAGATAGACACGGAAGTCAGGTATAAACAAAAACAGGCCCCTGTATACTAAGCACAACATTGATACAATAAGGAGGACAAACAACCAATACCATAATACTAGAAAAAACTTTTCGTTGAGTACATTCAATGGCAATATGCAGAGCGCATCACGAATTTCTGTGGATCCTGATGGACCGAACCTGAAATAGGTACACTTTGCGATTTTTGGGAAAACAGTATTCATTGGGTTGACTAGTTTATCTGAGGCTTGTGCTATACCATAAATAGTGAAGTTTCCACTAACGAACCAATCCATAAAATATATTTGGAAAATCTGAAAAACAACCAAAGAAAATCATGAATAAAATCCTCACATAAAATAAAAATTATTAGGAATAACAATAGATTCCAGATTAGATTGGAAAAATCACATTGACCAGCTAGCACGAAATATGTCAAGTTAGTGCTATGCACTAAAGGTATTGGCTCAGTCAGTGAACATAGAGGCTGCATTGAGTGCGTATCATGCATATGTCCAATCTCGTGTTAGATATGGAATTATTTTTTGGGCTAATTCTACAGAGGCCCACAAAATCTTGGTTATCCAAAAAAGATGTTTGAGGAATATACTAAGTATGAAACAAACTGATAGTTGCAGAACTGTGTTCTCGAAAGTAAATGTACTTACTCTTGTGGGATTATATATTTATGAAGCTGTTATTTTTGTCAGGGAAAATAAGGAACTTTACAAAACACTAGAACATGAATACAACACCAGATTTAAACAACATCTAATCTCAGATTTGAAAAAATATACTTACATTCAGAGAAATGTAGAATTTTCAGTTATAAAAATTTTCAATCACTTGTCAGATAATCTTAAAAAAATGCCAATAAACAAAATGAAGCCCTATCTTAAGCAGTCATTAATTCAAAAGACTTACTACACACTGGAAGAATATTTTGGAGATAGTCCTATATAGCTTAAGTATTTTCGGCTATATGTGAAATTTTTTTCTTTTTAAATGTTATGTAACATAGGTGCAAAATACATTTTTAATGTGTAATTTTTAGTTCATAAGCTTTTATATTTCCTCTTAGGTTTCTCTTCTTTTATCTATAACTTTTATTTACATTTGACATGTTCCACACCCGTTTGGGTATTATGTATTGTACACATGAACGAATAAAGACTATATATCTATCTATCTAAAATGCGAAGATAAATCATAACATTTTTTTTTCAATTTACTAGACAAAACACTCTTGCTCAATGTTCAAGTAGATTTTGCTCTAACAATATCTAGATAATGCTTATGTATCTTTTAGTGCCTAGAATTCGCTGTTCTGAAAGAGCCCGATTGAACGGCCAAAACTGTGACATCAGCAGAATTTGATTTGTTTTATGTAGGCACCCAACAACTCGACCAACTGCTTTTTTTCTAAAAAGTCAGAGTAAAAAAAAGGTTATTTGTAGGTATACGAGGCCGCGAAATATATTTTTACCTGCAAATATCATTACCTTATAATCAAGGCGGTTCAATTTGAATAAAGTCATAACGCTGGAAATGACTACGTTTGAACGTACATTTTATTTACATGATTCGAAAATGTGCTCATTTCTGGAGCTTTGTAGTTAGTACTTTTCCGACTTGTTCTTCACTTATTTGAAACATCATTCTGCTCATCGTAATTTAGCGATTAGTGTTGAGATCCCTGTCAACGTGTACACATCAGCGTAGCTGAAGAAAACAAGCTAACCCTGACACAATATTACATACTATCTCAGTTCCGAACGGACTTAAAACATATAGGTAGGTACTCAGTTTCTGCCCCAAAAACATCCAATCTCTTTAATAACTACAACCTCACACCAGTTTCCAGAAATAAAACTTTAAGGGTTAATCAGCCATTTTGCCAAGTACATCTAACTCTTTACGTTGGTTTCTCTCTCTCATGCCGTGTCAATTTTTGTTGTCAAAAATGCCCCTTATGTGTCAGAAAGTGTTTATTTTTTTTGTAGTTCGGGTTCACAGCAGACGGAGTTCACAGTCGAATTAACAACATTATTACATATTTTTATAGGTAAACATAAATACAATCTTGGAATAAACTAAAATTGAAGAAAACAACAGAACAAAGAAAAAAGAACAAGTATATACCTTGATACATATTTTGTCTGAACTATAGTTGACAGCAGCTTCAACACTAGCCAAAGTTGTTTCAAACAAAAGTAATTATTATTATAATCAGTGTTGTAACCTACCAACGTGGTTCGCGGAAGCCATCAGCGCTGGCGATGGGTTCCTGCTTTTTGCAGGAAGATCATGAACATATTCAATACCATGTTAGCGAGAAGCTTATGACTTTTTCCAGATGCGGCTCGAAGTAAGCGGACTCCAACACTGAAGTTCAATTTTGATATTATGGATTTACAATTAATCGTATGGGCCAACAATTTGTATAACAATAAGACAAAACCTATATGAGTGCAAAAGATGCAATTACATTTATATATGTTATTTTAATAACTATTGCAGTGATAATTTCTATAGAACATGTAATTCAGGTTATTCACAAATTTTATCTGAATCCTTTCAATTCTTTTGATGTCTTTAGCATATTGTGGATTCCCAACCATGGATGCATATTCGAGTTGAGAACGGACAAGAAAATAATACAAAAGTATGATATATGACGTGAAGAGTCGTTATTGTGCACATGAAGTCAAGATTTTTCAATGCTTTTTGCACCGCATGCTCGACGTGTAAATCAAAACTTATTATCTAATATTACACCTCTTTTACAAACTACAAAATATTATTATTCATTAATAATAGTCATGCTCAAAATTATGTCTCAGTCAAGAGAATGTTACTTTATTGCACTCTTCAGTATTGAGTCTATTGAGTTCATAATAATAAGCAACTTTATTTATATTAGATTGAAGTTATAAACAATCGATCCTCGAATTCGAGTTTTGCAAATTTTAAGGTCATCAGCGTACAGTGAGAATTTTGTATACTGAAAACAACTCGAGATTCAATTTACAGAAAGCAGAAATAGCACAGGTCCCAAGTGGAATCCTTGCGTGGTGGACTTTGTCGAACGCTTTGGAAAAATCAGTATACACAGCACCAACCTTAGCGCATTCATCCATCCTATCGTAAACATCTTGCACAAAAGGTGCTAAGTTCGTAATTACCCTGCCGCTGTTAAATCTGTGCTGTTCATCAATAATCAAATATTTGATTTTGAAAAATAATTCATACACTTTGCCAAAATAGAAGTTTTATTGGTCTATAATTACTGACAAGACACTTGTTTCCATTTTTGTGGACCGACGTAACTTCAACTTGTTTCAGTTGTTTTCAACATAAAGGAAATGTTCCTAAAAGGTATAAGCGAGGTGAGAAGTGGGAAAATAACCTGCATACCATCAATAACAATACCACGGCTTTTGTTTCAAGTTTAATATTTTCATCACTTATCTTGTTCTCTTTCTCTGTTATTAGTCATGATTATCTTCCCTGTATTTATTATTGAATTTGCAATCCTCGTGAAACTTGACGGAGGTTTATGAGATATGATTGGTGACAGGTGTGCCAACCGCATTCATAAAAACCAAGCTAAATGAAAATACAGCAAGCGCCAAACGAGCCCGCCCCCATGCGCACAAACTCATTTCCAATGTAACCCCCCACTTCAGCTCTTCCAAGACATACAAATGCTCTGTTCAGAGGAGCACCATTCCGATTCTGTTGGCATTTGGTATTGTCTGAATAATTTGTGTTGTTTCTGAAAAACGTCATCGCCTGACAAAAAACCAGTCATCAAGAGTCAGACATGTGAAATAATTTTCAAAGTGTTCAATTATTTTCAAAGTGATAGATGTGAGTCGGATACGTTATCAAATGTGAAAAATCAACATTAAATTGATTTAAAAAATAACTAGAACACATTTTGTATTGGGTATTTCAATGACAGCCGTTGAAAGAATGGTTGAAGAAGGGGAACAATTAATTTCTGCAAACAACGCGCAAGTAGAATTTTCCACCCCAAGAAAGAAGCGACTAAGAGCACCAGAAACTGATATTCCAGAGTATGAGTATTCCAATATTAGACGGATTTTTATTGACTTTCATAAGACGGAAGGGTGTCGTATTACGGTAAAAAAGTTCCAACACAGAATTGATGACTTTTTGAGAATTGTGGCTTCCGAAACATCTCTTCATAGGATTTTAAAGAAAATAGGTTTCAAATGGGGAAAATGGACACTGGAGCATTGAGGATCAACTATTTACGAAAATTCGTTTATTTTAATAGCCAATAGCGACAAATTGTGTTTCTTGATGAAACATACTTTTCTGTTGTTTTTTTTTTTTCTTTATTCAACGTCGGCCATTTCCGCTACCAAGGTCAATCACCGACGCCGGTGAGCACACTTCCCCTAACCGGAAGTTTTGGCGAACCCTCTGGTATTACCAGCTTTACGAGCATCCATGGACTCGGGACCGCTGGCTTTGCGTCCCCTCTGAAGCCTCAATATATCTTGTGCTCATTGGTATATTGCCTGCGAGCTACGATATGCTATTATGTTGCAGTTGTATGAGCTTTCGACGGTCACCCATCCAAGTACTAACCGCGCTCAGCGCTGCTTAGCTTCAGATATCGAATGACTGTCAGTCAACCTGAAGAGCTGGGCCGTGCCCCAAACATACCTTCATAGTGGACATACATCTTCCAAGAACTGGACGGATGAATCAAACAAAGAGTTATTTAAAAATATTGGGAAGGAACCATTATTATCCATGCAAGAGGTGTCATGGGCTTTATAACTAATTGTCGGCTATTTAAATCAGGCTCAAAATCAGGGGATTACATTCAGAAATGAATTATGAAAATTATGGTAAATGATTACAAGAAAAGTTAACACCAATGTGAGTTCGGTAGTCGTGGCCGATAACGCTCTATGTCATAATATTCAAATTATTCCAGCCCTCAACACAAATTCTAGGAAGGCTTACATGGTGAAGTGGCTGCTCTATGTCATAATATTCAAATTAATCCAGCCCTCAACACAAATTCTAGGAAGGCTTACATGGTGAAGTGGCTGCACGAAAAAAACATTATGTTTACCAATAACACGTTCAAACCCGCATTATAGTTGATCAAGGGAAATAAAACATATTAGATACAAATTTGAAATCCGAATTTGAATCCCATTGAGCTCATTTAGTCTACTGTCGAAAACAACGTGCCCAAAAGAATCTAACTTTCAAGTTGGAAGATGTGAGGAAACTGGAGGAGCACGAGTTCGATCAAATTACTTCCGAGGAATGGCAAAAGCGTTGCCGACATATAGTAGATATAGGGCGGAAATATTGGGAAAATGAAACATTCACAGACGTTCAAACAGAGGTAGATCAAGTGATTATTAATTCAAATGACGATAGTAGCATAAGCAGCAGTGAAGATGAAGAAAATTTGTATTCAGATAGTGACTGATTGAAGTTTATTTTTGGATGAGTGTATCATTATATAACATTTTAATGAACTGTACAAGTACCTATAATACTAAATAAAATATGAAAAAAAAATATAAAGTCGTGTTCCATTTGCTACCCTAATTGAAACTAATTATAGGTGCGATACTGGCCGGCAAGGGGCTTATCGTAATCCACTCAGGAGAGTCTACACCTGCTTGATCGCTCGCCATCAGCCTAGGTGAACGAAAATAAAGCTGGAATCAGACAGATCCGATATCTGACGCCCTACATCCGACATCGAAAAAAGTTCAAACTTTCGGCTGGATTCTTCCAACCAAATAAAAATTATTTGAAGATGTAGGATCATCGGATTTCGGATCTGTCTGAATCCAGATCAAGTGTGTCATGCAGATTTTGACGTCTGATGTCAATACACTTCAAAATGATATCTCTCGTTCTTCTGAAAATTTTTGAAATTTTTTACCTGATTGGTTATCAGCTAATGTGAGTTAGGAATTCCTGGAACAGTGGTCTGCTATAGTTCAAATATCATCTATCAAGAATTTTAACCATCTATTTGAAAGTAGAATTGAAATATCGTAGTGTCATATTAAATCAAAAATTTCATAAATCTACAAAAACATTTCAAAAATAAGTTTATTCCAAATTTATTGGCCTCAGACATCAAATATCAGCACGAAACCACCAATGACGTTCGTAGGGAGCTTGATGTAATCCATTTGTAGTGCCTACTTGCAACACGAAATTCATTGAAATCAACCTCGCAAGCACTTCCTGTTCATTTAATAACATAAAAAGTTGGTATTTCTGTTGAGAATTTTTTTATCTCGGTTTACGACCTTAGTAAACACTATTCTTCTCTCTCGAGACAAATGATGCGCTTTCCGTCTCGACATCTAATGTACTTTTTTCTGCTTCTGTGTCTGAAATTATGTTTTACGTATCAATTATTGTATTTGAAGCACCAATTCATGCACCGATGCGTATTTCCCATGCGTTTCATTAACAGTTTCTATTGGAGCCTATGTGCTTTGAGTTTGACATCACAGTTCTCTAATCATTTCAATATCGGAGAGTCTAATTTCTAATTGATTATTTTGCTCAATGTGGATAACCTATGGAAAAGTTGAAGGCTAGACTGCTTTTACAGCGGTTAATTAATCAAACTGATCAAAATAGACCTGAATTTTGGCTAACTTTTCAGATAAATATTTGGCATGCTACAAAATTTACTTTGGAAGAAAGCATGTTAAATAATTCTCCGAAAGCCTCATGAATATAATAAAAGAGCGTGAAGACCAATTAATGCGTTGTAAGTAATGTTGTTGAGTAATTAAATATTTCCCACTATTTATGGCTCAGATATTTCATTTAATCCACCTTCAATTACAACAGCAAATGCAGGTTGACTAGAAAATCAATTGGATTATGGAAATGATAAGCAGGATCTAACTTTTTCATTCAGGTCACAGTCTTGAGATTGGATGCTGCCATTTGATAGGGTTCTTCAATATTTAGTTATGCTCATGTGTTTTTATATGTTATTTTCCCTGTCAATTAAATATATTATTTTTCACGATTATCCGATATATGTTGTCTCAGTAGTGAGAACTGTGACCACTAAATAGTTCTGATGCAGATTTTGAAACCCCCAAATATTATTTGTGATCGATGTATATTGAGTTTTCTTTCTGAACAGTTGAAAAAATCCGTAATGAGTTGAAAATAGTTTTAGCAGGTATTTTCACTGCTTTCTGCCGCAAATATTTGCAAAGAGAACATTTTGAGAAAGATCTACTTACCACGTTTATAAAATTCAAAATCTCGCATAGACAATATCGATTTGTATAAATATTGTGAGAGTACTTTTCACTCAACAAATACTTGACAAGTGTTTCCTTTGCGGCACTGTTCCAATTTTTGTTCATCAAAGGGCCTCCTAAAAAACAGATTTAATTATTATTGCATGTGTGGATCCGTTGAAGTGAATTGACACAATATATATCATTTTGTTCGAACTAGAGGCCATTGACCCACCCCCCCCCCCGACGTGTTTTTCGGTTCTTTAATATGAAAATGTTCAATTTAAATCGTCCCCGAAGCGCGAATATAAAATGAGAAAAAAACACTAATATATTTTTTTTCATTTTGTATTCCCAGTGTAGATTCTATGGTGTCAAAAAGGAATATATTAGGCTTACTGTACCACTACCTGCAAAGTTTTTTGTAAATATATCAGCTCGAAGCCTAGGTACTAATTAAAACAGCCATATTAAGAGTCGTTCAAGAAACGATGTATTCACCAGACTAACGTGACAACTTGCCCGCGTTTCTCTCGGCGAATGACTATTAATATGGCGATGAGACTTCTGAATTTCTATGGAAATAGTTTCTTGGTACCAGAAGGTGATAGTTTCACTCTTTCATGCAACTTGAACTGTGAACAGTGGCCTATAAGTAATCTCTAGACTCTAGGGCCTCGTGAGACCAAGACAAGACTGATCGATCTTGGTCTTGGTCTCCAAAAATGAATTTAGTCTGGCTCAGTCTTGGCCTTGGTTTTGATAGTTTTGGACATGGATCAAAAGGCGTCTGGAAATTTAAATTATTCAATTGACCAACAGTTTATTTGCATACAATAAGAGTATCAATTTTCTTCTCCTGGAGATGCTAACCTTGTTAGCGAAACGCGCGTAGAGTTCAAGAATTTCAGTTTGGTGTAAGGGTAAATGATGTCTAGGAAAAGTTTCAACTCTGACACCAAAGGTTCCAATCTCATATAATAGTGTAACGAAATGTGCTGGCGCCGGCCCTGCCGGCTATGAATGCGAATTGGTTCGACCGTTCCAGGAAAGATCATACCGGCGTGATCGCGGCTCGCCTAGATTATTCGATTGTCTAGATTCGTCTAGATGGTTCTCCACTGTATGGGTCGTATATATAAGCGGAAGCCGTTCACGCGGAAGGCAGAATTGTTAGTTCAGAGAGTTTTAGTAGCGAGCGAGCATTGGAAAGTTATCAGAGCGATTTTAGTGATTGTGTTGTATCGTATTGTGATAGAGAGTTATAATAAAAGTAGTTTAGTGTTGTTTGGTGTTTTAATTGACGAACCCAGAGGAATATCGTAACAGTGGTGTCAGAATTGAGATTTTCCAAGGGATAAATCGTAACAGTGGTGTCGGAAGTGGAATTTTTGCTGGTAAATAAAAACAATTTATGGTTAATACGAGAAGTACATCTTACGATACGATGGAGGATATGTTGAAATTTATGCAAAACCAATTTGCGGATTGGGAAAGACGACGACAGGAAGATGAAAAGCGACGGCTGGAGGAAAAAGAATTAGAGGAAAAGCGACGACAGGAAGATGAGAAGCGACGGCTGGAGGAAAAGAAAGAACGAGAAGAAGGACTCCAGAAAATTCTCGAAGACCAGAGAAAAGAGCGAGAAGCTGAAAAGAAAGAACGAGAAGAAGGACTCCAGAAAATTCTCGAAGACCAGAGAAAAGAGCGAGAAGCTGAAAAGAAAGAACGAGAAAATGAAAAGAAAGAACGGGAAGAAACACTCCAGAAAATTCTCGAAAATGAAAAGAAAGAACGCGAAGATGATAAGAGAGATAGAGAAGAGGCACTCCAGAAAATTATCGAGGAACAGAGGAAAGAACGAGAACGTGAGAAAATAGAACGAGAAGAAGCAATCCAGAAAATTCTAGAAGAACAGAAGAAGGTGAGAGAAGAACAAAAGAATGAATTAGTCCTAATAGAAAAACAATGGAAAGCAGACTTCCAGAACGTTCGAGAACATCAAGACAAGTTATTCGAGCATGTTTTACATAAAACAAAAGTAGAAATGGAAGAACTGAAAGGAGAACTAAGAGTAGATCTGGAGGAACTTAAAGTAGACCTAAAGGAAGAACTAAAGGGAGACGTCAAGAAAATAGACGATGACGTCAATAAGAAAGTGGATATAGTGCGAGAGGAGATGAGAGGTCTAGAAAAACAGATAGCTATTCTCAAGAACCGAGATCGCCGAGACAGTGTTGCCACGTCAGGAATTTCCGTGAAACCACCGACTTTCGATGGTCAGTCGTCTTGGTCCATGTACCGTCGACAATTTGAGGCTGCGGCAGAAACTAATGGATGGGGCGACGAAGAAAAAGCTACGGCACTGATCGTAGCTTTGAGAGGGCCAGCTTTGGGTATATTACAAACGATACCCATAGAACAGCAGAAGCAATATCAGGACCTGATTTCTGCACTGGAGTTGAGGTATGGCGATCAACATCGAGAACAGCTGTACCGGGCCCAAATGAAGACTCGCACACAAAAATCAGGTGAGAGTCTGCAAGAATTTGAGGCAGATGTTCGACGCTTAATCCAGCTGGCGTACCCAGATGCACCCGGAGATTTCAAGGAGCAGTTGGCTGTGCAGATATTTATTGACGGACTTAGAGACCCAGAAATCCAAAGAACTCTGCGACTTACAAGTTTCAAAAGGAGTAGCGATGCCTTGGTACGTTCGCTAGAAGTGGAGGCGGCCTTCAACACCTCGAGGCCGAAAGTGCGAGCGGTAACAATTGACGATCCCGAACAAAGATCTGGCGCTACGAGTGGTTCATTTGAGAAATTTCTGGAGGAGATCAAATCGTTGATAACTGAAATGAGCACCCAGAAGAAGAGAACGTGCTACCGATGTGGAAAACCAGGACATCTTATCAAAGACTGTAGGGTGAGAATGCCACCAAGATCTAGCTCACCTGCAAGGGTGCCATCCCGTACGCAATCACCTGTGAGGACAAGGTCATCCAGCGAGTCCTCAAATTGGCGGCAGGAAAACGAGAATTAGCCAGCATATCGGGGCGCATGCTGGCTAGTAATAACAGAGCCCCCAGGGTCATCAATGTTAACAGGCTGAAAAGAACATCTGAGAGCCTTACCATTCCAGGAAAATTGAATAAAATCGACGTTATATGCACCATAGACACCGGTGCTGCAGTTTCCTTGGTACGCAGCGACATTCTTCGGCCTGGAAGCGTGAAGCCAATTTCTTCCAACGTCGTGCTTCGGACAGTCACTGGTGAAAACGCACCTATTCGAGGAGAGGCTGAAATTACATTGGTTCTTGGGCGACTCACCATCACAGATACAGTTTACGTCGCAGATATAGAAGATGAATTCATACTCGGAATGGACTTGATCAGTGACTATGGATTCTCATTCGACAATGAGGAGAAGATTATGAGGTTCGGAGGAGAAGAATTTGTCCTTACAACTCCAGCAGAAAGGACAATGCCTGTGAGACTGCGTTTAATGAAAACTGCGAGAATTCCTGGATTTTCGGAGAAAGTAGTTTGTGCTGCAGTTGAAGAAGACCCTGGGTGCTGCGTTGGAGTAGTCCAGCCATGTGATGAATCCCCCAGCAATTTGGTGCTTGCACGAGCCTTAGTTAAAACGAACAAAACGATTCCTGTGAGAGTTGCCAACGTGTTTCCTAGAGAAATAACTGTTAAGGCAGGCGATGTTATTGGAACATGTGAACCTGTGACTTGGGTAGCGACTTGTAATTCAAATGAACATCAAGAAATGAAGGCAGACTCTGAGAGTGTTATATCAACTCTTGAAAAATCATGTCAACACCTATCAACGGAGGAACTGAAGGCTGCCAAGAAGTTCATCAGGAGTGAAAGTGACATTTTTGATTCGACAACAACAGGAAGAACTAATTTGGTCAAACACAGAATCGATACTGGCCAAGCTCATCCGATTCGGCAACCACCAAGAAGAATTCCATTCGCCAAGCAACAGGAGGTGGAAGAGCTTGTCGACAAGATGATGAAGGACGGTGTGATTGAAGAGTCATCGAGCCCTTGGTCTGCACCTGTTGTGTTGGTTTCCAAGAAGGATGGATCTACGAGATTCTGTGTCGATTACAGGAAATTAAATGATGTCACCAAGAAGGACAGCTACCCTCTACCAAGAATAGATGACACATTAACAACTTTGGCAGGTTCCCGTTGGTTCTCAACATTAGATCTGAAGAGCGGATACTGGCAAGTAGGCATACATGAAGACGACAAGGAGAAGACTGCATTCTCGACTGGAAGTGGACTTTACCAGTTCACTGTTATGCCGTTTGGATTGTGCAATGCTCCAGCAACATTTGAGAGACTAATGGAGCTGGTCCTTCGTGGGCTCACTTGGAAAACTTGTCTTGTATACCTCGACGACGTTCTGGTCATGGGAAAGACATTCGAAGAACATCTGCACAACCTGCAAGAAGTCTTTCAACGATTCAGGGACGCCAACCTCAAACTGAATCTTCAGAAATGTTCATTGTTCCAGAAAGAAGTGGATTTTCTAGGTCACACAGTTTCATCAGACGGTATCCGAACAGACCAAAAGAAGATACAGGCGATAAGAGACTGGCCGAGGCCAAGAGACAAACATGAAGTGAGGAGTTTCCTAGGTCTCTGCACCTACTACCGTCGTTTCGTAGAAGGATTTGCTGATATTGCGGCACCCCTACATAAGTTGACAGAAGATCGAGTCAAATTCGTCTGGTCCAACGAAAGTGAACGAGCATTTGGGAAACTGAAAGTTGCTCTATGTTCCAGCCCCATTTTAAGTTTCCCACGTCAACGAGGCCTGTTTGTTTTGGACACAGATGCCAGTAATAATGGTATTGGAGCCGTACTATCACAAGAGCAAGATGGTCAGGAAAAAGTAATCGAGTTCTACAGCAAGGTACTCACCAAGCCAGAAAGAAATTATTGCGTAACGAGAAAAGAGCTACTGGCAATAATCAAGGCTGTAGACCACTTCCACAAATATCTGTACGGAAGAGAGTTCCTAATCAGAACAGATCATGCAGCTCTGAAGTGGTTACTCGAAATGAAGACTCCTGAAGGACAAGTAGCAAGGTGGATTGAGAAGTTGAACCAGTATCACTTCAGGATAAAACATCGCCCAGGACGATTGCATAACAACGCAGATGCCTTGTCAAGAAGACCTTGTTCGGATACTTGTAAACACTGTGAGCGAATTGAACGTCGAGAAGGAATCAACCAAGTGAGATTGATAGTAGACGACAATTGGACGACAGCAAAAATGCGAGAAGACCAGGAGAATGATCCAAACGTTGCAGAATTTTTGAAATGGAAAGAAAATGGAGCGGAAAGACCCACCTGGAAGGACATCTCGGATCGATCACCAACGTTCAAAGCATTGTGGGCCCAATGGGATTCCTTGATTGTGGAGAATGGCCTTCTGAAGAGGGCTTGGGAGTCAGTCGATGGCAAGAAAGTGAGTTCCCAACTGGTTGTGCCTATGTCGAGAATAGAGGATGTTTTGTTGGAGATTCATGGTGGTAAATCAGGTGGACATCTAGGAGTTAACAAGACCTTGGATAAAATACGGCAAAGGTTCTACTGGGTCCAATGTCGAGAAGATGTCGAGAGATGGTGCCGAAGATGCCCAAAATGCGAAGCAAGCAAAGGTCCTAGTACAAGATCAAGGGGCGAGATGAAACAATACAATGTTGGTGCTCCCTTCGAACGAATCGCCATCGATGTAGCTGGACCGTTCCCGATGACGAATGATGGCAACAAATACATCCTCGTTGCCATGGATTATTTCAGTAAATGGGTTGAAGCTTACGCCTTGCCTAATCAAGAAGCATCCACCGTTGCAAGAACCCTGGTGGACAACATGTTTACAAGGTTTGGAGTGCCAATGGAGCTGGAAAGTTTGTGAATTGATGGGAATCAGCAAGACCAGAACAACTGCCCTCCACCCACAGTCTGATGGCATGGTAGAGAGGTTCAACAGGACTATGGAAGAACACCTTTCCAAAGTAGTAGAAGAGCATCAAAAAGACTGGGATCGACACCTTCAACTATTCTTGATGGCTTACCGGGCAGCTGTGCACGATTCCACAAAGCTCACCCCATCCAGTATCATCTTCGGAAGAGATCTTCGTTTGCCCTGTGACTTGGTGTTCGGATCCCCAAGCACTGAGGAAAAAGAGGTACAGGATTATGCCGATGAACTGCGAGACAGCCTGATAAGGATTCACGAAATTGCGAGGAGAAGATTGAAGATTACTAGTGACAGGATGAAGGCTCGATACGATCTCAAGGCAAATACTGGTGGATTCAAAGAAGGAGATCGAGTGTGGCTGTACAACCCTCGTCGTAGAAAAGGAATTTCTCCCAAACTAACACCATGCTGGGAAGGACCCTATTCGATAGTCAAGAGAATAAATGACGTGGTGTACAGGATTCAACGTAGCCCCAGAGCAAAAATGAAGGTCGTTCACCTAGAAAGGCTTAAACGTTACAATGGCGATAATGACGTATTGTTTGATCGGGACGATCAAAATTGAGAGGGGGATAATGTAACGAAATGTGCTGGCGCCGGCCCTGCCGGCTATGAATGCGAATTGGTTCGACCGTTCCAGGAAAGATCATACCGGCGTGATCGCGGCTCGCCTAGATTATTCGATTGTCTAGATTCGTCTAGATGGTTCTCCACTGTATGGGTCGTATATATAAGCGGAAGCCGTTCACGCGGAAGGCAGAATTGTTAGTTCAGAGAGTTTTAGTAGCGAGCGAGCATTGGAAAGTTATCAGAGCGATTTTAGTGATTGTGTTGTATCGTATTGTGATAGAGAGTTATAATAAAAGTAGTTTAGTGTTGTTTGGTGTTTTAATTGACGAACCCAGAGGAATATCGTAACAGTGGTGTCAGAATTGAGATTTTCCAAGGGATAAATCGTAACAATAGGTATTTCGTATTTCTCAGTCTTTACCAATTGACAATTTCTAG
The DNA here is from genome assembly GCA_032362365.1 of Zygogramma bicolorata. Classification (NCBI taxonomy): domain Eukaryota; kingdom Metazoa; phylum Arthropoda; class Insecta; order Coleoptera; family Chrysomelidae; genus Zygogramma; species Zygogramma bicolorata. The sequence goes on from JAVJAQ010005408.1 coordinate 306,643, forward strand.
GGTAAAGTAAGCAAAATAAATTTCTCATTCTAACAAAAGGAGATAATCTTCAAGAAATCTTAAATAAACATTTCATTAGACTCACACAGCGCACAGGCGAAATAAGAAGTTCAAAAGGTTCGGAATGTTAATTAGGTCTTTATTGACCATTTTACAATGGATTATTGTGTGATGAGCAGTAAGATGCGGATGCGGCAGAGGGGTGGAATCGGAATCCTGAGGAATTGTAATGCTAATTATATTAGGAGTGGGAAAATCTATTCTATTTGATATTTCTAAATATAAATAAAACCTATATACAGGGTGAGTTAATAAAACTGTGGTAATAGGCTGTCGATAATTGCAAAATATCACTTTTCACCAATCATTATTTCAAAAACAGTTGAAGATAGGTATAGAATATGAATAAAATATTCAACCTCAAATCAAATAGGTATGCATCACTACACAGGATGATTTATTTGAAATAAATAATCGTTGCCAAGTTTAGCTGGAAGTGACAACAATGCACTAGGTATCAAAAATATTTCTGGGAATTTCAAATTCGACCCAAATAACTCTTGTATTTTTTTTCTTCAACAGTAGAAAGTATGGGCCACTGCGACCTTACAACATACATCTATTTGTAGTAAACTGTTATACTGAATTTGAAAAATGTATTACTGATTTTCAGTGAAAAAAAATGCCATATGAAAAATAAGTAATCGAAATAAATTGCCGAAACATTTTCCATCAGATTTTTCTTAATATTGAGTGAATTTAAGTTCATTATTTTTATTTTGAGAGCATGACTCTTGGGAGAGACTCTTGGACTTGGTCTTGAAGTCAAGTCTTCATATTGAGAAGATTTAATTAAGTCTTGGCCTTGTATCTTATGAAAGTTGAAACTTTACCCTAACACCAAACTGATATTTTTGCTGAAGATGCTAACCTTGTTAGCAAAACGCGCGCTGAGTGCAAAAAGATCAGTTTGGTGTTAGGGTAATTGATCTCTAGGATAAGTTTCAGCTATAACTAGTTTCAGATGATGTTTATCTGAAATAACTTGTTGCACAATATCAAAAACAGGAACTCACCGAGAAATTCGGTCTGAGGGGTGGATTTCAGAAAATGTAAATCGAATCGTAAAAGTAAAAATTTTACCTAAATGTCCCACACGGGTTTAACTCAGGAACTTTACGAAATTAATCATCTATTCAATGAGATTATTTTTTGGGTGAAGAAAACGCTAGTAGTAGTATATTAATGATTGCTATGGGAAAATCATAATGAAGTGATATTTCCGAAATGTTAACATTTATTAACTTCAAAATCATATATTGATAATAGTAACGTTTAATATAGACGGCATATATACATTTGATGAGAAAATAAAATAACTTAATTTCATCATATATTCAACGGGTTGGTCGCCATCTTCAGGTTTAGTCAATACCTTTTTTCTCCGATTGACAGAAAATATTAATTTTGTAAACACATATCAATCAGCAAGGTATTACTTTTCCTGCCTAGGCAACAATAAAAATACTTTTTTGATTGATGTGTCTGGAGGAGAAAGTACTTCTAAGTCACTATCACTGTACGTAGTGTTGTCAAACTATAATTACTATGAACATATACATTTCCGTAGCAACCAACCATCCCAACACTTTCATATTCGCTCGTGAAATTTGGGATCAAACCGCAGAACTCTGTCAGTATTCTAACAGTTCTGTGGGTCAAACAAATTAAACAAACCAAAACAAACTGTGCATAATATTTACTTTCTGGTCACTTAACGGTCAAAATATCAATAAATGAATCAACTAGTACAGTTAGTTAATTTGTACATCTAAAATCAAATACCAACCTCCACCCGCGCCTCTGTTTCGAGCTTTCTTTTTTCAAAATTGAAGAACTGGCCGAACTGATGAAAATCCAATAACAAAAACATTCCGGACCACAAGGGCAAAACCGCGCACCCCAACCCACAGATTATCCTTGTGATTTTATGACAATAAAGAATAATGTTCACAAATTTAACAGCAGATATACTTCCCAAAAGTATTAGATCACCGTATGAGTTACTTTTTATAGCATCATTTATATGATCAATACCCAGAAGTTTATTAAACATCAACGGTCTCAAGTATCTATCATTCCTCCTTTTATTTTATTACTGTTTACAAGAACATCTGCTAACATTAAATTTTCCATTGAATGACTTTTCTAATAAAAATTATGGTGTAATTTGGATGGAACATCACCAAACAAAAAATTTACGGATTTACCGAGGCAAGCTGATTATCTTGCACTGTAAACATGTGAACAAATTTCACCTTATCAAAAGTTGAAATGAAGCCAAACCTAAGATTATTAATCTGCTATCTCATCGCAACAAGGGCGGAAGAAGGTCCATGTCTTTATGGAAGTTGAAGGACGTATCTGATGATTTTTATATATAATAATAATAATTGCTTTCATTGTTAATACGACAATAAGTTACAGCTGAAACATTCACTGTTATAATTATCTTCTTTTCTAACCCAAAAAATTTAAACTCCATAATTGCTTTGTTGCAAAAGGGTGTTGACCATCAAAAAAATTTTGAAGATTTGCTCCAACCAATGGAAACTTGAGTACATTTCAAATAGACCAATAGGTAGTTTGAATAAACTGGTTAAATCAGATTACACAATGATACATTCAAAAACTTGTGCAATAGGTGTAGATTCAGTTCATCAGTTTCAATCTCTCGATACTAACTTGGGTTACGCCTTGTGCAAGTATTGTGGTTTAATAGAGAGTTACTGCAAACTTGTAGAATGTTTACCGTATACGTTAAACCTGTGAGTTATTGCAGTTGGTTTTATCGAGGTAGTGACGTTTGACATGCTAATAGTGGGATGTCATGTCAACTGGCAGAATATTTGATATTTGGGCTGAGTGGTGAATGAAAAGTATTTTTTTCTCGAAATTATGGAAGAACTTCTGATGTTTTTGTCGGGAGTGGACATGAAGACATAGAGGAAGCATATAATTTCACCAAGAAATAGCCATGATCGCCTCAATTTACAGTTAATGTTATCCCAATATATCAAAAGAAATTTGCGGAAAGTCTCAGTTACCATAGCTGTAATTAGAACAAAGAAATATATATATATATTAAACTTTTACGACTTTATACCTTAACAAATTTTGTTTACATGTCATTGTAATATTGAGGAAATGGAAGTGTGAATTTTTTTATTCACACCAAAGTTTTCACTAACACTGGAGTTCAAGAAACATATAATTAGCACAAATAAAAAAAGAAAATATCCAATATTAGAAATTTGACATTTTTAAGCAAATAAAATAGTTTCCAAGTAGGTATACTTCTTAGGTATACTCATTTAACAAATCACAACTTTACTTTTCCTGAGAAGTGGAATTTAGCTTGTTTTGAAAGGTCAGATTTCAATTGTTTGAGTACCTAGTTACCAACTAGCTATCCAAAGTGAGCATTTTATTATTTCATTCACTTAAGAAATACTCATTGCTACTATACTTCAATGGTGTATATATTTGTTTGAAAATAATAAAAGAAAAACCCAGACACCATAATACAATATCAATTCTGATGGTTTTTGCATGTGTATATATGCAGGTGTCTTGAAGATACAAATATACTGTAGATCAATATCACCTAAATAATTTGATCAACTATTTAACATGCACCATGGTAATTACTTTAAAAAGGGATTCATTTCGACTCAAAAATGAAAATAACATTGGACACATGAAAAACTCATAATGATTACCTATGTCACCTATTAGTAGTCTCAGTCTTCCTCCTTCCCATGTTTTCCACAAATACTTGGGCAAGTAGAAAAATATAGCCTGTAGACCAAAAGTAAGACAGACCCATTGATAATAAACTTGTCTGTTGAAGGCATCATTGAGATGTTCTGCATCGGGAGTTCCCAAACCAGGTAATAGAGTATCTAGAAATACTTGTGTTGAGAAAAAAAGTAATAATTATGCTGTATAAACTCACCAAAAATATTTTTTTTGATAATAAACGTGCCCGATATCCAACAAAATGTATCGATAACATCCTTTCTTTCTTCAACATCACAATTTATAGGATCCCCAAAATATTGTTTGCTTGTCAACAAAATTGTGAATGAGATGAGCATAACAACGGTAACTCTGTAATGTAATTTGAATACATTATTGTCCGTATGAATCTTCTCTAATTTCAATAAAGATTTTAAAGAATTGTAGAAGTCAATCATTCTGGCGAAAGGGCTAACACACTACTCAGAAAAAGACCTTCAAACTATTCGAAAAACCACACGAAACGACATGAAAAGATCAAAAAAACTTTAAGTCTTTCAAGAGCCAAGAAGAAAAAATTCAAAATTTCCAAAATGAAACACTACACCACTAGTACCAACAGTGATCACAAAATGACAAAACACAAAACAGCATCGTGTTCTGTGACACCATTAGGCCTGGATTCAAACAGATCCGAAATCCGATCGTACGACGATCAGATAGCTTTCTGATTGGTCTAAATTTGAAATTAGATCTGTCTGAATCCAGCCTTGTCAAAGTTCATATCGCAAATAATCAGAGCCCAGATTCTATTTCACGAATTCGATTATCGAATTGTTTAGAATATGCGTTCATTTTCGGTACAGCTCATGCTACAGTCACAGTCTGAGCTACTCGACAATCGAATTCGTGAAACAGAATCTGAGGGCTGGGCGATTTCTGGCGCTCATGTATTCAAAACGTATGCATCTGTCTCCTTCTCTCTTAGGGCCAGCCAAATAGTGAGATAGAAATAGAAATGAAGAAACGACTGCCTTTTGAAAATAAGGGCGTCAGTAACGGATTTACCTGTGGAGTTCAATTGTATAGGCGCCTCATCCAAAAATTCCATACATTATGTAGGTGCTCTCAAAGTTACTCTCCGCTGCCACCTTCGCCCTGTAGATATCTTCATTTTGTTCGTAGTGGAAAAATAACCAGACTTGAGGCTGGGAAAATATACATTAACCATGAATTTATAATTTGAGTTCTGAACTATAAGATCGTGGAGCAAACTGATTTTAATCGCGTGACTTGAGATCTATCTGATTGACTGAAAGCTCCCTTCTCTGTTTTGATAGGAATTCTCAGTTTATTTCCAAAATCCTGAATTACATCAAACGAAAAAGTATTGTTATCCCAATAACCCAATGATACATCATAAATTGAAGTTAAATCGAACTAACATATATAAAGGAACAAATAGCTATGAATACAGATACAGAGTTGGACAGAATTGTGAATTCGAATCATTTTCAGATAATTCAATTTATTGGCTATATTTTTCTCAGTGAATTGTGGTTTGTTTTTGATATCCATCAATATTGAAGAAAATGTATGCACTGTTTTAATATACTGTAACGTTTTTACTCTGGGTTCAACAATAAGTGACAATCGATACGAAAATCTAACAACTTTATTGCAATTCACTCAACAAATCACTAAAAAATTAATTCACAGCTCAATAAATGACTCAAATAACTATTACTGTTCTCCTATTCATTCACTTGATCGCTAACTGTAATCAATTGAACTTGCACTGCTCCCCGTCCGCTATATATAGGTCCATGGTTCTGGAATTTTCCGTATTCGAACAAACTTCGACATTTCAAGAACTTGCTTCCTAGAAATGGTACTAGTATGTCCACTGCAATCATCTCTAAAGGATACCCTGAGAGGTACTGCTTCCATTTTCCTCTGAGCCTTGTTTTGGGACCTTTCTTAGAGGAGCACATGTCACATCGTTTGCAACATTCTTCCACATCTTGGTGACAGTTCACCCAGTAGAACCTCTCGCTTACTCTCGAGGCTCTAGGGAGAATCGTTTGATAATGCGGATCAGTTTTTCAACACGGCTTTCCCATGTTCGAGTGATTAAGTCATCTTGGAGACTCAAGCGAGTCCCATTGAAGCCTTTAACTGGTTGACTGTGTTTCACGATTTCCTGCCACTGCGGTCTTGCTCCTCTGTGGATCCACTCTCGGATTATCTTCAGATCCGGATCTTGTTTCTGTGCATCCCTCACCGTATCTTTTGCCATGCCATTCTTTCCGTTGTTGATAGCCGTCGTGATTTGTTGCAACCTTTCTGTCGGCGGGACTATTTTGGCGCCTATCGGGTGTTGAAAAACTTTCCTCGTTATGCGTGGGCCATTCATCTTTCGTCTCCTGTCGCTGGTAAGGCAAGGTCATCTTGAGAAACTCTGCGTTTCCATAACTTCTTCCTTTGCAATTTCGTATCTCCAAATCGTATATTTGCAGTTTCTTTAGCCATCGTGCGAACTGTCCCTAAGGGGCCTTGAAGTTGGAGAGCCACTGTAACGCTGAGTGGTTGGTTCTAACTTCTGGCCGTAAAGAAATGAATGGTAGTGTTCAAAGGCTTTGACAACTGCAAGGAGTTCCTTTCCAGTCACGCAGTAGTTCTTCTCTGTCTCCCCCAACGTTTTGCTGAAATAGCCAATAACGACTTCTTCGCCGACTTGCACCTGGGATAAATCGGCTCCTGAGCCATACTGGGAAGCGTCCTTGTCAAGGATGAAAAGACCAAAGACCGTCTTTCTTCGGGTATGCCAGGACTGGAGCAGTAGTCAGGTGTTTCTTGAGGATACTGAAAGCTTGCTGCATACATCCACACGAACATGCCCATGAACAGGTCAACATGGCAACGCGGCAGATAGATATAGACTAGCTAGATTGACAGTTGACAATCCATCACCGAAAAAGCAATATGTCTTATATGAAAGTGTAAATGGTGGATTTATGATGAAGTTTTAGGTCGCAAGTAATAAGTCAGAAGTTTTAAGTAAGAAGTCGTAAAAAGTTCAATCATTGGTTTTCAATAGGAGCGTTCATAAACGAGTCATAAGTTTCTAGTCATAAGAAAAGTTGGCCAACTTTCATCTTTTATGATTAACTTATGACAAATTTTCAATACGCATGCGTCAAAAGGAAATAACGTTCTGTAATTGCTGTCAATCTGTCATGAGTGTCATGTGTCATCAAGAATATAATGTTCTGTAGTGGTGTTTGTTGTTGTTTTTTTTTGTTTAGATGCGTTGATTAGTTTTGTTTGGATGTGATGATTTGTTTTGTTGATTAGTTTCGTTCATTAGCTTCGTTCATTAGTTTCGTTGATTAGTTGGCAGCATACCTTCCTTATGACAATTACAGTCTTAAGATTTGTTCATGAATGGTATTTTTTTCCTTACGACTTATGACTATTACTTAAAACTTCTGACTTATTACTTGCGACCTAAAACTTCATTATAAATCCACCATAATATGTAATTCATTATAATTGT